>OY787677.1:28708950-29206950 GCA_963678985.1 Spisula subtruncata | reverse complement strand
AATATAAACATAACTAAATATCCAAGCACCATGGCAGAAAGCAATCTAAGTCATTCACAGATTAATTCTGGAGATTTTATGTTTGACTTTTACTGTACACCGTGTAATGGAAATAACTTGAACAGAGAAGCGTATAAATATTGTGAAAATTGTGAAGAGTACTTTTGCAAACCATGTGTTAAAAATCATAAAAGTTTTAAGGCACTGTCTGGTCATATTTTAAGTGACCCAAAGACGACACGCCCATCGATGCGCCAGTCTAGAAAGCAACTCCATGCTGGACCAACTGAAATCTGCACGAAGCACAATCTGAAGATTGTTGATATGTACTGTGAGGGACATAATGTTGTCGGCTGCTCTGTCTGTTTTCTAAAGGAACACAAGTAAGTAGATCTAAATTCATCGTTTAACCTTAAAACTAAGTATTATCATAATTCTCATAATTGTCATTTCGATCACCATGCATACAAGTCTTCACATTGGAAAATCCCCTGAATCTGTCGGTCCCGCATATTGTCCTTAATTTTAATTTTATACGCCAATTCGGAACAGTTATACTGGACAAACTATTTCCTGTGTACATTTAATTGAGATGATTAAATTAGGTGGTTGTTTAATTGAGATGATATAGTTGATGGTTGTTTAATTGAGGTGAATATAGTTAGTGGTTGTTTAATTGAGGTGAATATAGTTGACGATTCTTTAATTGAGGTGATTATAGTCGATGGTTAGTGGATGTTTAATTGAGGTGTATATAATTAGTGGTTGTTTAATTGAGGGGAATATAGTTAGTGGTTGTTTAATTGAGGTGATTGTAGTTGATGGTTGTTTAATTAAGGTGAATATAGTTGATGGTTGTTTAATTGAGGTTATTGTAGTTGGTGGTTGTTTAAATGAGGTGAATATAGTTGATGGTTGTTTAATTAAGGTGAATAAAGTTGATGGTTGTTTAATTGAGGTAAATATAGTTGATGGTTGTTTAATTGAGGTGAATATAGTTGATGGTTGTTTAATTGAGGTGAATATAGCTGATGGTTGTTTAATTGAGGTGAATATAGTTGATGATTGTTTAATTGAGGTGAATATAGTTGATGGTTGTTTAATTAAGGTTATTGTAGTTGGTGGTTGTTTAATTAAGGTGAATATAGTTGATGGTTATTTTATTGAGGCGGTTATAGTTGACGGTTGTTTAATTGAGGTGAATATAGCTGACGGTTGTTTAATTGAGGTTATTGTAGTTGATGGTTGTTTAATTGAGGTGAATATAGTTGATGGTTGTTTAGTTGAAATGATCACAGTAGAGATTATTACAGTAGGTGGTCGTTAAATTGAGATGATTATAGTAGTTGGTTGTTTAATTGAGATGATTATAGTAGGTGGTGTTTTAATTGAGATGATTATAGCAGGTGGTTGTTTAATTGAGGTGATTATAGCAGGTGGTTGTTTAATTGAGGTGATTATAGCAGGTGGTTGTTTAATTGAGATGATTATAGCAGGTGGTTGTTTAATTGAGGTGATTACAGTAGGTTGTTGTTCAATTTAGGTGAATAGAACAGATGGTTGTTTAATTGAGGTGATTATAACAGATGGTTGTTTAATTGAGGTGAATATAGTTGATGGTTGTTTAATTTAGGTGATTATAACAGATGGTTGTTTAATTGAGGTGAATATAGTTGATGGTTGTTTAATTTAGGTGATTATAACAGATGGTTCTTTAATTGAGATGATTATAGTTGATGGTTGTTTAACTGAGGTGAATATAGTTCATGGTTGTTTAATTTAGGTGATTATAACAGATGGTTGTTTAATTGAGGTGAATATAGTTGATGGTTGTTTAATTTAGGTGATTATAACAGATGGTTGTTTAATTGAGGGGATTATAGTTGATGGTTGTTTAACTGAGGTGAATATAGTTGATGGTTGTTTAATTTAGGTGATTATAACAGATGGTTGTTTAATTGAGGTGATTATAACAGATGGTTGTTTAATTGAGGTGAATATAGTTGATGGTTTTTTAATTTAGGTGATTATAGCAGGTGGTTGTTTAATTGAGGTGATTATAACAGATGGTTGTTAAATTGAGGTGAATATAGTTGATGGTTGTTTAATTTAGGTGATTATAGCAGGTGGTTGTTTAATTGAGGTGATTATAACAGATGGTTGTTTAATTGAGGTGATTATAACAGATGGTTGTTTAATTTAGGTGATTATAGTAGGTGGTTGTTTAATTGAGGTGATTATAACAGATGGTTGTTTAATTGAGGTGATTATAGTAGGTGGTTGTTTAATTTAGGTGATTATAACAGGTGGTTGTTTAATTGAGATGATTGTACAAAGCGGTTTGTTGTTTTGATGATATGATAATTTATCTTTGATATTGTTCTAGATGACATAATTATCTGATAACGAGCTATTTATGAACACCGAACACTATTTGATGATAAAGTATTGATACATGTAATATATCTATCATTGATGATGAAGATTTTAGCCTAGCTGAAATATGTATACATGTCGTCAGTTAAAATAAAGGTACATTTTACTTGAAAGCGTCTGATAATCCAAAACAGTGTTTGCATAGAAATGCTTAACGACAAGTGAAAGTTGAACTGAATTGTTTTAAGGCGGTGACATATATTCACATCAATTGTTTCACAGTTGCTTCTTTACAATTTTGAAATCATTAACATTTAATTATAACTGTCATCATATTTATTGAAGTGATGTTCTACTTACGGCGTCAAAAAGTAATTATACTTTTCATTCGGTTTTGGGTAAAATGATCATTGATCATTGAAATAATTTGCATAATCCTCAATGCACACCAATGGTTTATTTCCTACATGCAACACATGTATTTTTGTACCCAATATAATGCCAAACTTCTATAAAATACGAATGACAGCTTCTATAGTTACCCAACAATTTACGAATATCATGTATTTCTTACATACTAGCCAAACAGAAGTGTTATGGTCCGTGCAATTAATTGTTTAGAACATGTTTTTCATAGATACAACAGGTTTCATTGTGCAGGCATATCAAAGACGCGCGAATCTCCTTAGGGTAGTATATGAAGCAATGTGAAATAATTATATTTTCAGATCATGTACCGATATACATTATGTCCCAGAGTACCTCCAGTCAGGATGCCAGACAAATCGAGTTAATCAGATCAACAAGAAGTTAACACAAGCGATCAAGGTTACGAAAGATGTGAAGACGAAAGGTGAGCGCGGCAAAGAAAATCTCGATGAAAGTAAAACTATCTGTAAACAAGAAATAGACAAATACCGTAATGAAATCAACCAAATTATAGATAAAATTGAGAAAAACACTTTAGAGGAACTAGATGCGAGATATAAAGAAATGAGAAAGGGATAGATAATAGAAATGTGAACATAGACAATGTACATAGTGACATGGTAAGGCTAAAGTCTGAGATTGAGTCCAGTCAGAGTAATGACAGTCAGAAATTTGTTTGTGCCAAGTTGGGTGAATGTCTAATAAAACAAGGGGATACAATTGCATCAGAAACACAAACCAAACAAAATGTTGAAGTTAAGTTTACACGCAACACTGACATAATTACCTACCTATTGAGTTTAGCTACCTTGGGTATACTAAGTTCTCCAGACACAAGCAATTCGAACTCATCACAAAAAACACAACCAACACACAGTAAGCCACGACAACAAACACAACCTAAACCAAGTCAATCAGCATCTGGTGATAACAGAAATAGCAAACAACCGACTACAAGTCATGGAACAGCAGGTTCTATGAAAGCAAGGAAACAAGGTTTGTATAGTAAAGTAGATAGTTCAGAGTATAACATAAAACAATCAGATGATAAGAGTGATTGTAATATCTGGTCATCCTGTATTGTAGGTAATAACATCTTGTTAGCTGAATATGGCAATAACAAGTTAAAACTAGTAAATAGTAAGACATATACCATCATTTCATCACTAGGACAGAATGTTGCACCATTGTCTGTATGTAGTATCAGTTGTACAGAAGCAGCAGTATGTCTGGGTAACTGTTCCATACAGTTTTTGTCTATACATGGAGATAAACTTGTTGTCACACGTACATTACGTATGAACTATCAGTGTAGATGTATGAGTATCAGTAGTGATCATATGTATGTGTGTGATCCTAGTACTATATATGTATATACACTGAATGGTGAACAACTTGTAAAGTCTATCAGTGTAGACCAATCAGGAGATGGTATAGTCTCTAATATCTGTGATATAACAATTAGTGATGATGAGAGGACGCTACATGTAGCAGACTGGAACCGGGGTTTGATAACATTGTCAATAGAGGGAGAGGTTCTGTGGGGTTACACAGATACTAAGCTACAGGGAGTGTGTACTGACGGGGATGGTGATGTTATTGTCTGTGGGTGGGGTTCACACAATGTTGTACAATTATCATCATCTGGTGAATATAAAGGTGAGATACTTACATCTCATGATGGTTTGTATCATCCACAAACAGTGACATTTGACCGGAACAGACAGACTTTGATTATAGGACAACACAGAAATAAAACAATTAAAGTATTGACAGTAAAGTAACAAACATACGAAACGATGTGACAATATAAAATTATTACTGTAAAGTAACAAACTGACCAAATATCAATTTTATATACAGACTGTATACTGAAATATATTACGATACTATTCTTTTTACCTCTCCTAAACACATACCCATGCTTTATGGACACTGGACAACATTATAGTGAACAAATTATATCCAAGACCAGTATATATGAACCTCTCCATCCAGGTTATGTTTTCTGTGAGCTCAACAATAGCAAACAAGCATGACTGCTGACAGTTTGAAAAAACTTGAATTGTCATTCTGGTTATTATATTGTGGTTACCGACACGCAAAGACTAATGAGCGAGACGTACACAGTCACTGCTTGTACATCATATAGTGTATATAATGTAGTTGTATATAAAATCAATGTGCTTTAGTTAGTACAATTATTGATATGTATCGTAATTGATGTATAATGTAATTGTATATAAAATCAATGCGCTTTAATAAGCCCAATTATAAATACGGATCGTAATTGATGTATATAATGTAATTGACGTACGTGCACAGTAGTTGAAGTATGTGTACTCATATACAGAATGTAATTATGACCATTGCAATTATGATTGCAATAATTGATGTAGATTGGATGTAGAATGTAATTGATGAAGATTGTATATATAGAATGTAATTGATGTAGATTGTTCATATAGAATGTAATTGATGTAGATTGTATATAGAATGTAATTGACTAGATTGTATATAGAATGTAATTGATGTATATTGTATATAGAATGTAATTGATGTAGATTGGATGTAGAATGTAATTGATGTAGATTGTATATAGAATGTAATTGATGTAGATTGTATATTGAACGTGATTCAAGTAAGAAAATAATACATTATAGTAACACAACTAACAGGATAGGCAAGACTGAAAACATCAAAGTAATAATGGAGCAAACAAACATACAACACGAAAAGTAAATCACAGACAACAAGTACAAGCCATGAACATGAAATAAACACACACATATTCTAAAAGTTACATAAGTTAAAAGTACAAACAGCCGACTCAGCATGAAAAAGGCACAGATCAAAAAGACAAATACTGAGCTGTGATTACTCTGGCTAAATTACATAAGTTTGTATCAATCAATTTATGTGAAAATAGAAATATCTCACATATTCATGTAGAACAAAGTATTATAATGATTGTAATACTTTGTTCTACTTTAATATGTGAGTTATCTCTATGTCAATGTAATTGAAGTATGTACAAAATGTAAGTAATGTAATTGAAGCATGTCATGTACAATATACTTTAGGTGTATTCAATGTTTTTGGATTGTGAGAACTGTTTGTGAAGTAAGCATGTTGTAATTTATTTATAAATTTGATAATTCTGATTACTTTATGTGTTTCACTGACATAAAATGTATATATAACCTCTAATTCAATGTTTTATAAACACAATGCTTATACAAAATGTATATATGTTTACTTTAACTAGACAGTTTCTATAAACAGGCACCAAAGCTTTAATTGACATCAAACTATTAGCCACGCTGTGTATAATTTGTTTGAATAAGCACTAAAAGTCCTGTATCTGTATTTATGACTTTTAATGAAGAACTGTTGGAATGAAAATGTATATCACCATTTTACCTGATCATGTGTATGTTTTTATCTAATATATATATATATATATATATGCGATTGCTTTATATGTCATATCATACGTAAATGACTTAAATACATAAATACCTTACATTACATCAAATGACATCACTTTTTTTATCCTATGAATAAATATTTATATACCAGTACTCTAAAGACATTGCTTGATATGTTAAGACAGAAGGGTTATTCGACTTTTTGGGTTTTGTAGATGTACGCAGGCTATTTAGCCACATTACTAAGATTCTCTGATGCAGATACTTTCATATAACAATCATACGTGGCTAAATAATTGGCTGGGTCATAATTACAAAATCGATATTTTGAGAAAACAAGAAAATTACTCTTTACTTTTGGTAAAACAAGCTGTTTCAATTTCAGTTAAACTGCTTTGGTCAACATGACAATTTCGGATCTTCATGAAAATAGGCTCACAAGAAGCGCCTTGTGATGCTGATTTTAAATACTCATATGTATCTGTCTTATAAATAAGTACTTACGACCATCATATTCTAAGCCAGCGATATATACGTGTTCTACTTGTATGTGACATTCATGTAGACTTGCATTTGGGTTTGTGGTAAATCTGTATTATTTATTAATTGTTATAATTATCAAATTGATTATGTACATCACTGACATGTATGTGTGAATCGTTTGAATATATATTATATTTACCAGATAAACTAAATGAAATGTTTTGTTATATTTCACTAATGATAAACATTAAAGAGGAAAACATTCATTTAGCGGCAAAGTGCTATAGTGCACCCAGGATATCAAGAAAGGCAGGAAAACTTGGAATGGGCCACAATGATGGAAAATCAAGGTTGCACGTTTTCTCAGTAATGTAAGAATATATTGAACGTATGATGTTTAGTTAAGTAAAATAAGTAATCCATTTTGCAACATTAGACCAATCCGGTCAGTGTTTGTAAGCATCACATTATCCTGGGCGCACTATATCTAATTACTTTGCAATATTTTCTGAAATTAATCATCTACAAATAACCAGTTTTCCTTTAATCAACAAGAAGAATGATAATAACCAGTTTTCTTGGAAATGGTCATTGACCAGAGCAGAAGAATTAACCAGTTTTCTTGGAAATGGTTATTAACCAGAGCAGAAGAATTAATTAGTTTTTCTGGAATGGTCATTGACCAGAGCAGAAGAATTAACTAGTTTTCTTGGAAATGGTCATTGACCAGAGCATAATAATTAACTAGTTTTCTTGGAAATGGATATTGACCAGAACAGAAGAATTAACTAGTTTTCTTGGAAATGGTCATTGACCAGAGCAGAAGAATTAATCAGTTTTCTTTGAAATGGTCATTGACCAGAGCAGAAGAATTAACCAGTTTTCTTGGAAATGGTCATTGACCAGAGCAGAAGAATTACCGGTAACCAGTTTTCAAGATAATAAAACATATGAGGAAATCGAACACGCAAAACTCAACTTAACCAGCCATGCACAGAAAACAGTAACAACACAACTGCATGGATAAATGTCCACACACAGCCCAATGAAATGATTAAAAGTCCAAGTCCCAGTCGCAAAAATGCAAAATAACACGCTTTCACAAAGATAAAACAAACAAGAGGGGCCGAAAGGCCCTATGTCGCTCACCTGTTGCACATTGGTTTAGGCATCAGTACAACCTACATTCTGACCATATTTCATGACGATTGGATCAAAACACTGACCCCTGGAGTGAACACTATGTTTTTTCCAAGATTTGACCTAGTTACTTGTATCAATTTTGATGCTTAATATTTTAAGCATTAAAATATTGATTTCTTCATTAAACTTATAACCACACATCGAGTTATTCTAGTCTACTTTCGCTTTCGATTTCATAATACAGCTAGACTAACTCAATGATGTGATTGGCTTAAACAGTATACGTACTATATATACCAAAATACTATTGAACAGCCAATTACGTATATATATATATGTATAATTAATGTATAATATATATAATTTGTATATATGTATAATTTATGTATGTACAATTTCTAAATTGTTATATGACACATGTGTTTTAGATGAACTTTAAAACACCATTCACTCCATTAAAATATTCTTTTCTTTTCAGTAACTAGAGTAGTTCAATATCAAAATGTTAAATTAGTCTTTCAAAAAGCCACTGAGCTTGTTTGTAATTATATATATGTGCTATTATAATAAAATTTTCCTTTAAAAAAAAACAGAAAAAGATTTGACCTAGTGACCTAGTTTCTGATCCCACATGACCCAGTTTCAAACTAGGTCTAGATTTCATAAAGAACAACATTCTGACCAAATTTCATGAAGATTGCATCAATAAAACACTAGGTTTTTCTAAAATTTGACCTAGTGACCTAGTTTTTGACCCCAAATGACCCAGTTTTGAACTTGGCCTATATTTCATAAAGAACAACATTGTGACCAAGTTTCATGAAGATTGGATCAAAATGGTGACCTTTGGAGTGAACACTAGGTTTTTCTAAGATTTGACCTAGAGAACTAGTTTTTGACCCGGCATGACCCAGTTTCAAACTTGGCCTAGGTTTCATAGAGAACAACACTTTGATGAAGTTTCATGATGATTGGATCAAAACCACGACCTCGGGAGTGAATACAAGCTTTTTCTAAGGTTAAACCTAGTGACCTAGTTTTTTCCCTCACATGACCCACTTTTGAACTTGACTTAGATTACATAGAGAACAACATTCTGACCAAGTTTCATGCAGATTGGATCAAAAGGGTGACCTCTGGAATGAACACAAGGTTTTTATAACATTTGACCTACTGACCTAGTTTTTGACCCCACATGATCCAGTTTCGAACTTGGCCCAGATTTTTTCAAGAACAACATTCTGACCAAGTTTCATGAAGATTGTATCATAATAGTGACCTCTGGAGTGAACACAAGGTTTTTCTATGATTTATCCTAGTGACCTAGTTTTTGACTCCGCATGACCCAGTTTCGAACTTGGCCTAGATTTTATAGAGAACAACATTCTGACAAAGTTTCATGAAGATTGGATCAAAACTGTTGCCTCTGGAGTGAACACAAGGTTTTTCTAAGATTTGACCTAGTGACCTAGTTTTTGACCCCACATGACCTTATTTCGAACTTGGTCTAGATTTTATAGAGAACAGCATTCTGACCAAGCCTCATGAAGATTGCATCAAAACTGTTGCTTCTAGAGTGAACAGAAGCAAATTGTTGACGGACGGACGGACGGAGAGTGATCACAAAAGCTCACCTTGTCACTATGTGACAGGTGAGCTAAAACCCGGTGACCAGAAGAGACCAAATGAAACAACTACAAAGAAAATAACCAGTTTTCCAGACATCGACCAGAACCTTGACAATTAAATATCGACAGCCTCAAACAGAATCATTTATAATTGCTTTATTTCCATGAACATTTCATAAAAAAATCAACGTTTGGGTTACATGTCAACCAAAGATAATTCCTGTAAAGTTTTATCAAAATCTGTCTAACAGTTAATGAGAAGAAGCCGTTTAAAGGATATTTCTTTTTAGCTAATTCGGCTAATTACTTTGCATGTGTCCCTTGATAGACCAAATGGTTTCTGTTCGATAACCCAAGAATGCTTTGGCCAAGGATAGTCACATGTTACACAGAGGCTTGCCAGGAAAAGCAGATGACCCCTATTGGTTGGTTTTGAGGTCAAAGGTCACATTGTTTTGCAAACATCTTTGTTTTCCATAAAACTATATTGTCTTAGATTTCTGAAGGTGAAAACAAATTTAGGTGTTTGTTTTGTTTCCAGGTTATACAAGTATATCTTTCGCAAATGTAACGAAAACAACATTAGGTAACTCACCAACGTCGGGTCCCAAGTCCCGAGTGAAAAAGCAGGAGGGTCTAAAGTTTTCTACGTAATTATCAGTGAAATAACTAATTACACAATGAAAGTCCTTGTTTAACAAGGAAAGCTATTTATTACCATGTGTACAGTAAATGTATTTGGGCTGCTGCAACAGTAAGATGAATCCCCAAGATAGGCAGTGCCTCAGTTCATATTATTACTGTTAGAGGCATCAGAAATTTTACAGTACTCAGTAGGGGTTAGGGTTACGGAAATGTCCGAGTAGTTACAATTGATAGTCACTATGATAGGAAAAACCAATTTCAACATGGCGGTCGATTAACCGATTCTATTCATACCATCGATTAGCCAGTTTTCGTATATTTAAATCGTCATGGTCCTATTAAGGTAAAGAACCACTAAATGCCTCCGCGGACCAAGTGGTGATACACTCAAGTAGTCCTTAAAAAAACTTTGGTTTGCCTGTAAATGGAGATATTTCTTGACAAATGTGGATTTGAATGATGAAATTGAGCTTAAATGGTTGGTAAATATGCATGTGATGTAGTAAAACTGTAATATTTGTATTATTCCACTATTTTGGTCTTGATACCAAAGTGAAAGTAGACTAGGGTAAAACCCGGAACTTATAAGTCCGGACATGTGAGAAAACGGATAAACCATGTTTGAAGGACAAAAACTTTCTTAGAAGATTTTACAGGATTTCACATTGTACAACCATGGGTATTTTATTTTAAGCATGTCACCATTTAGTGCTTCTGCTGATCGTAGAATATGTTTATATACTTCAGATGATAATTTGTTAATATTATTGCCTTCAATTACACAAAGTCTTGACCAAAATGATATTATTTTTTCTTCAATATCTATTGATATTGGCATACATCCTGTTTCCCCATAAACGAAATAGTTTGGAGTAGATCTTTTTAATTTCAGTATATATTTCAGAAATTTTAATTGTACGCGCTCTTTTACATCAAGTTTACCATAACCCCAAATTTCAGCACCATAAAGTAAAATAGGTTTTACAGTTTTATTAAAGAGATCTATTTGTAAGTCTACTGGAAGGTTAAGCCGATTAGAATTTTTTATAAGACTATACATTGCCTTTGTTGCCTGGTTTGAAATGTGTTTTTTACAACTAAAGAACGAACCACATCTATTAAAATACAGCCCGAGATATTTATATTCATTTAAAACCTCTTAGCCCTGTGTTGTATGATAATTAGCTATTGATCAGTACAAATTGTTAAGGCAATTAACAATTTAATTTCAATTTAATCGTCCATAATTTTAATTATGCGATAATAACTCCACGCGTTCTTTTTAAAAAATGCCGATCTTTTCACGAGTATTCACGTGGTACATTAGTAAAAAAAACAATATGAACCAATTTGATATCATTTTCCAAAGTATCCGTCATACAGTTAGGTAAGTAAGTAAAGTATTTATTAAAGTGACATGTTTTCAGATTTGTATTTGGATGAGTACTTCCGGTTGAAAATCGATGGTCGTTGTTTATTTTTTGCGGAAGGAAAACAGTGAATTTCATTCTTTATATCGAATTGTGAAGGACAGGGATTTGAGGAATTAATCTTTATTGATGTTGGATGTTGCTCGTGAACTCAAAGGTGGAATTTATAAACTTTTCCTGAAATTCTGATGTTTAAACTTTGTTGTGTACTGGTCATACTACTATCGATCTATTTATAGTATCAATATTCTAGTGTGTATAGGGTTATACCATTCACGATACAAAATTCGTCACGCTTGACTGGACCGCTTGGTAACTGTGTATCGAACAGATTAGTGTCAGCTCTGTTTATAGTTAGTGAACATAGTCTAATACACGTCTCGAGTGGAATTTCGTTACGCAAGACAGAACCGCTTGATAATGGCTAGTAATCAAAGTACTGAAGCAACGGCGAATGACGCATTGGAATTGTTGAATCCGTCATGGGTTCTCAACGCATTATCCGTGTTGACACACCTGTTGCTTCTGGGAGGAAACGTCATGCTTCTGATCCTTGTGAACAAGAGTCTACGGTGAAAAAATCGCGTGTGACTGCTAAAGCCAGGCGAAATCTTTATAATGGTAAATCGCCCCAAGAACCGCGCAAGGTTGTTGTGACAGAAGCGGACGTCCACATCGATAGTAACCCAACAGTAGAGCAGTTGATTGGAAAGCTGTCAGCTGACATGCACATGATGTTCTCATCACTGACAGAACGCATGAACAAACTTGAATCCGGGCTAGAACAACGTATAACCAGCAAAGTGGCTCAACTCCTGGATAAGAGAGTCAACTCTGAAATTGGCCGCATTAGAAAGGACGTCGATGAACGTTTGGTGTCGTTTAAGGAGTCTATGAAAGCAGAGATTGTTGCTGATCTGGACGAAATGAACAGTAAAATCGACCAAGTCAGTTCAAACTCCCCAGATCAAACGACTTCGGACATATCTCTGAATGTGGTTGTTCGGGAACTGCCAGAGTCTAGGAACGAGAACATTAGTAGCAAAGTGAATGCGTTAATTAAAGATGGCATTAAGATTAGTGATGTCACTTGCGTTAGTGCTGAACGCAAACCGTCAAATAGTGCCCGACCGGGTGTAGTAATTGCTCGCTTTAAGTGTCACGACGACAAGCGAAAGGTCATGATGGGTAAAGATCAGCTTAGAAAGCGTAAGCAATATGAAAAAGTATTCATCAACCATGATCTTACTCATGCCGAACGACTGTTGAGTAACAACTTCAAGACCATTCTCGGCGCTCTTAAGCAATCCAATTTAACCATTCGTGGCTCAAGAGTGGTTCATAAGGCCAACGCGACAAACAAAAGGAACGACAACCATAGTCGTGATAGTCACCATGGTCAAGACAGTGGTAATTCACAGAACAGTGATTCATGTTGGAACAGGGTTGGTGGTCGTGGTCGCCACGGTGGTGGTAATCGTGGTAGTAATCGTGGTGGTAATCGCGGTGGTAATCGTCAGCAAAATCGTCGTACTAGATAATTGTCAGCGGGGTTTTGGAATGTCCGTGGATGGAATTCTGACATTAATTCTGACAATCATCAGTTACGTTCTGCCTGTGCCAACTTTAGTGGATGTGACATTCTTGCCATAGCAGAAACTCATCTTTTATGTAACAATGTTTTACATGTAAACGGTTTCACGTGGTTTGGTTTAAACCGTGTTAACATTCATAGACATGCAAAAAACGGCTCCGGTGGAGTCGGTTTTTTAGTTCGTAATGATATATGTAATGAATATGATATTACTGTTTTAGATAGTCCATTTGAAGGTATTTTATGGTTGAAAATGTGTCGCAAAGTTGATAAATTTGTCTTGCTGCCTTGTGTCTGTTATTTACCACCTAAAAATTCGTCCAGATTGATTGATGTTAATACATTTTATGATAATTTGTTAACAGATGTTTATAAATACCAGAATGATGGCCTGATTTTTGTGTGTGGTGATTTCAATAGCAGATGCGGTCAGCTGGACGATTTTATTAGTGGTGTAGATCAGATACCTGCACGCAATGTTGTTGATTTTAAAACGAATGCATATGGTGAAATTTTTATTGATTTTCTTATAAATGTAAACATGTGTATCTTGAATGGTCGAAATTTCACCAACAATGATTTTACATCTGTATCAGTGAAAGGCGCCTCTGTTGTTGACTATTGTGTAACATGTTATGACGACTAGTCTCTTTTTAAAGAGTTTTCAGTGGTTAAAACGACTGATCTCATCAATCAAGTCGGAATTATTAATAGTTTGGTGTGTAGTAATATACCTGATCATTCTTTGATAAAGTGGAATATTGATGTTGGCTCTATGTCTACATGTTTACAAAACCATGATACTGTTCATTGTTCTTATGCTAAATTTGATTGTTCAAATATACCAGAATCGTTTTTACTTAGTAATGATGTTATTACTGAAGTCTGTAAAACCATTGATGATATTGAGCAGGGTATGCGAACTCAAACCGATATTGATATCGCATATGATTCGTGGTGTACGATTTTAAAAGATAACATGTTCAGTTCTATTCCGTATAAAACTATTACTCCTGGTGCTAAGAATAAGTCATTTAGACCCGGTAAACCCTGGTGGAATACTACTCTATCTGCACTATGGTCTTCGGTATCAGTAGCGGAAAGAAAATGGTTGTCTTGTTCCAACACTTGTTTAAAGAAAAAGTTTAAATCAGATTATTCTATCATTCGTAAGCAATTTGACCGTGAAGTCCAGAAAGCAAAGAGATTTTACTGGTATTCTATGCAAAATGATTTATTACATGAGTGTAATGTTGACCAAACTAAATTTTGGAAATCCGTCAGAAAAATCGGTGTTTGTAAAGCCAAGGTTAGGCAAATTCCTATGGAGGTTAAAATGCCGGATGGTTCAGTTTCCCAGTCAGTTCCGGACATCCTCAACAAGTGGAAAAGTGATTTCAGTTCACTATTAAACAAATCTCACCAATCTGACTCTGTCAACATAGATGATGATGATGTCCGTACTGGTCATATTCATGAGTCTTTTAATGACAATATTTCTATATTTGAAGTTAAAAAAGCAGTTGATGATGCTAAACATGGTAAGGCATATGGTGTTGATGGCATTCCGAATGAAGTTTTGCAAAATGACACTTCAGTTTTATTTTTACACACATTGTTTAATGCTTGTTTCATTAGTGGTTATGTACCATCAGTTTGGGGGAAGTCGATCATAAACCCGATCCCTAAATCATCTACTACTGATCCGAGAGACCCTCTTGCTTATAGAGGCATTTCACTGGCCTCATCTATGTACAAAATTTATTGTAGCGTACTTAATTCTAGACTCAGTGTATGGACAGAAAATAATGGCAAAATCGTAGATGAACAAAATGGCTTTCGCAAGAATCGTAGTACTATCGATCATATTTCATCATTGTCTAGTATTTTGGATTGTAGAAAAAAACGCAGATTATCTACCTTTTGTGCATTTATTGATTTTAGCAAAGCTTATGATTTTATAAATAGGGACAAGCTTTGGAACCGACTAAAAGCTTCTGGTATTACTGGAAATATGTTTCGAGCTATATGGAATCTTTATTCGTCAGTTTCGTCATGTGTCAGGGTGAATCATTTCAAGACAGAATGGTTTGACATTCATTGCGGATTAAGACAAGGCTGTGTCTTATCACCTATTCTGTTCAATTTGTACATTAATGATCTTGCCATATATTTGAAGTCGTTCAACATTGGATTAACTATTGATGACTGTTGTGTATGTATGTTTATGTATGCAGATGATATTGTTTTATTAGCTGAAACCAGTACAGATCTTCAAGTTCTGTTGAATGCTCTAAATGACTGGTGCTCGTTGAATGACATGGCTGTTGTAGAAACATATAATTTAATTACTATTCATGTTAAATACCATACAGAATGTGCTATTTAAAAAGATGGGTGCATACGTCGTAGAGACAATAGTGGATTTACTATGAATATTTGAATACCGTAAAAACATAGGTGATTAACCTATTACAATACATGTTTAAATAGCATTCAAAATGTACTAGTTAAATCGCTAGGAGCATACGTTGTATTAACTCATAGCTGATTCACTGTACATGTTCAAATACTTAAAAGTAAACAAGCTAGATGCATACGTAATAACACATATAGTAGATCTACATGAGTGGCTGAATCAAGTTTTCAAATGTTTGATAATATAAGCAATCATAACTATAATTCATTTTGTGACGTGCCAGTTTCTCGTCAGTCCACCAAGGTTTCATGCCTTACACTGTATGCTTAGATATATCAATGCTAACATTGTTCATACAATAGTTGAAATATTTATGTTGATAAGAAATAACAGTATTTATGGTAGAACACCATACCAAAAGACAAGTTCCACTTGGAATAGATTGGAAAGAATAGGCTTGATATGTAATCACAAGGTACGCTGTTCAACGCTTAATTACGAGACAAGCAATTCATTTTTCGATTGACATAGGTTACAAGGTGTGTGACTAACTTATGTCACGACAATTTGCATTTTGTAGAATAAAAGACATTGTACTCAGAGACAAGTTTCATTAATATACCAATGGTTAAAGACTTATGTAAACATGATATAGTATGGAGAACTTGACCTGGTCCCGGCCTCCATACACCACCTAGCTCCATGAGAATAGATTGCGTAAGCCCCAGACCCGAGGCAACACCTCACCCGAGTGTCATCGTGACCCCTCCCGCCCACGAAAGAACACAATCGGGACTACACATATCAAATTATATCAGCTGGGAAGACTATGCTAACACGTATGAGGTTGAGAGTAGTGTCAAGTTCCCCTAACTATTATAATAATTGTGTCATGCGATGTCGGTTTAAGTTTTTGTTTTAATTATTTATTCGAGGAGTGCCATATATCCTCGATGTTTGTGTCCTTCCCATAGGAAGGATACGATAGAGGATTTTTGTTTGATTATTTTTTGTGTGATTATAATTTAATTTGCTTATGTTTTATTCATATTCTAAGCTATACGTATGTAATTATATGTACTTACAATAAATTTTGGCGCACTCATGCGTACCATTCCTATATGTCTCCTTGACGAAAAAACGAAACCCAAGGAAACATAATATGGTAGTCATGTTTGCGAAAAAATCCGACATGCGTTGTTTGAAGTATTAAGTATTACAAAAGTTATAAATGTTCGAGTATATAATATTGCAATGGTAAATGTTTATCAAGCTTGCCATATATATATATTATCGTGCCTTGTATTATCTATAACGATGTAGAATTGTTGCCCATGATGAAGATTTTATAACTATAGTGTGATATGTGATACAAGTATTATACATCATAGTATGATATCGTTATTCGAAATATATGAACTAGGTACTTATATAAACACACATTTTCTGCGTTCAGTATTTACTGATTACGCACGGGATAAAAGTTACGGTAATATCTTTTGTTGATCGCCTCGTCTGTTAAAACATCGTTCGTATCAATTGGATTGATCGATGTCATTTTAGCTCTATACTTCTTATGAAAAAAAAGCGAACACTATGGTTTTCAGTTTGATATCTTATTAGCGGGTATGATGAACACAGTTTATTGTTGAACTACGGAAGAACGCTGAGTGTTTTTTTCTGGCCAACTCATTTCAATCCAGGTTTTGAAGTCCTTTTCCTTGACTTCATGTTTGTTACCCGCTTTGCTTAGGTAGAAAATTCTACCATCTTTTGACCAGGCGTTTTCGACCTCATCCGGTGATTTGAGTCGAACGGAAGACAGGATGTGGAAATTGAGTTGGGTAAGATCCTCAGTGATGACGACACCAGTATGTTTTAGAGTTCTTCTGTTATACAATATGTGATTACGCATTAGTCTTGACTGAAATTTTACGATTATCTGCTGTTTGTTGTCTTGTTTCTTGCCTACTCTGTGTGCGATATCTATATCTTGTCGACAGAGTGTTAATTGTAGATCTTTCATCTTTTCATTCAGGGTTTTGCAAACTATTTCTGTCGTTTCTTCAGGGGTTTCGTCGGATGACATTTTCACTCCGTCTATGCGTATAGAATTTCTCCGTGTATATTGCTCAAGTTTATTGATCGATAGAGTGGTGTTGTTCATAGCTTCGTCGATGTCAGATTTAAGTTGATCTTTTTCATCTTTTAGATTTTCATTGGATTGTTCAAGTAATTGTATTTTGTTCTTTAATTTGTCGTTTTCATCTTCCTTATCAAATAGCTTGCCTTCTAATATTTCAATTCGTTTTGAAACGGTCTCAAGTAGGTCGTCCTTTACTTGGCTTAATACTTCTTTAATTAAGCTTCGTAGGGAACCATCGTTTTTTGTCATCACATTAGAAAGTTTTTTATTGATATTCTTCAGTTCAGATTTTATTTCTTGCATTTCTCTGTTATTATCAGATTGTTCCTTTTGCTGTTTACCAGTGGTTTCTTCTTTACTTTTAGTTGATGTTTTAGATTTACGTTGGCTTTTTCTAGGTTCACTTATTTCTGTATCGCTAAGGGATGTGTTTCCCTGTTGCGTGGGCTCATCATTCTTGCCACTACTTCTAGTTTGACTCATTTTTTTACCTTCGTTTTTGTGTGCAGTATACTTTGAAAAGAATGTTTAGGGAATGTCTAAAGTTGAACACTTTCGTTGTCCAAACAATGATTCAATAATTCAGTTTGTCATCAAATATGGCGTCCCTTGTAGTATTTATACACAGGAGTTTATGTGAAAATATTTCGATAAATTACCAACCTCCGACACAAATATAGTCCAGATTTACATATCCAGTGAATGCACACACACACAATTTAGTTCAATATCCAAAAATATTTATTCCATTTGTATTTTCCTTGTTATAATTTGCACAAATTAGGAGAGAGAACAAAACCGTGCCGTGCCGTGCTCCGCTGACCGAGAAAATCTATCATAAGACAGCTGCATATATGGCCTAGGAGAATATTAATTATTATAATATACTGGCCAGTTAGTGCACTAGCCACAGAATGACGTTATTGCAAGAATTATCCAAATATACAAGTTACGACGTGTACTGTACACCCATCAAACACATTGCTTATCGGAGAAAACAACAGCAACATTTAGTTAGCCTTTAAGACACACATTGGCTTCTAGTCTACAAATATAAATAGTGTAATTAACAGAAAAAAATACATATAAGTACAAAAAAATAGACATTAAAATAATATATTCCAACATAACATACACCGTACCGTACATGAATAAATAAAGAATATTATATTCAATGACGCATATGACAATAAACCACTAAAGTACAATATCTAAAATTCCGATACAATAATTTTATTTAACAATCAATTTGCGCTAAATACTATATAAAACATGAAAATATTTGTAAAAATATTCTTATAAACACATATAAACTATTGCCAGATCAATATCCTTCTTATTACATATGGTCAGCAATTTCC
This sequence comes from Spisula subtruncata, assembly GCA_963678985.1. Taxonomy (NCBI): domain Eukaryota; kingdom Metazoa; phylum Mollusca; class Bivalvia; order Venerida; family Mactridae; genus Spisula; species Spisula subtruncata. Next base: position 29,187,865 of record OY787677.1, on the reverse strand, counting down.
CTCTTTGTCTATATCGTCAGCAGTTTCCTCTATATACATATCGTCAGCTTAACACGTCAGCAGATTAGTGCGGCCCACTAAATGCCGTTCAGTCCACATCTTGTTCTTCAACCAGGCCCACTCTGGAGCATCAATGTAGGCCCACTTGTGATATGTACAAGGATGTGCGTGAGGCACGTTATCTATCCGTATTTTGCCGTACGAAGACCTCCATTGGGTCATATTAATGATTGACCAACCTCTGAGGGTATATTAACCCAGATTTTCTATGTATCCATATCAATCAGCTCCGCCATAATATTATACCTTATGTTTATCAACCTTTATATATAGCTCCACAAACTACCCAAACTACATTGTATGCGTTGATGAAAAGACCCCTTTCTGGAGAGGTAACCATTTATTGAGATGTATCAAAGGTCAATTGTATATTCAACATGTAAATTAATCATGTATATTCATCATGTTTATGCATCATGTATATTCAGCATGTATATTCAGCATGTATAGTAATCATGTATATGCATCGTGTATATTCATCATGTATATGCGTCGTGTATATTCAGCGTGTACATTCAGCATGTATATTCAGCATGTATAGTCATCATGTATTAATTGAAGTCAAACAAAAAATATCGTTTCAAACGAGTGATTGTTAGAAGGAAACATTGTTCATTTTGGTATTATGAGTCGGCGACAGTAACGAAGGTTTAAATTTTGATAGATGATCTCAAAATTTGGCCTTTTTTATGGATGATTGAAAAGACTTCTTTATCGCAGTATTTAGTTTGATGTTATAACCTTCTGCAGAGACACAATTGTTAACATTCTAGTGGTCTGTTTATTAATAATACCGCGGAACATGGAATGGACCTACTTATTGAAAATCAGTGATAGTCATCATGTTTATTCATCATGTATATGCATCGTGTATAGTCAGCATGTATATTCATCTTTTATATGCATTACGTATATTCATCGTGTATATTCAGCATGTATATTCGTTTATATGCATCACGTATATTCATCGTGTATATTTAGCATGTATATGCATCGTGTATAATAGTCATCGTGTATAGTCAGCATGTATATTAATCATGCTGAATATACTGAGGCATCGGCAAATCTAATGCTAGATTATTTATCAAATAGAAAGCAGCAAGTCAAATTAGGCAATACATACAGTAAATGGAGTAACATTTCTAAAGGTTCAATTCTAGGTCCCCCAATATTAAATATTTTCCTGAAAGATATATTTTATTTTATAGAAAAGGCGTCAAACTATAACTATGCTGGTGACAATACGTTATCTTTTTACCACAAAAATCTTACAACATTCAAAAACACAATACAGGATGAAAGCAGTGTTATGATTTAAAAATGGGTTCGCAGATAATCTTATGCAAGCAAACCACTCGGCCACGATCTCGTTAGAGACTATTGACCTAAATAATTTAACATAATAAAATCATTGATGCGCGCGCTATATCGCGTTCGTAACGCGTAGTAATAATTATCAACGCATTTAAACACATGTTTCAGTGTTGTCAGTTTCGGGAGTAAATGCATCTGAGTGGATTTCATTTTTTGGCATTGTAATAGTCTGGCGACATCGCCAGCCTAAAAACGTTTTCTTGAGGGCCGTATATTTTACTCGTTAGATGGTTCCGTATTCTAAACCTAGCCGGTTCCGTCGTGTATTACACTTTACTTAAATTTTAAGAGTTACTCCCCTTGACTGTCTTCGTTACTGAAAACAACAACAAAAACATAAATTATCGGTAAGACGGTAGTGTAGTGTTTTATTTTATGTTTATTTAAAATTTAAGTTGCCCAATCTACTCAGAAAATTTAAATTATAAACTTGTTAAAAGTTGATGTTTAACGATCGATTTATTTGTGTGAGAGTCTGACAGAATGTCGACAGTCGCGAAATCACATTGCAAATTGCATTTTTCAGTTAAAAATAAGAAACACCGCCAGAACACGTATATAATTTGTCTTCCTATCTATCGGACAACTTAAACAGAAACTTTGTGATAGTGTGATGTTCACTTTTATTGACTTTTCTCTTGAACCTGAAAGTCTAAAAATTGTGCACTGCCTCTAGCTGATGGAATAGGTTCTTTGGTTCCTTCGTATGCCTGGTGTAAATCATTGTTAAACGATCATAGAGAGAGACTTAGGTGTAACATGGTTGAGCGGATTAAACACTGATCGAGAGGTCCCTGGTTTAATCCTTGACTGGGGCACTTGGTCAATTATGAACCCTATTTAATGTTTCCTTGCAATTAGAGAAGAGCTGGTCAGAAACTCGGTCATACGTGTATCGGCGCTGTAAAAATTGCCACAGGCTTTGTTTGTCAAGGAATCTTTTCAAAACGAGCTAGGGTAGCGCACCGGTTGACAGGAATTCCTTGTATATCTCACATAGATCTACACCTGTCTCTTTGGGTCATTAATTACCATTTATTATACCTCATTTGCATATTCCCTTAATTCAATAAATGTGACGTCAATTGGTCATCATATCGCATAACGCATATTGCCCGTTGGCAGACCACTCTGCTGACTTTATCCTATATGACTGTATGAGTTATCACCTTTACCAATAAATTATATGTTGACACTAAATAATCCACCAAACACACATGTACTGTAGTCAGGACATATTTGACAGAGAAAAGTCTAAGTAGGAACTCTAAATGGGAATTTTCCAAATACTTCGGTATAATAATTAATATAACAAATAAAACACAGTTTTTCAGTCTATTATAGTGTAATAAAATATATAAAGGGGATTTTCCAAATATTTCGGTATAATATATCAAATAAAGCATGGTTTTTCGGTCAATATGGAAGTTTATTGAGCATGGTCTTGTTCTTTTCAGAAGTAGGCCTATTTCTGCTAAATAACGTAAACAAAACATCTTAGACTTGGAGTGATGGCAGAAAGTCAGAAGAGTTTAGATGCTCCAGCAGAAATGCAAAAAGGTAATTAAAAGATATCTTAAGGCTGTCCTTAAATGTTATTATGTTTGATCCAGGCCCCTGACGCTACCTACCTATATCACAATCACCGCTACTAGTGATCCGACGATAGTCGCCAACAATCGAACTATCGTCGCTGTAAGGTCGAAGTCGCCGACTATCGATAGTGAATTGGAACAATCGATAGTCGCCAGTAATTGACTGCCACGTGAAGTGGTCTGTGGCAATTGAAAATAAGAACCATTTCCCTAATTTTTAGATAAACATATCACTCATTTACTTGTATGGATCATTTTAATGGAATCAATATGCGTTGCGCTTGCGTATGCCTCATAGACCACACCGCCATTGCTTGTTTGTTTATGTTTTGACGCACGCGCGAGAATCTTACAGAATCGCTAAATCACAATTTTTACAAGGAGTATATCCACAATCCTTAAATAAACCCCGCCTCCAAGCTCTATATATTTCTATTAGGAGGCGGAGTCTACGGCTACTAGAACGATTTACCGCACATTGATTTGTAGTGAGTTTCTGTAGCGAGGAAAAATAAATCCAATTACCATATATTTAGATTTGTATTTCTGCTTAAGAGCAATAATGAGCGGCGACAATTAAATCATAAGTTCATGCAAGTATCTAAAATAACATAATTTGATATTTTAGACGTTATTGGCAACCGGAAGTGTGCCATTTCCGATTGTCATATATTTTCGCGACCTTATTTTGTAAATCGAAAGTATAGCAATACTGTTCATCTTAACCCACCCAGAATTGTTTATTTACACAATATACACAAATTAATTTTTTGTTTTCAGGTCTTCTGAAGCTATATAGGAAAATGCTTTAATAATAACTTTTCTTTATTTGATGAAATATTACAAGAAGGCTTCATTCATGTACTAATTATTTACATGACACATTTATACATAATCTAACATTTATAACACAAGCTGAAGCTAAAAGCAATGATCACAATATCATTATTGTTTAATTTGAAAAGAACAGTTTATTACCATAAATAGTTTCAACCTTTTAACATCCACACATTAGGCCACCGTTAAGTAGAGTTCTACTCTATGTTTTAGACAATGATCAATCAATATATTGACTTTAACTGTTTATAAGGGTCCTGTGACTGGGGTCACACCCGGGTAACCACTGCAGTCATTTACTTTGGTTCATTGCTCATAGTCTTAGGAACATGAGGCAAATTAATTCTCTCTTTCGACTGGAAAAACTATGAAGTCAATGTTCATTCGAGTTTTCGATAGCACAATCGATTGTACAATCGATAGTGAAATGAAAATTCGATTCGATTATTGATAGTGATTTTGGTCCGATTTTGGAACACTAACCGCTACTGAATTTTTTCCAGGCTATTTCATTCTAATTATAACTATATTGATTTTTTTCCAGGTTCCTCCAAAACATTTCCATACAAAAAATTAGAATTTCACAATGTGACAATGAATTATAATGACATTACACATAAAAAGACGCCAAGCACTGTTCAAAGACTGTCAAAGGTATCCAAATGAAAATAACACAGTTATTCACCATCACAAAGGGTGTTAATCCTGACAAGGTTCAGGCCCGGTTCCACCGGGGGGCACAGGGGGCCCGTGCCCCCCCCCCAGTTGGCCTCGGAGTGACCATTTGTTACATCACCTAAATGTTAAAATCCTTAAAATATTACCAATCGATATGACTGTGAATCGATATTTTGTGACAATAACCCTGTATATTACATATTCCGGAAGCGAGGGCAATAAAATGTGCCCCCTGTTGTGTAATCTCCAGGTCCAGATTACACTTGATCTTATCATCCAGATGTATGTTTTACAGCGTCTGAATGATGCGGATCAAGGTGTCTGTGCCCCTTGATCAATGTCACTACAGCGCTTGAATTAACAGATAAAAAATTTGACATGAATTTGAAGAAAGTAAATTTTCTTATTGATATGTTTATTTGTTATAACTGATTATGTAACACTACGATTTTGATAATATCCAGCCTGTCTGGTTTTCAAAGAAAAAAGTTAAAAAAAGGATTTTCATTCAAAATTGAAAAAAAATCTTCACAAGGGGCACATTTGAATTGTCTATTTTTGCAAGTTCAAAAATTAAATACATTTTCTAAAACGTAAGGGCGCAATAATTTGCAAGATTTTTATTATTAAAAAAATGATCTGAACCTGTGAACACTACTGTCTAAGATAAAACCATGCATGGCCTATGTAATACACCAACCAGTTGCATTCATGCCCCACCCCGGGGATGGGCGATCGGGGAACGACCGTACTTGTTTTTACCTTCCAGCTTTTCCCCACTGCCGGGGAAAGGTTGGGAATTTTTTCTCCGAACCAATTCCTCGGGGACAGTATTTAGTTGTTAGGGGACGGGAAAATACTGGAGATTTTACTATCAGCTGTCACCGCAGGGCCGTGGAAGGGTGGGGATTTTGACAACTGAAACGTAAAAATACCGGCCCATCCCCGGGGTGGGGTGGATGCAACTGACTGGTGCATAATTATTTCACTACTGGTCTTCAAAGTTCAAGTATTATTTATGGCCGTAGTCTGGAAGATTTCTTTTAAGAATATTGAGTAATTCCTGTTAGTTTTTGATGATGTAGCAGTTCAAATGAATATTTTTACTTTTGATTTTAAGAGCTTAAAGTGCAGGAAATAGCATGATTTTAATTCAAAAAGTGAAAATTTCGTCGCCCGGAGGGGATACCCCTCCTGCACCCACCCCAACTTAGCCTTACAAAAATGTCTTGTGCCCCCCCAGTCCGAAATTTCTGGATCCGGGCCTGAGGTTTGTAATTCAGTGGTGACCTCTATAATAATAATAAATTATAATATACAGAGTTGTCTGCCATTGTTACTCTTAGAACTTTCACTCACAGATGAATAAGGGTACAAGAAAGTTGAGCGTCCAGCACTCGTAGGCGGTGCTATTGTTTAAAAAATCGGTCTAATAAATAAATTTAAAATAAGTTGCTTTGATTGTATAGCTACACTTACATTCTGTAGTTGATATTTCTTAAAGAGGCATTCCCTATAACAGGGCCTTTTTTCCAAAAATTGGGAAGGGGCCTTAGCCTGTCATTTTGGGAAATTCAAGCGCGATTTTCGGCCAAATTGGGAAATTCAAGCTCGATTTTCGGCCAAATTGAGAAAAGGATGTCTGGCTCTAGATACATCAAAAATGGTACTGCAGTCCACGTACATGTTAAATCATCCAAGGCTTTCATGTTTTCTTATAAAGTTTAGAAGTCCTCACTTTTCTTGAACAACAAGAGTCCATTATAGCCCACAACTGTCACCTTTAGTTTCTCTCAGTATTTTATCATTCCAGACATTCCGAAAAGTATTTTGACATTACTGGACATTCGGTCCAGTAATCTTGGAAAAATCACTGGACCGAACCAGTTTTCACTGGACCGAATGTAAATCAACTTTGGATGGATTAGAACGTTTTTGGCCAGGCTTAGCCCCTTCAAAATATCGTAATCCGCTCATTTTAACGGTCGCGAAAATGAATAATTTCTTACCGGAAGTTCGTGTTTGTTTATATGCCGTACTGAAAAGGGGAGACTACACCTTCGAAAATATTCTGTGTTTCTATCCTGATTCGCTAGTAGACGGAAATTTATTGATGAATACATAAATAAATCATAATTACCTATAATTACCTATTATTTCAATGCTAGTTATAATCGTAAATCGATTGTTCGGGCAAGAGTTTAATGTAAAATCTGTAAATAATTACCGGACAGCCGGACCGGCTGGGATGGAATTTAACCCGGACCGAACGAAATTTCACCGGTCAGGTCCGTCGGACCGGCACTTTTCGGAATGTCTGCATTCTTTCTTAAAGTTCTTTTTCCAACATAATATACATTTCCATTGTATGAGCTGTCAATTAATTTTAAGATTTTTGTCGAGATTTCAATTCTGGACATATTTTCGGCCCGGATACGAACGGTACGGTCCCGTACCAGACTTTAGCCGTTCTGTAAACAATATGGCCGCAGTCAGCGAGTTTTCACGCTCATAGATAACAAATTTATGCAATATTGCTTCAGAGACGTCGCACTCGTAATTAATTTGAAAAATATATCGACGGCTGTTCATTTAATTGATAAGTAATGTCAAGCGAATGATACATAGTTTTTCTTCATTTTAACTGAAGACTGGATAAACGCCGTACCGCTCCGTACGAGAATTCAACACGTTGGGAATTTAGCATTGTTTTTTTGGGAAATTCTCTTACGAAATTGGGAAAAAAAGAAGCTTTTTGCGATTGGGAAGTCACCGAAGATCGGCCTCTGTTTTAGAAGGAAAAAAGGCCCTGTATAACTAGCATATTTTTATCTACTGTCTCATTAAATGAGCTTAATGTACAAAGCACTATCAATTATCATAATTTGTCAGAAGAGAGTGTGCGCAAATATGCCTCTTTGATGGTAAAAAATATATTTAGATAAGCAATAAAAATTTGCCGCTTCCAGTGATTATTTTTATGTGGTCAAAGGGAAACAACTCATTACTATTTGGAAATATGTTTTCATTCTCGGTAATTAGTGGGAGCTTTTTGTTGAACATTTAAGGAGTTTAATTAATAATGATTCTCATTTAATATATACTATTCCTGAATCGATTTAAACAATTAAAGTTATACGGGAATGCCTCTTTAAGAAGTGAAATGTTATATTTATGGAATTTTGATGTGTTTATTGTAGAGCTGCAAAAGTCAGAAAGTGAAAACACAACAAAACCAGTCACAGATGAAACGAATAATGCAAGTGCAAGTAATAGTCAACCTTCAGGTATTATTTTAGTATATTGACCAATGAGAGCTGATGTTGATAGAAGGTGTGTCAATATTGACCAATGAGAGCTGATGTTGATAGAGGGTGTGTCAATATTGACCAATGAGAGCTGATGTTGATAGAGGGTGTGTCAATATTGACCAATGAGAGCTGATGTTGATAGAGGGTGTGTCAATATTGACCAATGAGAGCTGATGTTGATAGAGGGTGTGTCAATATTGACCAATGAGAGCTGATGTTGATAGAGGGTGTGTCAATATTGACCAATGAGAGCTGATGTTGATAGAGGGTGTGTCAATATTGACCAATGAGAGCTGATGTTGATAGAGGGTGTGTCAATATTGACCAATGAGAGCTGATGTTGATAGAGGGTGTGTCAATATTGACCAATGAGAGCTGATGTTGATAGAGGGTGTGTCAATATTGACCAATGAGAGCTGATGCTGATAGAGGGTGTGTCAATATTGACCAATGAGAGCTCACTTTGGTAGAAGGCGTGTCAGTATTGACCAATGAGAGCTGATGTTGATAGAGGGTGTGTCAATATTGACCAATGAGAGCTGATGCTGATAGAGGGTGTGTCAATATTGACCAATGAGAGCTCACTTTGGTAGAAGGCGTGTCAGTATTGACCTATGAGAGCTGATGTTGATAGAGGGTGTGTCAACATTGACCAATGAGAGCTCACTTTGGTAGAAGGCGTGTCAGTATTGACCTATGAGAGCTCACTTTGGTAGAAGGCGTGTCAGTATTGACCTATGAGAGCTCACTTTGGTAGAAGGCGTGTCAGTATTGACCTATGAGAGCTGATGTTGATAGAGGGTGTGTCAACATTGACCAATGAGAGCTCACTTTGGTAGAAGGCGTGTCAGTATTGACCTATGAGAGCTCACTTTGGTAGAAGGCGTGTCAGTATTGACCTATGAGAGCTGATGTTGATAGAGGGTGTGTCAACATTGACCAATGAGAGCTCACTTTGGTAGAAGGCGTGTCAGTATTGACGTATGAGAGCTCACTTTGGTAGAAGGCGTGTCAGTATTGACCTATGAGAGCTGATGCTGATAGAGGGTGTGTCAATATTGACCATTCTCATGAATCAGTGTATAGTCAAGTCTCTAGACTATACTCTGATACACAACGCTATATATCGTGTGAAAATCTAAAAATAGCTCGCATGTCGTCACTAGTGTATTCCCGCTATCGTCCAATCAGAAATCGCGTTACAACAGCCGCGGTAATATTTCTATAAACAAACACAATTGTGAACATGGATTATTTAATTAGCGATCGGTGAATGAAATTAAATGCTGAGATGTTTGTTGAAACCTATTGAATCGAATTTGGCGTATAAAAAGTATGAAGAATGAGAGAATAACCTGATATGGGTTATCAAATGGAAAATGTAGATCTACCGGTGATTCGATTTTTTTTTATCGGAAATAAAATTTAAAAAACGGCGAGTCGAATGGAGTGCTAACGTTAAAGGTAAGTTCTGTTTTTGCATGACGAACCACCGCTAATTTCAATACAAATAACCAGTTATGTTGTGCAATGATAGTAAAATCTTCTTCTGATCATTGATGCAAAAATATCACAATAACTTTTTTCATACGTCGATTTAATAGTCGGAAATAAAATTCAAACACTGTCGATTTATATTCTGCATGTAACGTCGATTTTGATTGGACAAATGACGAGGGATGTTTGGAAAACACCTCTGACGGAATTTGATCAATTGCCTTATAAGGAAATGAACGAAATGGATTTGATTGGTTGAGATTTTCGTTCACCACGCTGGGATTCGTTAGTATTATACCAGAGTATGTAATTGAAAATAATACGCTGGTTGGACGAGAATGATATTGACCAATGAGAGCTGATGCTGATAGAGGGTGTGTCAATATTGACCAATGAGAGCTCACTTTGGTAGAAGGCGTGTCAGTATTGACCTATGAGAGCTGATGTTGATAGAGGGTGTGTTAATATTGACCAATGAGAGCTGATGCTGATTGAGGGTGTGTCAATATTGACCAATGAGAGCTCACTTTGGTAGAAGGTGTGTCAATATTAACCAATGAGAGCTCATTACAGTAGATTGTGTGTCAATATTTGACCAATGAGAGCTCACTTTGGTAGAAGGCGTGTCAATATTTACCAATGAGAGCTCACTTTGGTAGAAGGCGTGTCAATATTGCCCAATGAGAGCTAACTTTGGTAGAAGGCGTGTCAGTATTGACCAATGAGAGCTCACTTTGGTAGAAGGTGTGTCAATATTGACCAATGAGAGCTCACTTTGGTAGAAGGTGTGTTAATATTGACCAATGAGAGCTCACTTTGGTAGAAGGCATGTCAATATTGAACAATGAGAGCTCACTTTGGTATAAGGCATGTCAATATTGAACAATAAGAATCGAGAAGATTTATAACAAATTTACAAACATTATAGTTCAGTTAACAGAAAAATTTTGTTCATAACACATTTTTTGTTGCCAACAGATTTTGTCTTTTTATTGGCTGGGGGATCAGCAAATTTAGAAGATATGTATTATGAATATTCAGTAAACAGTAAAATTTTGTTTTTTAACAAATTGTTCTTTTGACACAATCTCATTGTGTTGCTAACAGATTTTTGTTCTTTTATCGCCAGGAGGATCTGATAATTTAGAAGATTTATTACGGACATTAAGTAAACAGATCAATAATTCTGACTGGCTTGAGAAGAATACGGCAGAGAAATGGGTGCAGGAAAACCCAGACATAGCTCAACCATTCATGGACGCAGCTAAAAAATCTTGACATGTAAGTTTAGTCTAGCCCCTAGCTCAACCATTCATGGACGCTGCTAAAAAATCTTGACATGTAAGTTTAGTCTAGCCCCTAGCTCAACCATTCATGGACGCTGCTAAAAAATCTTGACATGTAAGTTTAGCCAAGCCCCTAGCTCAACCATTCATGGACGCTGCTAAAAAATCTTGACATGTAAGTTTAGCTAAGCCCCTAGCTCAATCATTCATGGAGGCAGCTAAAAAATCTTGACATGTAAGTTTAGCCAAGCCCCTAGCTCAACCATTCATGGACGCTGCTAAGAAGTCTTGACATGTAAGTTTAGCCAAGCCCCTAGCTCAACCATTCATGGACGCTGCTAAAAAGTCTTGGCATGTAAGTTTAGCCAAGCCCCTAGCTCAACCATTCATGGACGCTGCTAAAAAATCTTGACATGTAAGTTTAGCCAAGCCCCTAGCTCAATCATTCATGGACGCTGCTTAAAAATCTTGACATGTAAGTTTAGTCTAGCCCATAGCTCAATCATTCATGGACGCTGCTAAAAAATCTTGACATGTAAGTTTAGCCAAGCCCCTAGCTCAACCATTCATGGACGCTGCTAAAAAATCTTGACATGTAAGTTTAGCTAAGCCCCTAGCTCAATCATTCATGGACGCTGCTAAAAAATCTTGACATGTAAGTTTAGCCAAGCCCCTAGCTCAACCATTCATGGACGCTGCTAAAAAATCTTGACATGTAAGTTTAGCCAAGCCCCTAGCTCAACCATTCATGGACGCTGCTAAAAAATCTTGACATGTAAGTTGAGCCAAGCCCCTAGCTCAATCATTCATGGACGCTGCTTAAAAATCTTGACATGTAAGTTTAGCCAAGCCCCTAGCTCAACCATTCATGGACGCTGCTTAAAAATCTTGACATGTAAGTTTAGCTAAGCCCCTAGCTCAATCATTCATGGATGCTGCTAAAGAGTCTTGACATGTAATTTTTGAAAACTTTTGCCCATGTAAATTAAAATCTCAAGTACAAGATTACCCATAATACCCTTGAAAAAGGCATCATTGTTGACTTGGTCTTAATAATGACAATGTATAAAGTGTAAAATACACTTACAGACTTTGAAGAAGTGTAGATAAAAAGGACATTGAAAGTGTGTTCATATTATATGTCGGTCTGTCCGTCCGCTGCCCGCTGGCCTTGCTCATAAAAAATGAAAACTCTTTGACCTAGGTTCTTCAAACTCCATGTCTGCATGCATCTCATTGTGACCTACAACCTCCACCTGTTTTGAACTCTAAGGTCAAGGTCACCACAGGTGGGCATGATTGTTTATGGAACACATCATGTTATCTGTCAATTGGTTTAAAGTGTATAGAGCTATTTCGACGATATTTTTTAAAAATAATTCAAAAACTGAAAAACAATTATGCTTTCATAACCATTAGACCTTTTTTTCGCTTCAGCTTTAACAGAAACTCACTCTGTGATTTATTGGACATGCAAAATGTCCGTTTTCATAGGAAAGTGTTCTAGAACACCCTAGGTCGACGGTTGAAATTATAAGAATCGTCTAACTTTTCAACGATTGAATCAAATTACATGGAACCCATCCAATGTTTTAATTTGCAATTAAGGTAGTCTAGTATCATACTAAAAACGATGCAAGTAATTATTTTGACATTGATTGACCGTTAGATATAGCTCTATACACTTTAAGTTTTACTGTATATATTTCAGGTGATTATTAAATATACTAGGAACATAATTGATGGAACAACATTGATGTACAGGGGAATCAGATTATTGGAGGAAAAACGAAGGAACTGCACGTAGAGCCAGCATATGTCACTTGATACGTGATTTCTATATGCGACTTATGTAACAATTTTTGAATGCAAAGTTCTTCCAGAGATCTATATTATTAACAGATACATTGCAATTTGAATAGCTTGGCTATTTTGACCTGAGCCTGACCTTTATGCAAGAATATATAAATTTCCGCAAACAAATCGTGCGATATCGGTATTTCAAATGTGTGTGTGTATAACATATCGAGCGTCATCGTGATCCTCTCCGATTATGAAAACATAGAATCGGTGTTATAAACGTAGGCAATATATCGACTGTTAAATTATGCTAATCAAAAGGTCAGACGCATGTCAAATTAGCCAAGCTATTATACTATGATTATAACCCGCAGCGTATCAAAACAAATCACTGTTCTTGTTATCGACTTACTATAAAATTTAACCTGTATCATTTATTGCTACTGAAAGCACATGTACAATCTGATCACTGTATGAATTATTGCTGCACTATGTAATTCAATGTGTATGAATTAGTGCTGTACTTTATAGTTCAATGTGTATGACTTATTGCTGTACAATATAATTAAATGTGTATGAATTATTGCTGTACAACATAGTTCAATGTGTATAACTTATTGCCATACTGTATAATTCAATGTTCACTCATTGCAATTGCCCGAAATCGACTTGTTTATATACAGTGTAATCACTACTGTTGAATATCAATGAGTGATTTTCCTGTTAGATGCATTTGGTGGACAACATTTTCAACTCGTAATCCTCTACTCTTTTGTGTTCAAGTATGATTATTAAGAACAGGGTAGTTTAAAGGGTCTAAACTCCAGTTGGTAAATCAAAAAGCTCTCTTAAAATCACATTTTTTCCTTGACCGACCTAATACATTCATATACGAATCTGGACTTCATCTAGAATAAAAATAATCGCATAACTTTGGTTTATTATCTTTCAAACCCCTAAAATCTATTGCGTGACTAATGCAGTAAAGTATAATATATTTAATGTTGTTACTGCGTAGTAGTGTATAAATACTGAGAAAAGCTGTGACCTAATTAACGATGTCCGGGTGTAAAAAGTTTTTTTTTTTAATGTTGAGGAATGCATTTTAAATATTTTCATTCTATTGTATACCCATTAAGACAACTGCATTTGAATTTTAAAACACATGTATTGTCATTTAAGAGAGTAATTGCTATTTTAATTTCCCTACACCCAGCGTAAGAACGTACTGCACAAACAAATGGAGGCAACCGCATTATAAATAAAATAAATCTCCAACAGATAACACAATAAAAACAAAAGTGTGTTGATATCTAATGATAATGATTATTTCTTCAATCAAAAGTGTAAAAATGATGTTTGGTCTAATAATGAAGTAGATAAAAATAAAAATGTAACCCCACCCTCCTCGAAATTAGGGCATTTTTTTGCATATTGCCAATAAGTACCCTATAGATAAATGGAAATAAAATATGATCTAAAGAATTGGCACAATTGAATTCTTTTCAAAAATAACTTCAATGTGTGTGTAATGTTTTAACAAAATTTTAAAAGGTTTTACCGAGCGGTTTTGAAAATATACATTTCAGAAATCCTTAGTGACCCGATTTTCATCTGTTTACCACATATTAATTCCTATAAAATTAAAGAAAAAAAATTTTTTTTTTCTCCAAATTACACTATAAAGTGATGTTACGAAGCCAAAACATTGTCTTATAACTAAAAAAGAAATAAAAAAGAAAACAATTTTTTTGGCTCTAGTGGGGGTTGAACCCACGACCTACAGGAAATCAGTCAATTTGTCAATTGAGAACTCTTCAAGAGGAGATTCTTTATTAGACCCGAATATCCTTAATAGACAGTAAAATTTCGGGAATTTTCATCAATAGGGCCTTTGATCATAATGTAAATTGTGTAATCGTAAAACATAGTTTTGTGATTAAAACGTCTACAAAACTTGTTTTAATCATCGAAATGGAGTTTAGTAACTTTAAATCATGTACATGTGTACTATTTTACAGAGACAATAAAAGTACTAAGTTTATTCTGCATATTTATAATTAATTGATGCTTTATTATGATTCTTATTTATTTATTTATTTTACCTCGTATAAAGATAAATAATTTTTATTCATGTGCATACCTGCCAAGTACTCCTATTAAAGTGGAGTAACTCCTGTTTTCATTGTTAATTTCTGTTATGTTCAAGTTAACCAAACTTCGAACAAAAGCATATTTGAGTCATTTTTTGATCTTCTGTCCCATGTTTATAACCACTAGAACTAATACATTCCTTCATTTCCTTGTTTATTTATCTCAATCACATTTAAGTACATCTTGGGACATGTTTAGTTATATCACTTCTGTTTTCGATTTAACTAGCTAGGCAGGTATGGGTATGTGAATAAGATTGATGTTCTGACATGAGCTATTGTACTCTCCCTCCGGCGTTGGAGTCAGCGCCTTCTTGCGTCTGTTTCTGGTCTCATGTCTAAAACAATAAGGTACTAGACCAGTATTCATAAAGCTCCTAAGGGCAAAATATTCCTTAGGTTGATAATTTACCTAAGGTTTTATAGGAATTCCCTTAGTTTCATATGATTTTACCTTAGATACCTGAAGCCTTCTTAATGATGTACTTTCAGATATCTAAGGTGAAATCAAATAAAACTAAGGGAATTCCTATAAACCCTTAGGTAAATTATCAACCTAAGGAGTATTTTCCCCTTAGGAGCTTTATGAATATGGGCCCTGGTAGACAAATGTTATTTTTCTGCAATGCTACGTGACAGTATGTTTATGCTTTCACAGAATTTAAGTGTTTTGATCCTGTTTTTGTTACTGTACCTGTTCATAAGAATCATATGACAGTTATGCGCAATATTGATATTATGTGTGGTCCCATTCTCAGGAATTATGTCCACAAAATATGATTTTTTATTTAAGGAAAAAAACTTAATGGTCGGCAGCCAAAATGTAGGTAGGATCGTGCGACCAGAAACAGATATATTTTTCTTTTTGGCCTTAGATTAACGTCTTCCAGCAAATTTGATGTACCGATTAGGATCTATCTAACAGACAATAGCTTAGCTATAGTTTTTTTTCTTTTTGAACCATATAATGTGGTCCGTTTATTCAATAAAATAAACAATATTTACAAAAACATAGAACAAAAGTATGTCAACAAATACAATACAATATATTCATTAAAATATCAACATTGTCTAAGTATAATTTTTCAACATAGACTGAATTTTGAGGAAACTATTATAATTGGTTTTATGTGGTTGATGCAGTGGTGGGATGGAAATGTGCATATAGAAACTAAAGTATGTTTAATGAGATAATGTTATCACATCTTTGAAATATACTTGTCTATTTGATTATGAAAAATAGACATAGCTGATGTGCTTACTGAATTAAGAATCTAAATGGGGTGGAACGCTTATGTAGTGATAGAGATGTGCGATTTTTTGGCTTCAAGGTGATGATGTAGTCACATCGTTGGAAGGATGCTTATCTATTTCGAAACGAAACAAATAGATTAGCATGATGTGTTAACAAAAATCGCCACTAAAGAAACCGGATGGTTATTATAGTTTATTTAATATTTGTAAGAAAATTCTAGATCACATACGTAGTTGTGCTTCTTTAAGGTACTTGATGAATCTGTTAAGGAGAACATGCCTTTTGTTTAATTTATTGTAATAAGTTTCTAATATCAAAAAGTCGCTTAGCTATAGTATATAATATACTTTCATGGATTATACCCATTGTGAAAAGGAAGCCTTTTCAACCATCTTTAAGGGGCACTTACATGTATGTTTAAAAGCCCAAATTTGTTTATGAAACTTGCTTCTTATATGTTATTGTATTATGATCATCATGTGATTAAAACATATATATATATATTAATGTTGTTACTTTGCTCAGGGATTCTATATATAGAGAAGATCCAGCTTTGCTGAATCTTATGAGTTGAATGATCCTTTTTGTGTCTCCTGAAATATTTCAGTGTTAAGTTTGGGCAGGAAAAATCATCTTCATTTCATTGAAATCTCCTTGCATTTCCATCACAAATCTCCTGCATAGGCTTCAGGTATATATGGCATGTATAACTCAGTACTAACTTGCCATTCTACAAGGAACCAACAACTTTGTGGAGGAAAATCAATAAGGACCCGGCACTTATCAAAACTGAACAGACCTGGGTGCTGTTTTATCAACATACTTGCAGAAATCGTAAACTTACAGTCAACTTTCAATTTCTTTATAATACCTTTACCTATCTATATAATGTGGTAAATGGAGCTGATATACTAATTAAGATTTATTTAATGCATTCCCACAAAAATATATGTCCCCAATGTGTAGCTGTTAAATGGTTATACTGAATCTAAATCTGAACGCAAGTTTACGATTTCCGTAAGTACGTTGATAACACAGCTACTCTGGTGAGTATGAATATTGGAGAATGTACTCCATGCTCCAACTTGTACTCCGTACTCAATTGGAGCATTTCTTAGGTACAAAAAACTGCTGTAACTTCTTTATCACTGAATGGCAGCATATGAAATGGATGTTCATTTTCTTATTTAGACCATTTGCTAGGATAGGTGGTGTCGGTTTTGATGTGAAATTCTTAAAAATAATGATAAACTATATAATCACTGGGCCTGATAGATTGACCAGACCAAGATTATTGCCCAATCTGGCAGGGAAGTACAACCTTTTTCTGTTTCAAGCAGACTATACACCTAACCTTTAACAGTTTTCCTGGACCAGGTCTCATTCAGAAATAACTTGCCCTTCCACATTTACGCAGGGATTTTTATTATAGTATACTGTAAAATCATTATTTTTTGTGGATTTCGTGGTTCACCTTTAACCATGAAATCAAATCCCATCAAACAATGATTTTGACCCTTGTATTTAGTACCTGATATGCAAAATCCACGAATTAACGTCCCATCGAAATACTGTCCATATTGAATAGCTCCTGATCTACGTTATACTCATTGATGAATATAATTGGGAGGTGTGACTGATAAGGGCAGACATAAAATCAATGAAGAAAAAGAGGTGGGATACAAGGAATCCGGGTGCGATACCCTAGCTCATTTCCAATAAAGTCCTTGGTTTATTAACATGCCCTGTGTAGAGCACCGATACTAACTCTGGGTTTCCAACCAGCTTGTCACTAGTTTGGTGGGAAGCACTAAATAGCGTTTCTGAAATGACCAAATGTCCCGTCGAGGATTGAACCAGGGACCTCTCAATCAGGAGTCTAGTGCGTTATCCACTGTGCCCCCTTTCCACGAGTATGTAGCTATTTAGTAACAAGGAACCAAAAACTTCCCAACATAATGGAGGAAATTGTCGTGATTGGGAATTAAAGCATCAAGTAACCACAATCGGGGCACCTCTGACAATTCTAAGACGAATCATCTCTCGGACGTAAAATAGAACGTCACCATTATTCAAACGGTTCTTAACGTTTTTTAGCGAAGCCAGAACGGTTTTGTAAACAGATTAAAAATGGAACTTGCGGCACTGTTAATATATCTTGGGCATAAATATACACTTAACTTAGCATGTTTTATATATTTATGTTCTTTAAAAACATCATAGCTTACATATGGCATAATGCAATGGATATGTTATGGTTTATTTTCGGGCAAACCGCATCACAGATGTGTGACCGAATCACCGTGTGGAATTTTTTCACTTATCACTCCACTACATACATCCGAGGGAGCTTCCGGATTCATCACGGAAAGACCCGGGTAGTTACGATTGCAAGTAACCACAGGACCTTATACACCAGTAAAAAAGGTATGAGAAAAAAGGTAAGTTGCATTCGCGGACCCTCATCCCCGGGATTTTTACGTTTTGGTTGTGCGGGGGACAGCTGATGGTGAAAGCTGCAGTATTTCCCTGGCCCCTGAGAACTAAAAGATTTCCCAGGGTAATGGTACTGGAGAAAAAAACCAATATTTACCCATCAGTGCAGGGGAAGCTTGAATGAAAAAACCTGGTCGTTTCCCTGCTATCCCCGGGATGAAGGGCTGTGGATGCAACTGACGGGTGCATTAGCTGTCCAATAAACTAGTCATGTGTTCAATGCATGGCATATATAGATATATTAATTTTTATTTACAGTCGTTTGACATATAACAGAAAACATTAGCTATGTATCATGGGTGTAGGCGCGTCTTCAACATTGGGGGGGGGGGGGGGGGGGCGTGCAAACATTTGGCAACTTAGGGTAAATTTTTTTTTGCTCGCCCCGCTCCCAAAGTAACTGCATTATCTCAAAATATGTCAATATCCATTGTTTTGCACATAATTACAATCGTAAATAAATAGTACTCTTAAACGTCCACATCGTCCTATAACTGTGACTTTATGGTTATGTGGTAATTTGGTTTAGTAATAACGTGGTAACTGGAAGTATACCAGTTCAAGTATACGGGGTCCCGGGGCTTTCCCCTGCAAATTTTTCGAAAACAATGGATGAATCTGGTGCATTCTAGGCGTTCCGAGATACCTTATTTGGTATGAAAAAATGACCTAAATACAGGGCATTTAAGTTCTTACATTAAAAAGCTTGCAAAATTATTTTAAATTGCTTGATTTTGAGATTAAAGCTTAATGTGAAAACGTTTGTTGCAAATGCTATATATGTAAATGACAGTTGCAAAGGCTTTATATATAAATGACAACCTGTGAAAGTCGTATAGGAGGTTTGGGGGACGTTTACAGTACAATTTATGTTACAGGTGTATTTTTTTGAAACAATTGGTGTTGACATTTCGATACAAGGAAGTTATTTTGCGAGCGAATCGAGCAAAAAAATTGTATACATTTTCACCAAGAACTGAAGGCAAATTGCCTATAACGAGATATATTAGGTCGTAAATTATACTTTTGGTCTTAATTATTGGGGGGGGGGGCAAACGATATGTTGGCCCCCCTGTCCAAACATTGGGGGGGGCTGGCCCCCCTGCTCCTACGCCCATGATGTATAGCTATTTACAGACATTATATTTTAATTTATAATTTACACAGCAATTATAAAATGAAAAGAATAACATCGATATGATAGCAAGGATGCTTTCATATTTTGAAGAGTTTTACATTTGAGTATGTAACATTAGTAATTTTGAATTGCTGATAATGGTGGGTTCTCCACATTAGTAATTTTGAATTGCTGATAATGGTGGGTTCTCCACATTAGTAATTTTGAATTGCTGATAATGGTGGGTTCTCCACATTAGTAATTTTGAATTGCTGATAATGGTGGGTTCTCCACATTAGTTATTTCGAATTGCTGATAATGGTGGGTTCTCCACATTAGTTATTTCGAATTGCTGATAATGGTGGGTTCTCCACAGCACGAGTTTTCGTGGTTTTCTGGTCAAACTAATAAGGGAGGCAACCCCTGCGGGTATATTACGGACGGACGTGCTTTTAACATCTCTACACATAATTTGATGACGTATTACGCAATGGCGAATCAGGAAGAAGATTGCTGTGTATTTTTGTAGTGAATTTCTTTGACTTTGGATTACATATAGTCCGAATTATTCATGTGTGATATTAAATCGATAGTTCACACCGATTACACGGTGAAATAAGATTATACATATGCCAGTCATATAGCTATCGATACCCCGGAGCTGTCAACATCGCAGGCTGAATCCAGATTCAGACTCTCTCAGTCTCTGAGGTTATAAAGCAGAACAAAAAATAAATTCAGTGTAAGTATATCAATTCAACGACAGTTCAATATTATTATGTAAAGAGAGTGTCAAAAGTGCACCACCTCCTTCATTGCGTCGGCTTCTAGTTCGGGAGGTTGTGGGTTCGGTCCCGGTCTGCGTCATACCAAGGCCAGGGCAAGGCAGAGCTTTAGTATTCCGCTGGTGGTGATTATAAGCACAGTATACAAGGGTTATATGCAATGATGTCCTGTGGTCGGTTCTCAGTGCACATGTTTTGTATTTCGTCCTGGAACTCTCGTCTACGCAGCCTGCCGTTATTCGCCTGCCATCAAGCTTCCGCTAGCGCTCTGACGTCCTAATCTGGCTTTCTGGGTAAAACAGATTTTCCCAAGACCCTACTCCTGGACCTTCTGTGTAATTTGGCCGTAAAAGCTATAATAGGAACATAAATGCACATCTGATATCAAAAAAAGCTGTGAAGTGAAAGATAAAACACCTTCTCTCGCTTACAAGTTTGTAAGTCAGTTGTTGTTGTCAGACCACAGCTTGAATATGGAATCCTCATATCAAGAGCCATACTACGATATTTGCAAGGCAAAGATGTCCCAGAGGATTGAGCAGAGCTGCACAATAGGATACGTACAGTCTTCGCAAAAGTGAGAAAAAAAGGCTGGACATCTGGTCCGGCATAAAATAAATTTGGCCGGACCGAATCAATTTTGGCCGGACCGAATCAATTTTGACCGGACCGAACAATATTAATAGGAAAATGTGTTTCGGAAAATAACAAACTAAAGACAGAGTACAGTATAAGTATTCGTCAAATCAGCGCCTTTTTGCAATTAGTTCTCTTTCTGTCCTTTAAACAACCAACCTGCGCATGCGCATCATGAAATTATCGGAAATAATGCTTTGTACCGACAAATTTCGTTCCAGACGATACGAAAATTTTGACGGCATTCGGACCGGCGGGCTTAAATTTTTGTCGGACCGAACTGATTTTCACTGGTAAAGTCGCCTGTAAAATCCCCGGTTCGTCAAAATGAATTTATAGTATATACAAAAATCGGGTTCATCAAAGTGATAATATAGAGTGATTCACACCATCCATGTAATTACTCTGTGTGCATCTGTCATAGTATGATAAACATGCAACAGCCAAACAAAACTGATAAACGGATCATTATCATTTAATTAAGTTTAAATTGTACTAACTGTTAAATTAAAACACACCAACAATTGCATGATTATCACACAATATTACAAATAAATCAATCGCCAACCCCATACAATACAACCAAATCTTATAAAAAGGTGTTTGTTCACACTTCTATGTATATCAACTCAAATCCCTTTATAATTCAATTTGACGAAACCACAACCTATTTTGTACAGAAATTTAAGTTTGACGAACCCACTGTCACCCCTAGCAGTAGCATCAGATTTTTTTATACTTTCTGGCATTCGCTCTACATCACCACGCCTTTATCTGCCATGACAAATGTGGCCTGTCTCAGGTAATCAAAAACTCGAAGAACCGCTGCCAGTCAGCACATCATAGATTCATACATTTGTGACTTGTATATTACAATTTAAAATACTGTAAAATCATTAATTTTCGTGGGGGATTAAATTTCGTGGATTTCGTGGTTCACTTCAGCCACGAATTTTAATCCCAACGAACATTGATTTTGAACCTTGTTTTGTTACCTGAAATGCAAAATCCACGAATTCAAGTACCAACGAAATTGTCTTTATTACCAAAACCACGAAATTTCGTCCCAACGAAAATAAATGATTTTACAGTAGGTTATAACTCCTTATTTCTGTGAGAACCACATCATCACAGAACAAATTACCTGCAGTAATCCCAGACGTGGTACCTTTCAAGTGGAGATTTCATTTTCAGCCATCCATATCTAAAGGCCCAGGTGACCATCGATTAATCCCTGGACTGTGTTGGTAGTGGCTACCATAAAAAGAGAGGTCTGGGATGAGGAAGGAAAAAAGCAGCTGCCCATCACATACTTTGATCTATCCTATCTTTGATCTATCCTATATGTTCCTCAACTTTTTCTTAATTATGAATTCAACTGTCGTGTAATGGTACCCCCCCCCCCCCCACATAAATTGTACAGTTTTTTTTATTTTTCTTGCTAGACCTAAGATGCTCTGCATGAATTTTAGTGAAATTGGTTTCTATTCTCTCACACCCTAAAGCCGGGTTGGAATTGATGAGACTGGATGGTCAGCCGCCAGCTAGTTAAATTAATGGTTACCGTAGGCCCATCTCTGCCAGGCGCCCGGCATTACGAGAAGGGATTTGGGAAGGTACTGTATGCATGAAATATACGTAAGTGTCTCGTAAGTCAGAATTGACTGGCCCTTTCAATAGGGGTGACACTATAATAAACAAACTTTACCCTATTTATCATCACCTTTGATATCTTTGACCAGTCCAAGACTGGTAAAGTAGAGACTAGTGCACTATTAACACTAACAGTGGTGTCAATTTTTGGCGCCGGATTTACATATCCATAATAAATGACCAAAATATAAGATATCTTTACAAATGTCAAAGTTCAATTCTATCTGCTTTGAAGGATTTTCTTTAATTCATATTATTAGAGTTAGATGTGGCAATACTGTCATTGAAGGCAAGGATGTACAGCTGCATAGGATTTTCCTGAATTTTAGCTCACCTGAGCACAAAGTGCCATTTTACATAGACTTATATCTAGGGAAAACATATATAAAAATCTTCTTTTCTAAAACTACAATGCCTAGAGCTTTGATAATTGGTATGTACCAGTAGCATCATCTTGTGGTTTTCTACCAAGAATCCCAGATTGTTCAAATTATGCCCCTTGTGAAAATTGTGCAGGGCTTCATTTATAATCAGGTGAGCGATATAAGGCCATCATGGCCCTCTTGTTAATTTGTCCCTGTTGACAAACCTGCAAAAAAACAGGTGCACAGGTAAGCGGTTTCATTCATTTAAATTTTTAACTACTTGTATGAAATTTTTATTCATATTCATATATTCATCCTCATGAATCATTATTTAGTCAAGTCTCCAGACTAATATATTTCACGTGAGAAATATGCTGGTTAAATAAGAATGCAGTGCTCCAGATAAATTTTAGGTGCAACGTGTGGTTCACTCCCTGTTTTCAAAACTAATGAGTGAAACACTACGGTGACAAAATATCAATGACTCCGGCTTTAAACATATAGAGTGATAGTCACATTCAATAAGTAAGCAATAAAAAGTTCCTTTTTCCAAATGCCGGTGCTGTCTCATTGAAATATGCCCGGTAGCTAAAGTTTAACACTTATCAATATATTGACAAAGTGGAAGTAAAATGCATCTTTATTTTCCCATGACATGATGTGTAAATGAACTGTGAAGCATTTATATTGAATGATCTGCATTCAAATTTTTTTTAAAGATTGTTTTTTTAATTGAATTACATGGTACAATAAATCCATCCTTAACATCGACTTTAACTAACCATGAAACTTGCAATTTTCGCATGTTGTCAATTGCTTCTGTCAGTGTCATGAATGTTTTTTTCTCAACTATTTGGAGTTGGAAAGTTTCAATTCAAGCTTTTATCAAAGCATCTTCCATGATAAATTATATGCAAGGTCGTACATACTCTCATGTGTTACCACATCTGGTTTAAAATACACGCATATGAGAGTTTTATTCCTGCATATTTACCGATAAAAACTTTTGTTTTCGAAGTGACATTTGTAAGTGGACTTTTCTACATGTACACCGGATTGGTAGTGTCTAAAACCAAGACAACTGACCGGATTACGGAAGAGTTACTTCCCTTTGACGCATCGGAATCGATCAGAAATGCGTGATCGTCTTTTTCAATGCGTTTTACGACGCACAGAAATAATTTTTAATGCGTTATTCGTTAATTTCAATCCGTAATCACGCTTTCACGCACCTTATCTGGAGCTCTGAGAATGGACTTTATTCTAAAGCATTCAAAGGCCACTCAGCTGCCAATTTCTCAGCCAACGAAAGTACTTTGGTTCCTAGTGTGTACAAGCAAAGGAATGCATAGTTTGGTTACCAGTTAAAATCAAAACCACAGCATAATATGAATGTTTGTATGTAATTCGGTTGGTTGAGAAAATGGCCGCTGAGCTGCCTTTATGTGTTTAAGAAGATTAATACATGTTAAAATCGATGAAACCGCAAGCCTGTGAACAGGTCATCATCTAACAACTTACAGACTTTTTTCTTGGTATCATCTGAGGCCTTTATTGGGCCTTAAAGTTGGTCCCCAATTATTGTTGAAAAATCCAAATTAAAAAAAAAACACCAAAATAATGAAACCAAAATCATAATAAATAGCCAAGTAAAGTGCTTCTTTAAGTTAAACCAATGAAAGATTGCAAATTGAAATGTCATATATTTATTTCACTTTGTTGGTGTCAATAAATTGGAACAGTAAAAGTTTATTTTTCAAAACCCCTATTAATGGACCAAATAAATCCTACCATAAATTTGCAATTTAATCAATTAAATTGTTCCCTAATTTGGAAAATTTAGTGATGCAAAATTCCCAAATTTGGCTGTTGCCTTTTTCCTAATAAGGGCAGAAAAAGGTCTGACTTGCCAAACTACTCACTTGTTTGTCCATCCAATGCACTACTAATACTCACATGCTTTTGTTTGTTTTACTCACAGATGGGTTTCGGGACCGACTTCCAGGGTCGTGAGTCCCACGATGCCTTGCTTCAGATACAGGATACAGAGTTAAAACTGCTAGAGAATATGCGTTCATGTCTACAGAAACGTATCGACGGAGACAAGAAATATTTGAATAATTTGACAACATTTGTACAACATGCTATGAGGATGGAGGAGACAGAATACCATGAGTATTGTTCATTATTTAAGGTAAGGCCAATCAGTAATTTTTAGCTCACCTGTCACATAGTGACAAGGTGAGCTTTTGTGATCACTCTTCGTTCGTCGTCCGTCCGTCGTCGTCCGTCAACAATTGGCTTGTGTACACTCTAGAGGCAACAGTTTTGATTCAATCTTCATGAAACTTGATCAGAATTTTGTTCTCTATAAAATCAAGGCTAAGTTCGAAACTGGGTCATGCGGGGTCAAAACTAGGTCACTAGGTCAAATCTTAGAAAAATCTTGTGTACACTCAAGATGTCACCAATTTGTTCCAATCTTCATGAAACTTGGTCAGAATGTTGTCCTCCATGAAATCTAGGCCAAGTTTGAAACTGGGTCATGTGGGGTCAAAAACTAGGTCACTAGGTCAAATCTTAGAAAAACATTGTGTACACTCTAGATGTCATCAATTTGATCCAATCTTCATGAAACTTGGTCAGAATGTTGTTCATCATGAAATCTAGGCCTAGTTTGAAACTGGGTCATGTTGGGTCAAAGACTAGGTCACTAGGTCAAATCTTAGAAAACCTAGTGTTCACACCAGAGGTCACAATTTTGATCGTATCTTCATGAAACTTGGTCAGAATGTTGTTCTCTATGGACTCTAGTCACTAGGCGAAGATCAAAATTGGGTTGTGTGGGGTCAAAAACTAGGTCACTAGGTCAAATCTTAGAAAAACATTGTGTACACTCTAGATGTCATCAATTTGATCCAATCTTCATGACACTTGGTCAGAATGTTGTTCATCATGAAATCTAGGCCAAGTTTGAAACTGGGTCATGTGGGGTCAAAAACTAGATCACTAGGTCAAATCTTAGAAAACCTAGTGTTCACAACAGAGGTCACAATTTTGATCGTATCTTCATGAAACTTTGTCAGAATGTTGTTCTCTATGGACTTTAGGCCAAGTTCAAAACTGGGTTATGTTGGGTCCAAAACTAGGTCACTAGGTCAAATCTTAGAAAACCTTGTGTTCACTCCAGAGGTCGTGGATTTGATCCAATCATCATGAAACTGGATCAGAATGTTGTTCTCTATGAAATCTAGGCCAATTTTGAAACTGGGTCATGTGGGGTCAAAACTAGGTCACTAGGTTAAATCTTAGAAAAACCTAGTGTTCACTCCAGAGGTCACCATGTTGATCGTATCTTCATGAAATTTATATGGTCAGAATGTAGGTTGCACTGATACCTAGACCAATGTGCAACAGGTGAGCGCCCTAGGGCCTTTCAGGCCCTCTTGTTCTTAGAAAAAAACAACTGCATATGTCATTGCCTATAAATTGGGGACAATAATAAAATATATTTTAGCCACAGGTAACTGTATTGTTGAAAACGAAAAAAATATTTATTTTTTTGAAAATTTATATTTTTCTATAGATAAAGGTTTATTTGTTTTAAATGAACCACAATTTCAACCAATCAAAAACAAACATTGACTATCAATATATCCATAAACTAACTAATTATATTCATATACAGCAATGCTTAAAGTACTTTCATGCCAGATCTCATCAAAATTGTTCCAATAATTAAAAAGTTATACTATAAAAGGTAGATACTGTTCACAGCCGATTCTTATGGTGCAATCAACACAAATCTATATGGCCGTCCCCCACAACGTGTTACACCAGTGACAGTTAAAGTAAACATAATTATAAGCCATGGATTTTAATTTTTTAAAGTTAATTTTAGGCTTACATTCATCCCATAACATTGTTTGTGTAAACACACAGCATTTTATAGATAATTGGTATGCTGCATTTTAGAATGTTGTTTTTCATGAGATCTAGGCCAAGTTTGAAACTGGGTCATGTGGGGTCAAAAACTAGGTTGCTAGTTTAAATCTTAGCAAAACCTTGTGTACACTCCATTTGTCGCTGTTTTTGATCCAATCTTAATGAATTATGGTCAGAATGTAAGTTGTATTGTTACCTAGACCAATGTGCAACAGGTAGGCGACCTAGGGCCCTTTGGGCACTCTTGTTATTTTTGGAGGCTGGGAAGTTTGTTTTAAATAATCCACCGTTATTTTGCCGTAAACCACCAATATGCATGAAATAATGTTCAATATTTAAGGTAACAACTTAAACCAAAGTCTCTTTAGCTTGATTAATCTCACTTACGTAACAAAGAAGAAAATGGCAAAAACTAGCCTGCAAGCATATTCAAACAGCCAGTGAATTTTTACGCCTTCTGCCTCATTTCTACCCCCCCCCCCCACTGATAAATTGTGCACAGTCTGTTAAACCATCTATATATATGCGGTCTTTACCAGAAGTTTTGGCTTTTTACGTTATTGTGGGCAGCAGGTAATTTAAAGAAATATCACTGTTTGTTTTGTATTGTAGGCATGGAATGCTGTGATACGTGGCTCTGAACAACTTGTAGAATTACTACAGTTTAGTGTCGATGGTTTAACTACTAAAGTCATGGAACGTATTGTTAGTTTGCTTAGTGATAAGAAATCAGCAAGGAAGACTTACGAAGATGAACGTAACAGATTGGAGAAAGAATTCACTAGAGTAAGTATCCATGGCAACACTGTTTTCCCTTAGGAACAATATTCTCCCATGGCAACACTTTTTTTCCCTTAGCAACAATTTTCTCGCTTGGCAACACTGTTTTCCTTTAGCAACTATGTTCTCCCATAGCAAAAATGTTCTCCCATAGCAACAATGTTCTCCCATAGCAACAATGTTCTCCCTTAGCAGCAAAATTCTCCCATAGCAACAACATTCTCCCTTAGCAACAATGTTCTCCCTTAGCAGCAAAATTCTCCCATAGCAACAACATTCTTCCTTAGCAACAATGTTCTCCCTTAGCAGCAAAATTCTCCCATAGCAAAATCATTCTCCCTTAGCAACAATGTTCTCCCTCAGCAACAATGTTCTCCCATAGCAACAACGTTCTCCCTTAGCAACAACATTCTCTCTTGGCAACAACATTCTCCCTTAGCAACACTTTTCTCCCTTAGCAGCAATGTTCTCCCTTAGCAACACTTTTCTCCCTTAGCAACACTTTTCTCCCTTAGCAGCAATGTTCTCCCTTAGCAACAATGTTTTTGCTTAGCAACAATATTCTGCCTTAGCAACAATATTCTCTGTAGAAAAAAGGTCATTCCATAGCAACAAAATTTTCCCTTAGCAACAAGATTCTGCCTTAGCAACGATTTAGTGCATATTTTCGGCATATAGAAAAATCTTACACGTCAGACATGCATGATACGGATTCGGAAAATCAGACATGTATGATACGGAAAATGTGTTCCCTCGCGCTGTATTCCACTATGCGATAATTTGTTTTGTATTTTAGACTTGTACACATACATTGGTATATAATCAAATCAGATATCTTTAATGACAGGTTTTTAATGTGTAAAGGGTGATGTTTAACTGATGTTAAAATAGTTTTATTTACTGTACTTGGATTTATAACTACTGGTAAGAGTTAATCGTGCAGTAGTTATCTAATTATACATTAATACATGAGATAACACACATCAGGGATTTACATAAGAATGAAGATCTCAATGAGAAGTGGTTTAATATCTGGAGGTATAATCAACTTTCAACAAGGAAGTATATGCACATGTACATTTGTAGATACAGTCAGTAGAACCCCCACCTTACGAACACCCTTAAATTACGACGACCTCACTAATACGGGCATATTTTGAAAGAACAGATTTTTTCCTTCTTTGTCTAATGGTCGTTAATCTCGAAATAACAACCACCTCAATATTCCTTAATGCGACCACTTTTTGCCAACTAAATGGCCAATTTATGCAGATTTGAAATCCGAAATTTCGACTGTATCTATGTAATCACACCTCTGAAAACACCTGTCTTTGTTTTCATAATTGCCTCCAGGACTAACTGTCAACACTGTCTATATCTTACCCAAAAATGACATCATCGTATTATCACCACCTTTGTCAGGACATTAGGGCAATGTTTATCCAATAAAAGACTGAAATATCCAATTGATAAATTCTCTCAGTGGTCTATCTCGCTAATGAGACCATCCCGCTAATAAGACCACTTTTACAAAGAACGGATGATGGTCTTATTAGTTGGGTTCTACTGTACAATGTATAGTGAAACCCCATGGAGCCGGTGTATCCACGGTACCGGTGTATGTAATTTCTCATGAAATTGTAGATTCTTTTTATTGTGACATTGCCTGCAGGATTGTTTACAATAACTGACGAGTAAATTAAATAAATAAATACGAAATGGACCAATTTCTGAATGAAATCACAACAAAAACATGCACCATGCCTTCACTACGAGTAAATCCTTATTTAATCTGCAATGTTTGACATGCATGTATTCAATGCTCGCTTGTTTATTTATCAAACATAAATTTGACAGTTATGACGTCATCCATTGATAAAAAGGGTCGTGTGCAACTTTTGGCGGGAAAAAATCAGCTTGTCAACAAACTAGACCAAATTTACTTGGAAAAAGTTATTGTTGCACCGGATAGATGGGGTTACTTCCCTTTCCTGAAAATTTACATGGTGTTTGTTTACATGTATTTTTTCCGATTCCAAAGGTCATTTGATGTGGTTTTGCAGTTTTATTAAAGATTAAAGGTCATTATAGCAGTTTCCAACAAAATATGTGTCGAGGAGTTAGTGATTTATATTTATTTTGTCTATTTCGTTTGATACACCGGCTGCATGAGGTTCAAGGCTATACTGTAAGATCATTTAATTACAAAGATATCCAATATATCGCTGGCTTAGAATGAGAAGGTTGTTAGTACAGAATCGATATTTTGAGTAAACAAGAAAAAACTCTATTTCAACTTCAATTTGGTCAACATGACAAGTTCGGATTTCCATGAAAATAGGCTTGTAAGAACTTAGAAGTGCCTTGAGATGCTGATCTTAAATATATATCAGTCTTTATAAGTTCTAGTACATGTATAAGGTTGTAAGGAGTACTTACTATTGTCTCAGCCTAAGCCAGCAATTTTTAGACATTATATAAATGTTAACCAATTTACTTTCATGGAAAAATAACAGCATATTTGCAAATACAAATTTTGGCGTTACCGGTGTATTAAATCTCCTGCGTTGTAGTTAATATTCATGTCTTGAAGATTTTAGTGCCTACCTAATGTCGCAAATTTCTACCACTTATGAATTCCGAGAAATTAAATTGTACAAACTAATTTCTTAGTTTACAGTAATACAGGGTGTTAAAAAAGTTTTGTTAATTAATTAAAAAATGTTTTTATTAAATTGATGCATTGTTAATGTTGTTCAATATGTACATTCCTCATCAACTGTTATACTGTAAAATCATTAAATTTTTGTGGGGGGTTAAATTTTGTGGATTTCGTGGTTCACTTTTAACCATGAAATCAAGTCCAGCAAACACCAATTTTGGACCTTGTTTTTATTACCTGAAATGCAAAATCCATGAATTAAGGTCTCATTGAAATGGTATGTTTCGTCGAAACCACCAAATTTTGAAAATTTGTCCTATCAAAATTAAATGATTTGAGTTTACTGTATCCAGTATATATGTAAACTACTCACCAACAAGTACATTCATCACCTGTTATATATATATGACATGTGACATATGTACAAGGTTACCATAGTGACAACCTAGTGTCCATCATAATGTTGTTAACTGTCCATATATTATGTGGTGATCACTTTATGTGTCCATCTGTATAGCCGCTATCATCCATATTTAATTATGATAAATCATACCTACTCTCAACCAGTTTTTTAATTGGTCAATTTTCAAACCTGAAATAATTATCACTGTTACCATACATTTTTGAAGATATTTTGCACACATATCTTTTTAGTAATTTATTTTATAACCCATTCATTAAAAATCCAAAATTCATAACTACCAAACTTCATCAAAATACCGAAAACTGGTGTGAGAAGGTCGTAAGTCGCACTTACAACCTTATAAGACTAGTACATATTTGAAATCTACATCACCAGGCGCTTCTTTTGAACCTATTCTCATGAAAATTGTCAGACAGTTTTTCATGTTTTCACAAAATATTGATTTTGTAGTTACGACCTTCTCATTCTAAGCCATCGAAATATGGCCCCAGTTAAACTGAGCATTTCTGAGATTGATATATGACTTGTTAGAAATTAAAGTGGTCGAGTCTTTGTGCAGTGGTGGGGGGGGGGTGTGCAATGTAACCAGCTATATGGATGATGGATGGATGCAAGTGTTTAACATTCAGTTGAAAAGTGAAAAATATAAGTAGGGTCTAAATGGCATTTTAGTCCCAAATTTCCTCAATAGCATGGTGTGGCTTTATATCATGATGTCACATCAGTATGATCTAGATTAGTTATAACCTTATCTATAAATTTTCCTTTTCCTTGAAACATTGAAGATTGCAATGTGTGGTTGGTTATGATAAATGATAACAGTATGGTAGGAATACACATTGGTTGGAAGAAGGCCAAATATGTTTGTTATCTGTGTCAAGTAAACGTTTAATTTGCATTAACTCAATATAGTTTTAATGGCATTTGAAGTCAAATTTGATATTTTCGCAAAGAGAAACTGCTATTTTTAATTTTTACCCCGCTTATGATTTTCTTTGAACACTCAGTGAAATGCACTTCAACCTTACACCCAAAATCAACAAATATCTGCTGTATACAGTATACAATTCTATGGAAAACAATACTATAGCTTGAGTTACTATTTAAATTGACTACCAACTGTTGTTCACAGCTGTTGTTGAAATTGCCTTTTAAATCAATATAATTTACAATCTGGTTGTTAAAGAGGCATTCCCTATAACTAGCATAGTTTTCTCTACTTTCACATTAAATGAGCTAAATGAACAAAACACTACCAATTGTCATAATTTGTCAGAAGAAAATGTGCGCAGATATGTCTCTATAATGTCAAAAATACATTCAAATCACCAATAATAATTAATCGCTTCCAGCGATTTATTATTATATGGTCAAAGGGAAACAACTTGTGACTATTTTGGTCGTAACGGAAATATATTTGCATTCTTTACTAGGTAATTGGTGTGAGATTTTTGTTGAAAATTTGAGGAGTTTAAGCAATAATGATTCTCATTTGATGTATAATATTCCTGAATCGATTTAAACGATCAAAGTTATAGGGAACGTCCCTTTAAAAGTTTAATAACCTGGTTTAGTATTGATACTGTTGTAAATTTTCAAAACATATTATATTTTCATTCTAGTATCGATGTAGTTATAAACTTGTTCTGTAAACTGGTTTACTTTCGTGAATACAGGGGTGTCAATCTTCCTGATTAATCCCGAATTCTGGATTAACACATTCAGAAAGAGCCATGATTCCTGACCGAAAAATGAAAGTTATTGGATGAAAGTATCTATAGAAAAGTTTAAGTCAATTTATTTTAAGGAATTTATGAAGGAATTTCATATTAAAAACCGAGTTAAAGATGAAAAACAATGTGGTCGTAGACCTCTTATTTGGCAAAAATGTTTGACGGTATATGATTTTCCTGATTTTAAATTTGGCTCTGTTGATACCCCTGTGAATAAAAATTTTCAGGTTCAGATCTGCATAGCTAGAGTTAAGCCCCTTGTAGGAATCTCTGAAGAGCTAGAACCTTATTTCAGCTGAGTTTTATTGCCCTGAATTGTTAGCTCACCTGTGATTGCCCTTTTGTCCATCATATGTTGTCTGTTGTGCATCATTAAAGGGACTTAACTCAATTTAATGAGTAAAAGTTAAAACATGTTTTTATTATTATTATAGACGTTATAATCTCAAATTATGTTTAATAAATGTATTAAGTATTCTTACAATTAACATTATGATCAAAGGCACTATTGATGAAAACTACCGAACATGTTTTACCGTCCGTTGATAAGGTTACAGCTTTTCTCGGCATTTAAACACCACCCTACGCTACACAATGTTGAATTTGTATTTTAATGCGTTAATCACACTATAGATTTTTTGGTTCTTAAATTTAATAAAGTAACGTTATGCGATTATTTTTCTTCTATATGAATAAGTCTAGATTCGTATGAAAATGTATTAGGTAGGTCAAGCCAAAACAAATTTTTGATAAATGCTGCAATTTACCAACTGGAGTTGAGTCCCTTTAATTTTTGGTAAATTTTGCAATTTGGTAAATTTTGCAATTAATCAACTGGAGTTAAGTCCCTTTCACAATATGACAGAGGTATGACCCTAACTGTTTTTCATGAGCTTTCTGTTTTATCAGAGTTATGACCCTTGGATTAAACTCCGGTTTTTATGAAACTTATCAAAATTCTTCACGCTTTTTGTTTTTCATGGAAATTCTTCATGATTCTTGTTTTTCATGGAAATTCATAATGACTCTTGTTTTTCATGGAAATTCATAATGACTCTTGTTTTTCATGGAAATTCTTCATGATTCTTGTTTTTCATGGAAATTCATAATGACTCTTGTTTTTCATGGAAATTATTTCAATTCTTGTTTTTCAGATAAAAGACGAAGTACAGAGAAATAAACAAGAATACACAAAATGTGTGGATAAAGTTAGACTAGATCGTGCCAAATATGATGATGCTAATGCTAAAGGTGAGTGTAACAGAAGTAACAGTTGCAAGCAGTCTTAGCTTATACCCTTGTCACATTTGCCCTACGAGCTCCATACAAGCTCCGTACGGGTTGATTTTTCTTAACTCGCATGACGTCTGTACGGAGCCCGTACGGATATCAAGGCTCGTACAAGCATCGTACAGAATTTCACAACTCGTAGAAGACTCGGCGATCTGATGAAAACTGATAGCTTGCTTTACATTCTGTACAACTCGTACGAGGTCCGTACAAGCTGTGACCAGATGCTCAGAACGCACATATACTGTTAGGATTCAAAGACCTTAGAATCATACGAGTTGGTAAATCCCTACGGACATCGAACAAGCTTTGTAACTGTAGCATGAGTCAGACTTCTGATCTCAGAGATGTGGGTTCGAGTTGCAGGGTTGACCAACTAAATTTACCTTCGGTTGAGACTATAGGCCCTTCCTGAAACTAGGTGGTCTCCCTTGATCGATCATGGATTAGGTCCCTTGATTTCAAATAGTCACCTCAGAAGTTGAGGTATTTATCTGATGCATACGCAAAAGCGGCAAGGGAAGACAATTTTCAAGGGTTTGTTACCTAGTTTCAGCCCTATGAACCTAGGTCCTGTGTATGATGCTATGCATCAGGCATGTGGTGCGTCTGGAATGGGGACATTTAAGATTCTTTATCATCATTCTGCACTACCCCCCAAATATTGAAATAACATAAACTTCTGGGGGGCAGTCTTCACGCAAAACATTTTAAAGTACTAGCCAGTCGGGCTACCAACAGGACAGAACTTACTAGCCCGAGAAGATATTTACTAGTCAGACCATTAAATTATTTTAAATTTTCACTAGACTTTCGGACTAGTCAACTAGAGACAATTACTAGCCCAACCCAGTTTTTACTAGCCTCGGGCTTCGGGCTAGTGGCCAAATTCGAAGACTGGGGGGGTCTCGCCCATATGACATTTTATGTATTTCAGGAAATCTGAATAAAATTGACAAATTTTCCTGTAAATATGTCACGTTTTATGCACAGGTAACTGTATCGTTGAAACCTAAAAAAAAAAAAAAAAATTAAATTTGTATTTTTCTAAAGTTTTCAACAACATTTTTTTTTTCAAAGATACAATTATCGGTGGTTTATGCACAGGTCACTGTTTCATTGATAACGAAAAAAAATCTCGAATTTTTTTTTTTGTTATTTACAGGAAATCGCAATAAAATCGACAGTGCCAAACAGTCTTATGTACAGACGAGTGTGAAGCTTCATCGGTTACATAACAAATATATTCTATCACTATGTGAACTAAAGAGCCATCAGGAACATTACAGCAGTAAAACATTACCTTACTTTCTGGATCATCATCAAGCTAACCAGGAAATACTGCTACAACAATGGTAAGTTGTTAAGTTTTATTCGGTGTCATGCAAAAACCGTTATTCTCTAATTTCATTGTGAAATTGGGTCATCCTGCATTTTTTCAGCAGGGGCTTGGACTTTTTACTGTCTCTTTGGCTTATGTGTGGGCATTGCTCATTGTAGTTGTGTTGTGGTGTTTCTGATTTCTGTGCTCGACTGGTTAGGTTGAGTGCAACCTTTCCTGTCTGATTTTCTCATCCCTTTTTTTTATAGAGTGAAGAGGCAGAAAGTAGGTATGAGTTCCATGCAACCTGTCCTTACTCTTTTTAAATTGATTTCTTTGTTCTTACTGTGTGAGATTTACCTCTGGTTTACCGACCAGTTCATCTCTTGTAAGGCGGGAAACACTGAATGTGTTCCACTTCCAGTGCCCAAGATTTGAACCAAGCACCTCCAGATTGATAGCAGAGAGCGAAACCATTTTGCTAACAGCCAACCAACAACCTAGGTTATAATATGCTTGCATACATGCCATATTTTCCTGAAGCCTTTGCAGGAGATTGGTGATGGAAATGCAGGAAATTTCAATGAAATGCAGTAGATTTTTCTTGCTCAAACTTCAAACTTAAATAAATGGAGTTAATATGCAGTTTCTCCTATTTTACTTGTAGGACATTACCCTGCATGCCTCATAAAGCTATTGAAATTAATATTTATCATTTTCATCATGCAAACAAAAAAATTCAAGGTTCCCAGGGCTTGACACTATTTTTGGTCACTGGTCCCCAGCAAAGAAATATTAAATTTGTAAATCAAACAGTTACTGGTCCTTCAAGATTTTCACCGGTCCTCCTTGATTTTCACTGGCCTCGGACCAGACGACCAGTGTTAATAGTGTCAAGCCCTGGTTCCAGTATTGCAAGAAATGTAGGAGATTTGATTCATTTGTCTAAAATCATGCAGGAGTAGAGTCTCAAATGCAGGAGACTCTTGTATGATGCAGGAGATCTGGCATGTATGAATATACAGCAGTAAAACACTCCCCTACTCTGTCTGTTAATGTCTTCAAACAACTTCTTTTCCTAAAGCACTTGGCCCAATTTGATAAAATTTTATAGGCATCTTCTTTGGATGGACATTTATCAAAGTTGTTCAAATTGTTCTGGTCTGTTGATTAAATAAGTCATGAGGTCCTAAAAGGGGATTTTAAAATGCAACCTTTAAAAATCTTCTTGTCTGAAACCGCAAGGTCAAGGACTTTCATAATTGGTATGTAGTATCATCTAGTGGTCCTCTACCGATAGTGTTTCAATTATATCCCTGGGGTCATAATTGGTCTCCCGCCTGGGGGCCACCAGTTTTACATAGAGTCTTAGAGCTTAGATATTTGGTATGTAGCAAATTCTTAGCATGTATGAATGATTCCTTATGTCACTTTAGTTGCATTCTATGATAGGTGAGCGACCTAGGGCTCTTTAGGCCCTCTTGTTAAATGTACCAAATGGTCAGTTGTTATATTTCCGCTATATGAATTTTTGAACGTTCACACAGTTGACCACAAGTTATTATATATATCTTCACATACAACAACAGTACAATATATAATTTCCTCATCTATAAATAATACTATAAGTGGTCGCCACATTGTGTGTACTGTAAAATCATTTAATTTCAATGGAAAAAAATTTCGGTAAAGTTTTGATAAAAAAGACCATTTTGATGGAACGTTAATTAGCTGATTATATATTTCAGGCAATAAATACACGGGTCAAAATTATTGTTCCATGGGATTTGATTTTATGGTTGAAGGTGAACAACGAAATCCAGGAAATTTCATCCCCCACAAAAATTAATTATTTTACAGTATTTGTGTTTCGACTGTTAGATATTCAGTTACTTGATATTGTAGTACATGTAGTGGAAATATTTTCCTGGTATGGTATAAACCCATTAACTAGAACCTTGAAACATCTGTTAACACAATACAACGGTCGATTAACTTAAAACCACAGCTACTGGTTTTTCATGATTTTTACTGGTTCTTCAAGGTTCTACTGGCACAAGGCTTTTAGCCAATGAAACTTTCAAATCAAATTTCTCTAAATTTTCAATCAGATCCACTTCAACCAATCAAATTTATGTAAATTTTTATTGTGATCTATTTTAACCAATCGTATTTCTCTTAATTTTCAGCAAAGGGTTTTTAGAAGAATTCCAAAACTTGACGAAATTTTGTACCAAAGAACATATAG
Organism: Spisula subtruncata; assembly: GCA_963678985.1. NCBI lineage: Eukaryota > Metazoa > Mollusca > Bivalvia > Venerida > Mactridae > Spisula > Spisula subtruncata. The sequence continues at coordinate 29,150,564 of OY787677.1, read as the reverse complement.
ATGCGTTCACGACGATGGAAAGTGCAATATTAGACATCAAGCCTGAGGCCGAGTATATGGGAGAATTTGCTAAAAAATACAAGTACGTATCCGGGGTTACAATATTTACCCAATCATTGTCAGTCAAACATCTCTAAATTTCATGTCACACCTGATTTTATCAATTACAATTGCTAAAATTTTAAGTCAAATTAAATTTTATCTATTAAATTTCATGTTATATTTGTTTTAACCAATCAAATCACTTTAAATTTTGAATCAGATTTATTTCAACCAATCAATTTTCTTTAAATTTCATGTCTGATCCATTTCAACCAATCAAATTTGTTTAAATTTGAATCAGATTTATTTTAACCAATCAAATGCCTTTAAATTTCAGGTCTGATCCATTTCAACCAATCACGATAGAGTTTGATGGTAAAATTTTAGATGACTACCAGGGTACTTTAGTTGCAAACAGACTTGCTGTGGATGACTTTACCTTAGAGACTTTAACACATCAGTAAGTATTTATATGGAAGTTAAAATGAAAGCTGTATCACATGATTATATGCATAATCTTATACGTAACACGTGTAGTATAACATTTAAATGATGTCGCTTTATCTCCTAAATGAAACCTATATCACATGATTATCCTTGTATCCAGGTTAGTGTAATAGGTATGAATATTCTTATACGTAACATGTGTAGTATAACGTTTAAAGGATGTCGCTTTATCTCCTAACTGATGTCATTATATCCCGAAAGTGATGTTATTTTTGGCGTTGTTTATATATCGGAGGAAACCTATATTTTCTTGTTATTATTTTCATATGATATATAGAATCTATCACTTGTTGCCAATTAATATACACTTATATTAAACTCGGCCAAAGGCTTCCTTAATAAAATTTCCAAAACTCGTTTAATATAAATTTATTTCAATTGACAACTTGTGATAGATCGTCTATATCCGAGTACCTTTCTACCTGCCACAGTCCTACTAGTCTTTACTTAAACTACAATTACGGTACTATTAAAATGAGTAAAAAGATATATATATATAGTAAAGATGAAGATAATTGAAATAAAAAAACCATTTATTATTTGCTTTTCAAGTGATTTTCAGTGAAAATAACTGTGACAAATAACAGTGAAATTATCATTTTGTTTATTTTGCAACGTTTTGGAGCTTGTTCCAATATAGTGCAAAAATAAGCGACGCAACATCGGCAGCACGATTTTCATTGGTTGATAACAAGTATAGCTTGGCTTATTTGTTACGAGCCTGACATTTTGATTAGCATAATTTAACAGTCGATGAATTGCCTACGTTTACAACACCTATTGTATTTTTTCATAATCGGTGAGTATAAAGAAGACGCTCACCATGTAATACAAACCCAAAACTGAAATACAGAAATTGCACGATTTGCTAGCGGAAATTAGTATATTCAAAACAAGAATCTAGTAATGTATTCTTGCATAAAGGTCAGGCTCAGGTCTAAAAAGCCAAGCTATACCGTACCTTATTCAGTGAAAATCTAGGTAACATCCAGGGCTTGACACTAACTATTTTTGGTTACTGGCCCCCAAGCAAAGAAACGTAAAATTTGTATATAAAACAGTTACTGGTCCTTCAAGATTTTCACTGGTCCTTCTTGATTTTCACTGGCCTCGGACTAGGGGACCAGTGTAGTGTCGAGCCCTGACATCAAAGATCTATGTTTTTTCTTATGACAGGAAAACAGCTTTATCAGAAGAAATAGAATCCTATAAACGACAATTACAAGAATTAGAAACAGAAAAAAGTACACACGCTGACAGAGTACAGACTTTACGACAGCAGACGACTTTAAGCGACACTGAAGAAACTGAGTAAGATTGTGTATTTATAATCATCTTGTAAGAATGTTTTTCATTGGTGGATTAAAATTTCTTATCCAATAAAAAAGTTTGTAAATGAATCCGAGTTGGATTAGTAATCATTGTGTTAGGACGATTTTCATTGGTTGATAGAAAAACTCTCATCTAATCAGAACATTTGTAAAAGAATCTTGAGTCAGGCTGTGTATCATTTTGTTAAAATGTATTTTATTGGTTGATTGAAAATTATTATCCAATCAAAAAGTTAGATTTTGTATTCATAATCATTCTGTAAGAATGTCGTTCATTTGTTGATGAAGAACTCTTATACAATCAAAAGTTTTGTCAATAAATCCAGATAGAATTTAAAAAGAGCTGATATGACATCGAATAGTTAGTCCCAATAACAAGGGGAGTCCATATTGTAAAGGCTGATAACCCTGTGACTGATATTTATTGAGTTATCTGCTCTTGTTATTCTTTAGAATTTTCACTCACAGATGATCTAGGGTACTATCAAGAACAATAAAAAGTCGTGCATCCAGCACTTCTAGGTGGGGACCTCCGTAGCTCAGTGGTTAGTGCGCTTGACGTCTGATCTTCCTGTCCTGTGGGGAGCGGTGGCCTAGAGGTAGGGCGCGCACTTCAGGATCGAGAGGTCCCGGGTTCGATCCCCCTCTGGACCACTGGTTAATTTCTCTGAGCAAGACCAACAGCTCCACTCCACCATGGTGTAAAATGGTACCTGTGAGGGCAGTGTCTATTCCTGTTGGCTGCCACACCACAGGAGAGAAATAGTCTCCCCAGGGACACATGAGTGTAGGTTTCCATATGTAGCCAAATGACCAGGGGAAGTTGAAATGTCAAAGGGTGCTTGAGCGGCCTAACAGCTGAAAAAAGCCGTAGAAAATTGGTAACTTAACTCTTTTTATCTGGCATGGAGGTGGAGGCACATACACATATTCCTGCCATATTTCAGCACAAAGTTGACTAGAAGCTATGCTCGACTTTTTTATGTTGTTCTAATTTAAAACCTTTATATATCCACAATAATAATATATTTTTAAATTTCAGATTTATAGAAAAAAGAAAAAAGTTTGAAGAATTGAAGAAACGTATAGCTGAAGTGGAGAGTAATATGTCTACAAAATCAGATTTGTTAAAAATGATCACCGATCCTTTAAATAAACTGGGTGACAGTTCACCAAGCACGGCACTGGACATACCAGATATATCTCCTAGTGACACATTGGTAAGTCTGCTGACAGGGGTGTGGAATTCCAGTGTCCGACTTGCCCGACTTGGGCTTTTTGGTCTGCGGGCAAGTGGATTTTTTTTTGCAAAATTATCCTGAGTAAATAATATAAAGTGTCCTATTTTATCTAGTTTAGCGTAAATACAAAAGTGAATCCCTAAATTCCCTAAAATTAGTATCAGGTACACAGTACTCTCACGCTTGACAAGATAAAATACATATGAAACAGACATTTTGTTGCTTTTTTAAAATTTTATGTTTTCCTGGGCAAGTAGATTTATTCTTCGGGCAAGTGGACTTTTCAGTCCAACTTGCCCATGGGCATGTGAAAAATTTGTGGATTTCCACACCCCTGGCTGTCCGTACCTTCTACACCCGTCAACAATTTACTTGTGTCGACTCTTAGAGTCAGGGTTTTCAATAAGTTCCCGTTGCTTGTCAGACCAAAAACTGCATACTGTAAAATCGTTAATTTTGTGGGGGATTAAATTGCATGAATTTGGTGGTTCACTTTAAACGCAAAATATTCTGCTTAAACCATGAAATAAAGTCCAATCGAACAATAATTTTTACCATTGTAATGGTATTTATTATCTTAAGGAAATTTGCTGCTGTCAGTTTTACGGTATTATTGAGGTCACGTGACACGCGCCGTAAAATCAAAATGCGTCTTTAAATTCATTGATTTTAGCTATAACTTTTCAACACTATAGACAATTAACAAATTAGTAAAGATCACTTTAAAAATCCGTTTTATTATTCGTTTTTATTCGTGTTACATTTTTCGACATGATGACTCAACCGCATGCAAGGCTTTGCACTGCATTTAGCCCTAACCAAGCGTCTGATGAAATGGCTCCTGTGATTGTTCTGTCCGTGACAAAAAAACACACATACGTCTATGCACGTAGTAAAGATGGGAGATTTGCGAGTGTTGGATGCACAAACAATTTTAACCAGTTAGGTTTGTATTGATTATTATTAATAGTATACCGTATTACGGATGGAATAAGGATTTGTCATGTATTTTCGCGACATTGACGTGTCTCGTTTGTCCGTGGTTCTCATACGCCCGTGGTATATGTGAAATTAACAGTCGTGCGCGTCACATACACGAATTGCACCTGTTAATAAGTGTTCTATCATTTATCTTACATAATTTCATCGAAAAGTTCCAAAAATTAGATGAACAAATTATGCAGCAGTCAGTTGCATCCACGCCCCCCCCCCCCCCCCCCCCCCCCCCCCCCGTGGATAGCTGGGAAATTTTTACCTTCCAGCTCCCAAACTGGCTGAGGAAATGTTGGGATTTTTTTCTCCTAACCAATACCCTGGGGAAAACATCCGTTACAATACAGCAAGGGAAATAACAGTGATTTTACCATCAGCTGTGAGCCTGTCCCCGCCAGGGCTGTGTAGGGTGGGGGGTTTATAAACCATAAGTAAAAATCATATTCCAACCCTGGGACGGGGGAAGCCGTCGATGCAACTGACTGGTGCATTGCAACTGGTTAAATTATAGCTTACGTTACATTACATGCTGTAGTTTGCCACATCTGTCATAACATTTGACCATATAGGGGACCTTGTATATATATATAGACAAAGAAGTCCAGGATTCTTTGGGACCTCTTTGATGTAGAGAAGTGTGCTTCATGTGGGGCTAGATCCCATTATGCCCAGTGATCATTGACTAGCTTGCATGATGCTCTTTTGATTTGAATTTTTAAACACTAGCCGCTCAATCATCTGCAGTATCAATTGTATTTAATATAATTTTCTTTTACAGAGATTTAAAGCTCATCATCATGTCTGGTTCCTGCTATTGATGATAAAGAAGTGTTTATATGGTGTCATGATGCTGTGAATAAGTTTCGTTTCATAGAGGTGGAAAACTTGAGCCAGGTATACTTACAAACTGCTATGATAATTACAGAATTGGTAATGTAATACAATATATTTAGCTAGAAATACTTAATAATTTCCCCGACCCTGGTAAATTTCTTGCTATTGCACAAGCTACATACAACTGTACTGGCAATTGATTGAAACCGGTAGAGCATCAGACTGGTTTACATTTAAATAAAGTTATAAATAAATCTAACAATTTTTATTATACTACAGAATAATACAGACAACTTTAGTTGATAGATTTACTGGTACTATCATCTATGATGTATAAATAATTCTTTTTCAGTTTCAAATGTTAACATTATTAATGTTGATTGTTGGGTCTTTATATGTCTTTACTATTAACTTAATTTTCTTTCAGGTACCATTCTCAAATCACAAATCAATGCAAGCATCATAGTGGCGGTATACATTATATGTGAATTCTCAGGTATATATACATGTATGATACCAGTACTGGTATTTGTTTATTAATAAGTTTATTATTTGTTATTAAAATAACCATGAATTTATTAAGCTATTAATTTAAATGAGACAAGTAGGTGGAATATTGCACAGAGGTTAGCACTCTTGACTACCTGGCCAGAGGTCTCTGGTTTGAATCTTTGCTGGGTCACTGGATATTTCAGTGTTTCTGACCGAGGAAGAATTGATCTGGTTGTAAACCCAGAGGTAGTATCCACTGTATTGTGTTAATCTGTGCTATACACTGGGTATGTTAAAGAACCCAGGAGTGTATTCTGAAGGAGAGAGGTCAGCTCACCTATATTCCATGCATCACTCAGCTCATTGGCCAATTAGACAGGAATAAATTAAATAACCAAGCCATATGACTGGCTCAAACATACACAGGGAAAAAAGACATGTCTGTTGATTTTTTCGGATGAAATAAATTTATAGAAATGTTCATGTAAAACAAAATTTTAAAAATTGCAAACAATCTTTATTATATTTTCATGAAACATACTCAAATCAGACATATTAAATGTTATACAATCATATGCCTTCATTTTCTTTTTCAGTGCTCAAGAACTGATAATGGTGAATAAGATACATTTCTTCTGTGAAGTTGGTTTGGTGTGAAGATGTAAAAATACTGTATGCCAGATTATTCCAAATCAAGGAATAAATGTTATGGAATATTAGTTTACACAAATTTTCCTCAGCTCATATTGCTTATATGTTTGATGATATTGTTTAGACTTGTCTTATCATTCTGTACATTGGTTGACCGATATTTATTGCGGTATTTTGAGAATGGTATACAATGAAATAGTCATTTAAAACGTTTAATACCTTTGTGAATGTAGGAATCAAAGGATCAAACTGTCTAGCATACATTTTTAACGTGCATACAGAAGAGTGACTGATTGAACAACAGTATAGATATAGTTACAAACCTAGTGTATTAAGTAAAATGCGGCATAACATCAACATCTCTTTTAGAACTTTTTATCTTTTTAATAATACAGCATAGACAGTGATGTGAAGTATTTCAATGTATTACTGTAAAATCATTAATTTTCGTGGGGGATTAAATTTCGTGGATTTCGTGGTTCACATAGACCACAAACTTTAATCCCAACGAACATTAATTTTGACCCCTGTTTTATTACCTGATATGCAAAATCCACGAATTCAAGTCCCAACGAAATTGCATTTTTTACCAAAACCACGAAAGTTCGTCCCAACGAAATTAAATGATTTTACAGTATGCTATTGACTAATACATTTCAGTGTGTTTCTTTCGATATTGACTGAAAGGATATTGTATGATGCTCAATGCATATTTGAAGATGATTAGTTAACTTTTAAATATTCTTTCTGAAATTCCTACACAGGTTTGAAGTTTGTATGATTGCGCTGTCTTGAATGTGTGGTGAATATGTATAATATGTGTATATGGATTGCTATCAAACTTAATGTGAAAAATGTAGTGGATCTTTTTTTAACTCATTTTTGGATAACTATCGAATTGTATTTCTATTCTGTGCTACACATTGCGTCTGACTTATTGGTGCACTGTGGATAGTGTTCATGTAGTAACAGCAACATATTTTTATAGCCCTACCAATCTTTGATGTCTGTCTGTAGAAGAATGCTTTGCCCTTGAATCTTTAAGGTTTACATGGATGTTGGTCAACAACAGTTCATAACTCTATTTATTTTGAGGTTAAGGGTCAAGGTCACTGTGATATTTACTATTTCCTACTATTGGCCTCATTTAGTTTTTAGTTATGTATATGTATAAATTAACTGGTATATAACTTTGCTGCATTATATTTTCCATTATTTCCGCACTTACCTGACTTTGCTGTCTTTTATTCAAGCAACAACAATAAGCAGAATAAAACAGAAATAAACAATGTGATAACTCATATGATGTTATTATTTCTATTGCATTAGTTTAAAAAATGATTTTGTGATTGCTTTTTGTCCATCTGTCCATCCACAATTGCTTTTTGTCACATTAGAGGTTACTTGGTTATGCACATCTGTCATTTATTCGGACAAAAAATGTAGTTACCATGGCAACAGAAACATGTACAACCTGGAAACCAGGTACGGGACTCCTGTTTTTGCTTCTAATGCCTTATCTTTTTTTCTAATCTAAAGTGGAATGATATCCAGGTGAGCTATTTAGGACCACTTCTCTAGAGCATCGTCCCTTCGAGGGGATATGTATATATCTAACAGTGTAAACTAACTATGCTCTTACATTGATACTGGTTACATGCAGGCTTGGTTAAAATACACCAATAGATAAAAGCTTTAGCATCCAGAGAATACCAAACGCATTGCAATTGTTTTGACCTTTTATGGGGCCATAACATGAAACACGAGGAAGAATATAGTTAATGTCATGAAATAACACAATCAAAATTGTGATATGCAGTGATTTTCCCTTGCAGGGCCCATAACTCTGAAACTGTTAGTGGGATATAGGAAATTTGAATATGTAATGATTTAAGTGTCGCACATGTTTGGTTTAAATCAAATATTAAACATACTACAATTGTGTAGAAAATGACACAATTCCCGATGTTTGGTTCTTTAAGGGGCCATGACTTTCGAACCTATAATTGGCTATGGTTTGTTGAACCCTAAAAACGACTCTTACCCTGAATTAAGTTTTGTAGCAATTGCGGCTTTATCAATTCATAAACAAACCTCGACTTCTGAAGACAAGGTCAAAATAACCAATTGATAACTTTGAAAATCCATGTGGGATATAGCTGGTCGATGCCAGGGGATATGATCTTATACCGAATTTAGTTGTGCGCAAGTTTGTTTAGATTCGAGTTATTAACAAAACTACAATGTTTTAGGCAATGTCAAAATAACCAATGTTTGGCCCTTTTAGGGGCCAGAACTTTGGAACCCATAGCGGGTCATAGTTGGTCGAAGCCATGTAGTAAAAAAGTATCACATTTTTGTACCAGTTTTGTAAAAAATGAATAACAAATGATCCGACTTCCATACAGGCAATGTCAAAAATAGCCAATTCCAGGCCCTTTTAGGGGCCATACTTCTAGAATACAACGTAAAATGTGGCTAATTTTAGAAAATATCAAAACTGTTATGAAACAAAACATTGTGTAAGTTTTATTTTCTACATTAAGTAAAGTTGAAAATTTCCTGTGCTCTTTTAAATAAAATTCGCATGTGTGATTACCCCACCCACTTTTTTACAAGTACTTATACAGAACAGTTTATTGCTAGACTTATCATAACAACATCCTATCACTTAAATACCATTATATCATTAAACTGTGTGCAGAAAATGAGATTTACAAGACACTTGAGTTTATAAAAAAAAATATTCCAGCATAGCTGTTTTATTGAGTTTTTACACTCGGGCGAGATCTGTTCATGTACAAAACAAGGGCCATAGCCAAAACAACATGAGATCGATTCAATTTCATCATTTCAACTTTTCGCCTTAAGTCCATTCTATAAATACAGAAAGTTTAAAAACAAGTCTATCCACTAGAATTTCTGAAAAAATGTTGAACTTAATAAATGCCTGTGTGTTCCGATTATACATGTAGCTCAATTTTGAATAAAATATATTGCAGTACTAATTAGCTGGCCCCTTTTTCTCTTTTCGGTATTTGGTGATGTTCATCAATTAGGAAATGTGTCTGATTGATATGTATCGGAATACAAACAATAAATGTAGATATCATGTCACATATGTTATTTTATAACACTTTTAAGTCAGCACCACATGAGTCATTTAGGCGCGAATGAGTCTAAAATACAAAATGGGGTGATCTTATAAAAGGGGCCATATATCAAAAACAAGCATGGGGACCCCCAATTTTTATTTCGTGTTTCGCCTCATATATGAATGCTCTTAACGTGTGCAAAGAATTAGAAAGTTCTGGACATTCTGTAAAACAGGCCGACAGCAGCATTCTTCCTTAAATGAAAATCCACGATTTAACTACCTATCAAAATTTTGTCCCATGGAAATTAAATGATTTTACAGTATGTATCTTCTTAAATTAATTTTATCATTTCAGTCAATGAATAATCTAAATCAAGCGACAGAAGAATAATCGACTCAATGTTAGGCCATGTACAATTTTATTCTGACAACTGTTGAAACCCCTGATATGTTTTATTCCAGTCAATGAATAGTTTAGATCAAGCGACAGAAAAGGACAGTCGACTCAATGTTTGGCCACGTACAATTTTCCTATACATGCCTGCCATATTTCAGCAGCAAGCTGACTGGCTAATAAAGGCTAAGCTAGGCATTTATAAAAATAAGTAAGAAAATTCGTTATATTCTTTTTGTTATTTTAGTCAATGAATAGTTTGGATCAAGCGACAGAGAAGAATAGTCGACTAAATGTGAAGAACGTGATGAAGAAGATGAATCCGTTCTCCAGGAAGGATAGGAGTGGCATGGAGAACGGACAGAAAGATGACGGTAGTGGAGCTAACTACGAGCAACAAACACCAGGTCTCGCGAGTCGGGACTCCGGATTTGCTGTAAGACTTAAAGAGTCATTTACTAATACTTAATCATTCACTCTTATGCTAAACATTTATTGTTTTAAAATCAGTTGTTAAGCAAAAAATATTTTGAGATTTTTGAACAACAGAAAGATGATGGCAGTAGAGCCAACTACGAATAACAAACACCAGGCCCAGTGATTATAAACATTGGAAAACATACTCCATGCTCCAACTCGTACTCCGTACTCCAATTGGAGCATTTCTTAGTTACAAAAACTGCTGTAACTTTTTTATTACTGAATGGAAACATATGATATTGGGGTTCATTTTCTTAATTAGATCATTTGCTACAACTTGATCTTAGTTTTAAAGTAAAATTCTAAAAAAAAACCAATATTTCAAGTTGGAGCATGGAGTATGGAGTTCGAGTATTAGAATGAGAAATGTTTATAATCACCGGGCCAGGTCTTCCGAGTCGGGACTCCGGGTTAACTGTAAGACTTAAAATTTGTTACATGAATGATTCCCTGTAATGGTATACTGGTACAACAAATAGTCTATGTCTCTGATACAGGTCAGTTATTAGACCCCTACCAGTTTTCAACCGGAGAGGACTTTATGTTTGACCTCTGTCTGTCAGTCTGTCCATCAAGAAAATCTGGATCCTGCCATAGCTCAAACAGTTGTTAAGCTAGGTTTATGAAACTTGGTAATTACTACTGTAAACCTAGAAACTATTTCGCGCGATTGTCCAGGACAAGAAAAAGCGAAAGTTTCTCGCTTTTGAAGGAAATTCATCATAATGGTACGACGTATATAAGACCGAATTAAAAGTGCAATTATGTCAAAATATGGAATTGGGGTATGTTCTTTTTCTGAATAAAGCCTTTTAGGATCACGGTAAATGAAAACACTTTAATTTGTTGCCTCTAATTTGTTTCGTGATAACTTTAAGCAATTCCCTCAATAAACTAGGTACATGCGTGTAAAAAAGCGCTGTTTAATTTGTCATAATACAGAAGGATTGATAGTGTCAATAAAACTGTGAAAACATTACCAGGTAGTTTGCAATTTTTGTAAACAATACAAAAGGTAACTATCGACATCAAAACCAGTTTGAGTGGGTTTAACAAAGGTGAGAACTATAATTAAGAAGCAATTATATACAAAACGAACAATGTATGTGACAGGTTATAATATCAATAATTTTGTCACTATGCGACTTAGTTTTTGCGGAGTTCATGGGAGACTTAAAAACGCGAAAATTTGTAGCCGCGAATATGCCGACGATCGGCCAAACGCCAATGTTTGTATCCGCGAAAGTTTCTAGGTTTACAGTATGTAGTATGTGAATTTGGACAAAAATTGTGGTTTCCATGGCCACCAAAACATTGACAACTGAAAACCAGGAATGGGACTTCTGTATTGCTTGGAATCCCTAATAACTTGTTGTACTTATCATCCCCCCCTGCCAGCTTTGCTGATGTCTGTAGACCGGTAGGTTCCCATTCAATAACTTTATAACTTTACATGGAGTTTGGCCAGCAACAGTAGAAGACCCCTTTTGGTTTTGAGTTCTCCCATCCTTTTAATTATATAGACCGATTCCTACATTATTTCACAGACTGGACCAGCGACTGCGGTTAAGAAACTCGAAGATGAAGACTGGTTCCATGGTGTTCTACCACGTGAGGAAGTTCAACGTCTTCTCGCTAACGATGGCGATTTCTTAGTTCGAGAAAGTAAAAATAAACGCACCAACGAAACACAGTACGTTCTTTCAGCGTATTGGCAGGGTTACAGACATTTTATCATACAATTACATGAGGTAAGTTATTAAGGTATCAGGCTTTTCATTTTGACCCTGTATTATACTGTGCCCACCAAAAATAAGTATACATTTTGTATTTATAATTTCAAAAACCTGTCTTGGTATCCTGTGACAAAAAAGAAGACCTCGAAAATTAGGTTATAGCAACTTCTATCTTCATCATTATATGGCTAGTTCTGTGATGGCTTTTTAGCTCACCTGTCATATAGTGACAAGGTGAGCTTTTGTGATCACTCTTCGTCCGTCGTCCATCAACAATTGTCTTGTGTACACTCTAGAGGCAACAGCTTTGATCCAATCTTCATGAAACTTGATCAGAATGTTGTTCTCCATGAAGTCTAGGCCAAGTTCGAAACTGGGCCATGTGGGGTCAAAAACTAGGTCACTAGGTCAAATCTTAGAAAATCTTGTGTACACTCTAGATGTGACCAATTTGTTCCAATCTTCATGAAACTTGGTCAGAATGTTGTTCTCCATGAAATCTAGGACTAGTTAGGAACTGGGTCATGTGGGGTCTAAAACTAGGTCAAATATTATAAAAACCTTGTGTACACCATAGAGGTCACCAATTTGATTCAATCTTCATGATACTTGGTCAGAATGTTGTTCTCTATGAATTCTAGGCCAAGTTTGAAACTGGGTCATGTGGGGTCAAAAACTAGGTCACTAGGTCAAATCTTATAAAAAACCTTGTGTACACCATAGAGGTCACCAATTTGATTCAATCTTCATGATACTCAGTCAGAATGTTGTTCTTTATGGAATCTAGGCCAAGTGCAAAACTGGGTCATGTGAGGTCAAAAACTAGGTCACTAGGTCAAATCTTACAAAAACCTTGTGTTCATTACAGAGGTCGTGGTTTTGATCCAATCATCGTGAAACTTGAGCAGAATGTTGTTCTCTATGAAAACTAGGCCAAGTTTGAAACTGGGTCATGTTTGGTCAAAAACTATGTCACTAGGTCAAATCTTAGAAAAACCTAATGTTAACACCAGAGGTCACAATTTTGATCGTATCTTCATGGAACTTGGTCAGAATATTGTTCTCTGTGGAATCTAGACTAAGATTGAAACTGGGTCATGTGGGGTCAAAAACTAGGTCACTAGATCAAATCTAAGAAAAACCTTGTGTTCACTCCAGAGGTCGTGGTTTTGATCCAATCATCATGAAACTTGGTCAGAATGTTGTTCTCTATGAAATCTAGGCCATGTTTGAAACTGTGTCATGTGAAGTCAAAAACTAGGTCACTAGGTCAAATCTTAGAAAAATATTGTGTTCACTATAGGTGTCACTGTTTTGATCCAATCTTCATGATAGTTATATGGTGAGAATGTAGGTTGTACTGATACCTAGACCAATGTGCAACAGGTGAGCAAAGGCCCTATTGGTTTGTTTCAAAAGATTTGATTGGCTATTTCTATGATGTTATTGAAGTTTCAGCCAGTCAGAATACTTTTTACATTTTATATCATGTGTTTCAGGGTGTTTGGAGATTCAAAGGGTTTTTTGTTTAAAAAAATTTGATTGGCTTTTTATGTGATGTTATTTAGAATTCAGCCAATCAGAATGCTTGTTACATTTTATATCATGTATTACAGGGTGGATGGAGATTTGAAGGTTCATCATTTCCCACAATTCCAGAACTAGTAAACCACCAGTATCATAGTGGAGTAGCTGTTACAAATAAATCGGGCACTATTTTATCAAACCCCATTCTCAGGGAATCCTGGGAACTCCGGAATGATGATATCGCCTTGGAAACAAAAATTGGAAATGTAAGAATTTCTCAAAATTTTAACAGAGTCTATCTTAAGATAATCATGTATCATATTATATTGAAGTAATAAGTATAATAATGTCTTTATTTTCTGTGGATAACATTATTGGTAAACCAAGTTTCATTATAAACGCCTTTTTGATTGTCAAATATTAGGGAAAATATCTTGAACTTTGAAAAAATGGTTGAATATTGATTATATTCGGTCTGGTAGGGTCTTAAAAACTGCGGGACTAAAACCTTAAGTGCCAGACCATAAAATTATTTATCCAAAAAGTTGTTTTAGAAGTCTAAAACCAAAACCTAACAATATTTTAGATGACTGAATGAAAATATCTCATTGATTCTATTTCTTGTTTCTAGGAAAATTTACAAACAATCTGTAGAAATTGTGAAACATTTGGTTTTTGGAAATTTTTTAAGCGTGTCAGGACACCAAACACTAACAATATAATTATATTTTAATGTCTATTTTATTTCTTGTTGTTAGGGTAACTTTGGTGAAGTATTTAAAGGAATTTATAAAAGATCTGGTGAGGTTGTAGCGGTGAAAACGTGTAAAGATACGTTATCGGAAGAACAACGAAAGAAATTCCTAATGGAAGGTCGAATATTAAAACAATACGACCATCCCAATATTGTCATGTTTATTGGCATCGCTGCACAACGACAACCTGTGATGATTATTATGGAATATGTCTCGGGTAAGGTCACAGATTTTTATTATGCTCCCAAAGGGAAAGCATGCAGTCGCCACTTTGTCTGTATTTCCGTCCGTCTGTCCATCTCTTCATTTTTGTCCGGCTTATGACTTGAAAAGTATTGGAGATTTCAATTTGAAACTTCATATTAGCACGGTGGGGAATCACGTGGTTTCGATGGTAGGAGCCACCACAAAAATGGCGGCCAAATAGCGTCGACTTAACCCATATTTTGAGGTAAATATATAACATCGAGACTTGTTTATTTATGGACACCCCGGCCAGCACGCAATGGCTTCTCCACTGAATCTTTTGGTACCCTACTTTCCACGATTGATTCCGTAGTGTCCTCAAACACTTCGATATTGTTCCGTAAATAACAAAACACTAGCGGGGTAGACCTCACGATAATGACGATTTTGACCATATTATGACCATATCTCCTTTTATCATCCGTATTTCAAGCGATTCCAAAGTGCGAACATTTCGCCAACATGTTCCAACACAATTACCACCAGAATATCATGAATTTTGGTTTTCTGCAAAAGTTAACAGTCTATTTGCATGAAAGATAGGATCCACGCTATGGGTAGGACACACGATTGAACCTGACCAGAGCGCATCCATCATTGCGGTCGGTAGGTTTCTACGGTTATATATCGATCGGAATATGCGGAACAGACACATAATGTCCATTTGTACAAGTATGCTATTAGTCGACAGCTTTCTACGCTTCTATCGATCACATGGAACGCTTACCGATCAGTTCACTTAGTTGACTGTAACCGTGACATGACGGCCTACTCGATCTGTACTGATTCATCTACAAACAAGTCAGATTATAGTTAATATATCTAATTAGGTATTACAAAAAGAATTTCATAACGATATGGACTAGACAAATAGCATGAACATTCATATATATTGAATTGAACAGCTAGTCCGGTCTCAATTTATCGTTTGAGATATATCAATGTTCGCTGTGAGATATTTGGTAATATTTTACTATAATTGAAATATGATATAATATATTTATGGTACCATTATTTTAACCAAATAGTCTTTGCATTGCCGCTGGACGGCTAAAAGTGGGAATATGGGAATTTATAATTATGTAATGGTGGAATGTTGTGGAAAGCTGCTGCTAGCTGTGCAATGTAGTTTGCTATAACTGACGCCTTGAATTCAGTCTTTTCTCTTTAAGCAATTTTTACCACTCGGAATCCCGGATTTAAAGAGTCTGTTACTTTTCAACCAATTAGAACTCATGAATAGTTACACAAAGGGCGGCACAATTTAACATCTGTTAAACCCACAATTCTTTGCGACAGTTTTTAAACAATATTGCCAGAAATAAAATATAGATAAAATATTTATATACATGTATTTATAAGACCTGACGTCCACTAGGACCCCGAAGTGTTCTCGAAGCAGAAATTCACCAGATCGAGATGGTTAGGCATGCCATCGCGATGTTATGGAATCCTTCCGTATAATTCCGCAACGCCTCTGAAACCCTTCGGGACCGAACATCTTCGTTTTAAAGTAAAAAAATGGACGCCGAAGGTCTTGCTTGGAAGTGCATCGGGAGAGTTTCAGTAAACCATCGGCATTCACTCCGCATCTTCGGGACGCCTTCTGTGATGTTTCGTATTCATTAGCCATCCCGAATGGTTCTACATGGAAAGCCGAATCGATGCCGAACGCTTCCCGAAAACGGCGGAGTTTAACACACGGAAACTATGCAGATCATGTTATGAACTTGACTATGTGGTGCAGTGGTACAGTGGTTATCGCTTTCAACCAACTATTTTTTATGTCCAGTGTAAGTTCGAACCCACTAACGAACGTCACGCAATGGGTTCACCGTAGTTTTAAAAATGTTGAAATATGTGGATTATTGTGTGCTTATGCTGTAAGATGTGTATGGTAAGCATTGCATATGTTTGATATCAATCCCCGGTAACTGTCTAAACCGGGTTTCTAGTTGTCAGATTGTTAGAACGGGAGCTTCAGTGTTGGCGGAGGCGGCCAGTGCTACTTTCGGTTTCGTTCCTGCTATTATTTATATGGCTGCTTGTCAGTAACGGGGTATTGGATAGTGTTTTGGGCCATTTATTTAAATATCAGGTTCCTGTGCTCCAATATTAAAAGTATATTTACGCCCGAGTGATTGTGGTTTATCTATAGAAAAACTTACTTACGAATTTGCGTAAGGTAGATATACATGCGTAAATTTACGCAACATTATCCCAGTTGTTTATCCCGAATGACAGCTGAAGCGATGCCGTCAGTTTGCCTCTAGGTCGATCTAGTCGTTCGGCACCGCCTATACATCGACAGCCTTTCGGCAACCTATCGGCATCGATTCGTAAACCCTTCCACATATCACGCGGTCGGGGGAAACATTTGCGACTAACTCCTGAACTGACGGCATTTAGTCGCAATACGTTCGGCTACTTTGGATAGGCTTCGGCATTTATACTGCGTGTACATGTATACAGCAACCATTTTTACCCCGAACTGCGAATATCGTACTTCCCGAACAAGCATAGCATCGGGGTCTAAGTGGACGGCAGGTCTCAATATATTCATACTGTACATATATTATAACCTAATGGAAACAACTTAGCCTTCAATTCACCCGTGAAATAGTATACTAGATTACCACATACAGTATAGTGCAATAGGATACCTGCGATTATCGATACCGGAGGATACCGGTATTTAGCTTTTAGTTACACGTATATACTCGCATAAATTGGTCATCAATATATGCGTCCTCGATTTATAATGGAAATTTACAAACTGCCCTCGGAACGACCCGTCGATTTCAGATTGTAAACAACGGGGTATTTTGTTCACCATACAAACTACTAAATTGGCGACTTGCGGAGATGATTATTCTAAGGATGAAAGTAAAAATAGATAAAATCGATGGCTTAGAATAAGAAGGTCGTAACTACTACATACGACCTTATAAGACTCTTACATATTTGAAATCTGCTTCACAGTGTGCGTCTTATGAGCCTATTTTCATGAAAGTCTGAAATTGTCATATTGACCAAAATGAAGTTTTAAAAAACTTGTTTTCCCATAGGTGAAGAGTAAATTACAGACAGTTTTCTCTTGTTTTCTCAATATATTGATTTTGTAGTTACGACCTTCTTATTCTAAGCCAGCGAAATCTGGATGCTGATTCTATACCATTTAGGGAGCTCTATAACCCGTCAATTTTCATGGTCTTATTAGGTAGTAAAATATTGCTGTTTCTGAAACTTTGTGCGACTTTAAGCTAAGGTGCGACTTTTTCAAGGCATTGCTCGGAAAGAAGTGAAAAAAAATCAACGTGATGACCTACTAGTATTACATAGAATATTAGACAATATCTGTTAAAATATAACCGATTCATATACGATTAACTGGAGTCTAGCTATTTCATACGGGCTTATTACACCAAACAGTACTATCATTAGAAACATATTTGTGCAACACATTGATCGACACACATACACGAATTACGTGTATTGTTTATGCATCATTATTTGTTTAAAAAAATAGCTGTCAGACTAACATACCCCGTCGACAAAGGACCACATTACATTTTGTATTTGCAAAATCAATCCATCACTTATTATTTCTAAATGTCAAGGTTGTTTATAAGAGAAAGTTTTAGGAAACTCCAGCAACAACATTAACTTTAGGTCAAGTTGTGTTCACTAGAATTCGTCTTTCGAACAGACTGACTGAAGGACAGACAGTATACACCCTACAACTGTGTTGTGTGAGCTTATAAAATTCTATTATAAACAATATATGCCAGGAAGCATACTAATTACATACATGCACTTGTACATGGACAGTATATACTTATATAGCTTCCTGACTTGTATAAATAAGCACTATGTGCCCGTTCCGCATATTTCGATCGATAGAACCGTAGAAAACTACCGACCGCACTGATGAATGTGCACTGCCCAGGTTCAATCGTGCGTCCTACCCTTTGTGTGGATCCTATCTTTCATGCAAATTGGCTGTTTTATTTTTCGGAAAATCAAAATATATTATATTCTGGTTGTAATTTTGTTGGAAAATGTTGGCGAAATGTTCGCACTTTGTAATCGCATGAAATACGGCTGATATAAAGGAGATAATAAAAATTATGGTCATAATATGGTCAAAATCGTCATTATCGTGAGGTCTACCCCGCTAGTGTTTTGTTATTTACGGAACAATATCGAAGTGTTTGAGGACACTACGGGATCAATCGTGGAAAGTAGGGTACCAAAAGATTCAGTGGAGAAGCCATTGCGTGCTGGCCGGGGTGTCCATAAATAAACGAGTCTCGATGTTATATATTTACCTCAACATATGGGTTAAGTCGACGCTATTTGGCCGCCATTTTTGTGGTGGCTCCTACCATCGAAACCACGTGATTCCCCACCGTGATTAGTTGAATAGAATTAATATTGAAAGGAATTGCAGTGAACCATGCATGAACCATAACTCTGTATAGCATATTTTTGTATTTATTCCCCTTTGTTATTTTTAATACCGGTACTTAACTATGATACACACCCACAAGCTCGGGTCCATGAAAAGGACTGGTTCAATGAGAATATAGTATAATATTTCTGGTGTTATTTTTACAGGTGGTGCTTTGTTATCATTCTTACGTAAGGAAGGAAAGAAACAGACAAGATTAAAGGCAGCACAGATGTGTGTAGATGCTGCCTGTGGTATGGCTTATCTGTCAGAGAAAGGCTGTATACATAGGTATAGTTTTCCTCTTTTAAGGGGGTTTTACTGTTTAATTAGGGGGTTATACTGATTAAAGGCAGCACAGATGTGTGTAGATGCTGCCTGTGGTATGGCTTATCTGTCAGAGAAAGGCTGTATACATAGGTATAGTTTTCCTCTTTTAAGGGGGTTTTACTGTTTAATTAGGGGGTTATACTGATTAAAGGCAGCACAGATGTGTGTAGATGCTGCCTGTGGTATGGCTTATCTGTCTGAGAAAGGCTGTATACATAGGTATGCTCATCTTCTTGGTTCCACAAATTTTGTACCTTTATTTCAATTTATCAAGCCGATAAACATTTTCAATAAACCGTCAAGTGGTCATGTGACTTGCAATAAATGGACACCTCATCACGTGATCTGACGGACTTCTTCTTAAAGTGGAGTCGCCGGCTGAAACTATGTACCTGAGGATTAGGTTTTCCTATTTAAAATGAGCTTGGGTCGATCAATAATTGTTCTACGACTTACCTGCGTGTACATGACGTTATGAAATGTCCGACTTTGCTGTTTTGTCTTGACGTCAGTGAACGAATGTGACGTTACGCACAAATAATGAAAAGGCAAATGTACCCTTGTTTTATATATAACTTACCGTCTGTAACCCCCCCCTCTCCCGAATGGATATTTTCTTCTTTCACACCTGGAATATTTCAGGGATTTGTTTGGTTGGGTGCCAATATGTTATATTTGTATGTTTTAGGGATTTAGCGGCGAGGAATTGTTTGGTTGGAGATCAAAATGTTGTAAAGATCTCAGATTTTGGAATGTCAAGGGAAGAGGAGGAATATACAGTATCTGACGGCATGAAACAGATCCCCATCAAGTGGACAGCCCCGGAAGCCCTTAATTTTGGTGAGTAAATGTTAACCCTTAATTTTGGGGAAGTTGTTAACCCTAATTTTGGTGTAGTTGTTCTTGAATCTTGACCCTTAATTTTGGTGAGTAGTTCTTGACCCTTAATTTTGGTGAGTCGATCGTGACCCTTAATTTTGGTCAGTAGTTGTTGACCTTTAAATTTTAGTGGTTGTTGACCCTTAATTTTGGTGAGTCGACCATGACCCTTAATTTTGGTGAGTAATTCTCGACCCTTAATTTTGGTGAGTAATTCTTGACCCTTAATTTTGGTCAGTAGTTGTTGACCTTTAAATTTTAGTGGTTGTTGACCCTTAATTTTGGTGAGTCGACCATGACCCTTAATTTTGGTGAGTAATTCTCGACCCTTAATTTTGGTGAGTAATTCTTGACCTTTAATTTTGGTCAGTAGTTGTTGACCTTTAAATTTGAGTGGTTGTTGACCCTTAATTTTGGTGAATATTTTTTTATCATTCCTTAGCTTTAGTTCTGTCTGCTGGCCTGCTAAATTGTTAATGGGTCCTTTTGTTGACCAACGTTTTTTTTTATCTATATCATGCATTCAATTTGACCCTGGAATAAAGATTTTGACCCCCTAGATATTGGTTCGAAGGGTCATTTTTTCTCAGAATTATGGGTATTATTTCAGATTCAGTAGCTAGTGAAATCCCTGTTAATTAAACTTTTGTTGTATATACTGGCAAATTTGGTACATATTGTAAGTTATGTTTGTTAAGTTGAATTTTATTAGTCCCCTGCAGATGATGTCCATCAGTCCGTCAGTCAGTCAGTCAGTCCGTCACAAAAGTTTGTCCGAAGCATAACTTCAAAACTAAGCAAGCTATGACTTTGAAATTTCACATGTGTATAGATTTCAATTAGGAGAAGTGCAGTGCACAAGAACCATAACTCCGCCTTACTTAATTTTTGAGTTATTCCCCTTTGTTAATTTTCATACTTAAATTTTGTCCGTAGCATTATAGTCCAGTCAACCTACCTCTAAAATAGGGCTTACCTAGAAGTAATTGCAACAGAAATTGTACTGTTATTTTTTGATAGGTCAGTATCTTAGGTGTTTACAGGAAAAAGTTGCGCGATTTCTAACGTGCACTTTTTTGCAGTGGTCCATTTTATAAAACCACTGCTAATTTTTAAAGAAAATGGCTATTTTCTTTAAAATGACTATTAACCTCAAGACAAACAATATACAATGGTTGGTATGCCTAATATTTAATTATCAGTAGGTATTATACATGTATATATGCATCTTTCACAATGAAATAGTTTATATATGTATTTTATGATGATATAAACCATTTTAGGGGGTGAAATTACCCCACCCACTACCATATAAATATGAATTATAAGATGTAATCTTAAAATGATGCAATAACATATCACTGGACACTCCTACACAATATAATTAACATTACATAGCAAACAAACAAAACTAGTACCATGAAATAAGCCGTTTACTTATAATAAACATCTATGTAATATTGGAGGTAATAATAATGCATGTCTGCACCATATTTATTGGAGATTTTGAAACCAGTACTTATAACGTGATCTTGATTTCAAAAACAATTTTAACATTCAAACTTATAACACCAAAAACACACATGTTAGTTTACAATATTAATCATTCACATATATATGTGACTAGCATGACCATGTCTAACAGTACAAATGTACCCCACCCACTTTGTATTCAATACAGACTTTGACATTTTTATGATATTGAAGTCATTCAAAAATGTCAATATGATCAATGTGAGACATAGAGCATACAGATGTTGGAGTGTTTGGACATTTACAACTCTGCAGCTTCAGTTATTGTTGGTGAGTTGGAACATGAGCTACCTCTACATTCAGAACACACTATAGTACATTCAAGTCCGTGTTTTCTGCACGAACACTTTTTCGAGTCACATCCCATTTTACACTTGCAGCGGATTACTTGGAGAAGATTATCAGGAGCCGGGGGGAGATCGGTTTTTGTAGGAACTAAGAGTCCACCTGCGTTTTCCCATCCGTATAGTAGAGGATCAAGGTCCTGATTCCCAGCCCATATTTGTACTTGATGATATACCCGGAGGCTGTGGTATGCTGTGGCGGAAGAAGACGGTGGTAAGGAATGTACCTGCACACTTGTGGTGCTCGCAATTACTTTGTTGGTGAACATTCTGTATCGGAGCTGATTTAAATCTTCTCCTGGCAATCCATGGAACAAATTAAGGAGTGCGGCTTCACCAAGTTTGATTATTTCATTTTTGTCGATAGACTCAACAAAACTTCTACAACTCGACCTGAACTCCACACTACCGTTGTAGCACTTGATCGCTGCAGCTTTACTTATCCCAAATATCCTTGAAGTGGTATCACAGCCAGTAAGGGCATGTATGAATAGTATGTCTTTACATAGATCCTGTCCAAGACAAAGCTGTGTCCTATGGATGTCCCAACATTTCACAGTTTTATTTCGATTGCAGTCCGATCTGAAATACACACTATATCTATGTTGTCTGACATGGTACAAAAGCAATACAAGTAGATCTGTATCTTCACCAATTATAGTCACATTGTCATTTTCAGCTAAGTCAACTGCAGTATTCACTATCAGACAGTCAGCATCATCATCTGCTTGATGAACAATGATTCCACTTGCGCGAAGACACTCCGATAGTAATAAAATGAAGTTCTGTTTGTTGGTTTTGTTTCTAAGGAAAACATCCTTTTTAGCACGGAAAGGAGTATCAAACGAGAATGTCACTTTTGTTCCAACAGCTCCTTTACTTCGTCGGAGGTGTGTCACATCCTTTGTGCTTGGAACATCAGAATACCCATCGAATACAACGACGACTTTTGAATATTTCTTCATCAAATAGTCTCGATATTTACTGCATATCGATGCGAACGTAAACCCTTTAGTCCAAGGAATTTTCTGAAGTAAAGATCCACCATCTATGACATATGTCATTGTATGCCCCTCTGTTTCAGAATAACAGTTTCCAATCTTCCATATTGTATCCGCCAGAGATGCCTTATTAGCTTCCCGTGGTAATCCATTGTTATCAAAAATTGACGATGGTATACTACAGAGCTCAAATGTAAACATCGCTGGCATATTATCAATGTCCCTCATGGCAGCTGTCATTAATCTCTGGAAAATTAGTTGTGTATCTAGAGATATATTATCACCAGCTATTTTAACTGCAGATTTATCACTCATAATAATTGCCTGAGAGCTGCGTTTAAAAACATATTGATCAATTGTCTTTCCTGACATATTCGTAACAATTTCTTCGCCCAACGATTTTGCTTTATCAACATTGACGGTTGGTTCAGCTGTCATTCCAGTTTCGATGTTTCTCAGGGATGTTTCATCACATTGAAAGGGATTTCGGTCTTTCAGAAAAGCTAGAATAGTTTTGATGTCATCGTTGTCCTTTTCGATTCGAGCTGATGATGTTTCCTTGTGTTGATCACTAGTTGTATATGCAGTGTTGCTGAGTTCTTGCATTGAGTTGTTCATGTGCGTACACGCGGGTCTGGACATCAACCACAAAGCCCTTTGTTGCTCACTCATTCCCCTTCCTCTTGTAAGTCCGCCACTGGTTTTCACTGATCTCATCAAGACTTGTTCAATAACTAAGTCGGTAGAGAGACCAGCCCAATATCGGTCACTGCGCCTGACTACATGCTTGCCTTCAAGGAATGCCTCTTCAATCTTTGGATGACTCTTTCCAAGTTCCCTCATATTTTGTAAATATAGATAAAAAAAAAAAAAAAAAAAAAAAAAAAAAAAATACGTGTTGTTGTTGAACAAATTCCCAATTAGTAAATATAGATAGGCACTCTTTAAATACAAATTGTGACCCGCAGCAGCAAAGAATGGTAACATTTTTGTCAGAGAACTTAAGTGCTTTGTCCAGTCTCCAGTACGTTCTGCCCTGATGAATTCTTGTAGAATATTAATCATCTCTATATACTGTAACCACAAGGATGCTGTTCTGTTTGGCTTAAGTCTCTCAACAAAGTCAGATAGAGATGTGTGTACTGTCGTAATAGAATCGCTAGTATTGATATCTTCAATTGTTGCTGTGCCATTCTGTAACTTGTCGTATAGTGTTGACAAAGTAGTTAATGGTTCCAACGAGTCATCGTTTAATTCTTCATCATGTAGACCAAAAGCATTTTCTAGCAACATAGCATGTAAGACAGTGTCCAATAACGTGTGTGCTCTTACAGCTCTATGTACTGCCTTGCCTGTCATCATGTGTGTAACAGTGTTGGATGCATATACAGTTTCAATAACTTCTTGCAGACCAGAGCCAGACATAAACCGACCAATACATCCCAAAAAACTCATTTCCGTGTGAAACGCACCTAATCTGATAACAAGTTGTTTCAATGGACTGTCTTGATTTTCACTATTGACTATCATCATTGCCTTGTGAAAAAGTGGTTGATCAAAAGTGACGACTGGAGCGACACCATATTTGTGAGCTTGTTCACAGACAAAATATAATGTAGAGTAAATGCATGTCAGGTCACTGGGATTTAAATCAAGCATGGGCATAAAAGTTATAGTGGAAGTTCCAGGATATGGGCCTCTACCAGTCTCAAATGATTGCATAAATCCAGACCAACATGGTCTCGTAGGGCGAAGTGGCCAGATAACTTTATATAACAAGTCAATTGGGTTATGGCTTATGATTGAAGATGAACAGCTAGGTAGTGGCAAAAAGTTTGAACTGTTTTCTCGAATTGTTGTGTTTGTAAAGTATCTGATATCAATCTTAGCCAGATCTTTCAAGTCTTCAACGGACAACTCGACTCGTGGAATAACAACATTGGAATCCGCGATCCAGGTGTGGATATTGCTATGGTCCCCATACCATGAAACGTATTATTGCCATCGAGAGAACATAGATTGTGATCAACATTGTCTGAAACAAACTGAATGAATGTGTTGTCAATTGATTCCACTGGAATGCTTGTATTTAAAGCAGCTGCTGCACTGCATTCAAACCTGTTTACCTCGTAATAAGATGTAGAGAACCCTAAACTATTCAAAAGGTCAATAAGGTATCTTGAGCCGAACTGGTGGTGCAATTGAACACCTAAAGCTAGCTGTAAAGGTGCTAATATTGTTTTAGGTTTACACGACTGTATTATGGCTTGACCAATCGAAGCAATTTTAACATTCTTATCTTTCGGTTTTCCACAAAGTATAGTATCAAATAACAAGTTCAAACTGTCAGGTAAATATGATACATTTTCATCAACAGAAGAAATAGATGAAAAGGAAGGGTACACATTTTTTGTTTTTTGTAAGCTGTTAATGTCAGATTGTATAAGCTTTGCAGCTGTTGCAATGATTCTGGATTTCTCTTCCTCGTCACTTGTAGACTTCTGTTGTTGCATAAAGTTCTGAAGAATGGAGGAAACAGTTTCTTGTAGTGTCAATATATCATTTTTTCCATCTACAGACCCTATAACAAGTGAGTCACCAAAGTACTCAACTAATTTACTTTTCATGTGTCTATTTGTATAAGCATTTTCTCCACAGATGCCAGTCATCATTTCTACGAGATATTTAACAGTTATTACTTCACCCGTGTTACGTTTCACGAATTCAACAATTTTAGCAAACACTTCTACATGCTCAACACTCGCAGGTCTCCCTGGACTTTTTAGTTTACTTGAGTTGAAGGTATAATCACTTTGTTGCTTAGATATAGGGATTTGTTTGTTAGTTCTAAAATTTACACTACAAGTTTGATGGTAAACACACTCTGCTGCAGGTAAGTCAATAACAGATGCTAATCGTGCTTTTACTGCTTCAGCCCAACTGTCCTGTCTTCTCTCACAATGTTTAGTAATAGAATGTTGAAAGTCAAAACTTCTAACCTGAACAACATCTAGCCCTCTCTTGCCAGCAGCAAATTTAGCATGTTTTGAACAGAATAAACATTTTGTCTTAAAGTCAAATATTTCCTGATCTGATCTCAATGGACGTTTTTTATTAGGTGTGGTCTTTGTCACCTTAAGATGATTCCTTGGATGAACATAGTCCCTCCTACAATCACAGTGAACACACATTCCTGCAACAGTACATATGGTGTCGTTTCTCTGTTTGCTAACATTATTTATGGTATCACCGCCCTTCTCCCTGAGACTAGCGACCGGTCGACCATCCTTTAGAGACTTTTGACAAAACACACATTTATCACCCTCATCCTAAAATATATAAATACAATGTACAATGCAAATCCTATATTTTCTGCGGAACTAGTCAAGTATTTGGCTATATAGGGTCGTAAGTATTGTAATGCAAATAACTGGTGATTATTCACATAGCTTTAAACTCAGAAAAGCGTAGCAGTATTAATAGTGCATAAATTGGTATAGTGGTAAGTAATCGAAAAGATATATCGGACATTGTGCGTTGATGTTTAGTCAAACTAAACAATGTTACATTAGCAGCTATAAATCATGTACATGTATAAGAAAGTACAAATAATTAAACGTGGATTACCATGTTTATATTCAGCAATGGTGCGTATATTTTGAAATGGAAGCATTCTCAGCTACAAACCAACATCTGTGTATCACCTAAAATGAAATAAAATCATTTTAGATACATTATTTTGCTATCGCAAATATAAAAAAATGGCCAAATCGCGCATCCATACTTTATTTGACAAACCCAAATGCAGGAATTGTGAGATAATTTGTAACGAAAGATCTATCAGGAACTATAAACCATATATAAGATAATGAAAGCAGTAATTAAACGTAGCTTACCATGTTTATATTCATCAATGATTGGTATATTTCTCAAGGGTAGCATTTTCAGATATAAGACATCTAATCATCTGTGTATCACCTACAAGTGAAAAAATAACAATAATTTTAGTTGAATTGTATCGCAAGTAAATGGTGATGGCGATAACGCGCTTCCGGTTTTTTTATAAAATGAAATGCAGAAAATTGAGAAAAATGTGAGGCAGTTTGGTTCAAATAATGTATCGGGAATTGTGCAATGTTTAGTAAAACTATACTCAACAACAGTACAATAACAACTATAAACCATGCATAAGAATATGAAAACAGTAATTAAACGAAGCTTACCATGTTTATAGTCAGTAATGATGCGTATATGTATCAAGGGTAGCAATAGAATCTGTAAGAAACCATCTGTGTATCACCTACAAGTGAAAAAAACAATCATTTTAGTTGCATTGTTTTGCTATCGCAAATATATAGAAATGGCCAAAATGCGCTTCCGTATTTTGTTACAAAATAACATGCAGAAAAATGTGGGGCAGTTTGGTTCAAATGATGTATCGGGAATTGTGCAATGTTTAGTAAAACTATACTCAACAGCAGTACAATAACAACTATAAACCATGCATGCATAAGAATATGAAAACAGTAATTAAACGAAGCTTACCATGTTTATAGTCAGTAATGATGCGTATATGTATCAAGGGTAGCAATCTCATCTATAAGATACCATCTGTGTATCACCTACAAGTGAAGATAAATCACTTTTAGTTACATTATTTTGCTATCGCAAATATCTAGGCATGGCCAAAACGCGCTTCCGTAGTTTTTTTTAACCAAATAAAAAGCAGTAAATGTGCGACAAATTTGTTCTCTAGTACAGTTATTCACTGTAAATACCGTAAAATAAGCATAAATTTACTGATATAGTGATGCATAAGCATTCAAACGTGGCATAATTCGTCCATGAAGAAAAAAATACAACAGCTAAATTTTCCGCGAAAACAGCGAGCATGACAGAGTATAAATCAACTCAAACGAGTATTTTCAGCATTTCTATCAATGATACTAAATTTAATAACAGTCAGCTATCAAGAAACACAAGATTTAAGTACTTACGGATATCTATTTCCTCGTTTTCGTTGAAATATCGATCTGATTTGAGTCCGATTGAAGTAAACACTCCGCCATTGTTATAAGATAAATATTCAACGACAACTTAATGACGTCATTAATACTGTTTTATGACGTCATCAACTTTATTATATCAGGTACGGCGTGTGGTTAGAGCCATGAATATTTTTTTACTAAATTTGGGTTTTAAAAGTCAAATATTTCGGAAACTACACATGCGATTTTTGGCAATTTTTTTGTGTATGCTACACAAGTGGTATAGAATCGCACAGTACAAGTGGAATTTCTGTTGCAATTAGTTCTACCCCAAACACTTCGTTGACTGGACTATTACTCCATTACCGAAAAAGATATGATTTTGAAACTTTACATGAGGATAGATATCAATTAGGAGAAGTGCAGTGCACAAGAACCATAACTCTCCCTTACTTAATTTTTGAGTTATTCCTCTATTTTAATTTTCTTACTTAAATTTTGTTCGGAGCCTAAAACGTAAAACAAACAAAAATACTCCGAGGGTAAACACCTTGGAACGGTCTGGTGAGAACTGTAGGAGGCTTAAACTAGTTTAACGGCGCCAACCTCACACTGTTACAATTGGCTACCGGTAGGGGACTTTCATTGCTTGGCAATAGTCTTGTTGTTTATAATACATTGAAAACCATTTAACTATTATTTTAGGTAAATACACGACAGCATGTGATGTTTGGAGTTATGGTATATTGATGTGGGAAATATTCTCTAACGGTCAGACTCCATACCCTGGATGGACGAACGCAATAGCCAGGGAAAGTGTGGAACAAGGTATAGTTCTTTGAGAAAATGACTCCGATAATGAACTTAACCCAAAGCACAAGCACATGTAGACGATGTCATAACAATAATAGCTCAACTTTTTTTTCTTCGAAAAGTCGAACTCAAAATTAGCCTAGTTATTCACCCTCACAAGAGAGTCAATATTTACAAGGCTGATAACCCATAATATTTGAATAATCTGGCCATGTTACTAAAAAAACTAGAAAGTCAAGCATCGAGCAACTTGTTAAACACTATGTACATGTTCATTTTCAGGGTATAGAATGCCAGCACCTGGGGGTACTCCGGACAGTTTATATCAACTGATGTTAAAATGTTGGGACGGTAACGCTCAAACACGAATAACTTTTAGTGACCTTCATAGTAAACTGAAAGATATTGTAGCTAGACCTCCGAAAGGTGAAAACTGGTCATAGCATAGTTTCTCAACAATGGGAAGCAATCCGTAGAGTAATTAAGAACTTCTCATCAAAGGGACGTAATTCATTGTGTGATTAACAATTTTCAAACAAAGGGAAGTAATCCATGATGTGTGATGAAAACTTCTAGAACAAAGGGAAGTAATTCTTTATGTGATTAACAATTTCCCCACAAAGGGAAGCAATCCATGGAGTAATTAAAAGCTTCTCATCAAATGAAAGTAATTCAAGAACTTTCCAACAAGGGACGTAATTCATTGTGTGATTAACAATTTCTCAACAAAGGGAAGCAATCCA
Source organism: Spisula subtruncata (assembly GCA_963678985.1). NCBI lineage: Eukaryota > Metazoa > Mollusca > Bivalvia > Venerida > Mactridae > Spisula > Spisula subtruncata. Next base: position 29,121,154 of record OY787677.1, on the reverse strand, counting down.
TGATGTTTTATTTCTATAAAAAGGGACGTAAGCCATGTTGTGGTTCAGCACTTCTAAACAAAGGGCTAGTAATTTGTGATGTGATTTACAATTTTCCCAACAAGGGGGAGTAATCCATGATGACTGATAAAATTTTACAATGGAAACTGGTCCAATGAAATGTGTTTAAAAATGTAACAATTGCAATAATATACATACCAGCTTATCTCTTATAAAGGGAGGTAATGTGAAGTTTTTACAAAGGGAGACAATTCTGAAGATTTCACAAAGGGAGGTAATTGTGAATATTTTACAAAGAATGGTAATTTTGAAGGTTTTACAAAGGGAGACAACTTTGTAGATGTTTGATGTACAAAGGAAGCTTAAAATTTCCTAACATCTTTATATTTTAATAGAGGGAGTCTACTGTACTATATAAACATATTTACCGTCAGTGACATCATCAAATTAAACATGAAGTCATTTGCATATTTAATGCACACATGAAGTCAATTGCATATTTAATGCACAAATGAAGTCTTTTGCATATTTAATGCACTCATGAAGTCTTTTGCATATTTAATGCACACATGAATTCATTTGCATATTTAATGCACACATAAAGTCATTGGCATATTTAATGCACACATGAAGTCATTGGCATATTTATTGCACGCATGAAGTCATTGGCATATTTATTGCACACATGAAGTCATTTGCATATTTAATGCACACATGAAGTAATTGGCATATTTAATGCACACATGAAGTCATTGGCATATTTAATGCACACATGAAGTAATTGGCATATTTAATGCACACTGTGCGTTATGAGTATTTTGAAACCATAGAAAAGTGCTGGGTGTGTGATTATAGTATTTATTTTACATAATTTATAATCAGGTTGTTTATTAATTTTCTATCCTTATTCCAGGCCTATAGTAGTGTTCATTGCTTATGCTTCGTCTTTACTGAAAAATAGAATTATGCATATAAACTTGCTATAGCTCATGCATATGAATGAGTTAGTTTATGCAAATTAATGAGTTATAGCTAAAACATATTAACAATTTATAGTTCATGACTATTAATGAGTTAAAGCTCATGCATATTAAAAAATTTATAGTTCATGCATGTACATGTATTAATGAGTTATAAAGCTCATGCATATTAATGAGTTATCTTATTTGAGCCTTAATGACACTATTCCAAAAATAACTGTTCTATGTTGTATAGTGAATCTATTTGTACAAACTTGTATATATTATATTATAATTATTGTATAAAAAGGCTCCATTATTTTTATATTGACCTTGTCGGCCATTTTGAAGGACAATTTCTTTTATGTTGATACAACAAATATATTTATGGTAATTAAACAAATACATTTTTGATAAGTTTTTCCATCTAAAATGGCCAACAAATTAAAAACAATGGACGTTAATATAGTGTTGTACAAATGTTGTTGTGTGGAGTTGTTAATAGCCTATACATGTTGTTGTCCCTTGTTTTTGCCTATTGCTTGCTATCCTCTTTTTGTTCCTTGTTTCTGCCCATTGTCTTGTACCGTTTCTGCCTATTGTTTGCTGTCTTCTACCATTTCTGCCTATTGTTTGCTGTCTTCTACCGTTTCTGCCTATTGTTTGCTGTCTTCTACCGTTTCTGCCTATTGTTTGCTGTCTTCTACCGTTTCTGCCTATTGTTTGCTGTCTTCTACCGTTTCTCCCTATTGTTTGCTGTCTTCTACCGTTTCTGCCTATTGTTTGCTGTCTTCTACCGTTTCTGCCTATTGTTTGCTGTCTTCTACCGTTTCTGCCTATTGTTTGCTGTCTTCTACCGTTTCTGCCTATTGTTTGCTGTCTTCTACCGTTTCTTCCTATTGTTTGCTGTCTTCTACCGTTTCTCCCTATTGTTTGCTGTCTTCTACCGTTTCTCCCTATTGTTTGCTGTCTTCTACCGTTTCTGCCTATTGTTTGCTGTCTTCTACCGTTTCTGCCTATTGTTTGCTGTCTTCCACCGTTTCTGCCTATTGTTTGCTGTCTTCTACCGTTTCTCCCTATTGTTTGCTGTCTTCTACCGTTTCTGCCTATTGTTTGCTGTCTTCCACCGTTTCTGCCAATTGTTTCCCGTCTTCCACCGTTTCTGCCTATTGTTTGCTGTCTTCCACCGTTTCTGCCTATTGTTTGCTGTCTTCCACCGTTTCTGCCTATTGTTTCCCGTCTTCCACCGTTTCTGCCTATTGTTTGCTGTCTTCTACCGTTTCTGCCTATTGTTTGCTGTCTTCAATGTTTGTCCATTTCCTAGAATTGTGTTTGATACCATGCCATATTGGACTTTTTACATCATTTTTTAACAATGTAAACTTTATGGTTAAGTACTGTATTGTAGAGGACTGTCTTTGCAGAGTCGTAGCCATACTGAGACACTCTAAGGCATATCGAGGTACCCTATATAGCACCAAATATGCCCTGAACCATTTTTGATCATAATAGCTTTGGTTCTTTTTTGTCCCAGTATATGACCCTGTGCTAAATTTGTCTTTGCTACTTGACTGAAAAGAGTATGTTATTGTGACAGAATGTATGGTAAAAATGATATTGAATTTTGCATTAATTAATCATTGAAAGTGCTAAATTCATACAATGTTCTATCTTAAGGTTGAACCAACGCTATCATAAAAAGTGCCATTTCTATACATTAATTTGCTCACAGCACATGTGCATTAAACGTTGTTTATATTTGTGATTAATATGAATAAAGCAAGTGCATTCGTATGTGACAACTACTTATAAGGGATGTTTTGATAATAATTTGGCCGATTTGCCCATTTTCGAATACACTCTCATTACCCAAGAAAATCACCGATCCGAAATGTTTTGATGGCTTCCGCTAAAGGCAATATTTTTTCTGCCGAAGCAGTTGCTGTATTATTTTAAGGGTTTTTACCGAGTACTCTTGTTGCATGTAATAAAAATAATTATGTTATCTTATAAATTATATGCACTATTTTATGAGTTCTTTTCATTTTTGAATCTATATACAATTTTACATATGTACAAAAACTGTATAAATATTAACTGTATGTCCTGTACAGGGTGTTAACAAAGTTTGTTTTCAATGTTTAAGTTTCAACCTCAGAATAATGTACAATTTCCAGAAGAATTATATCCCAGGGAAATGGTCTCTGTAAAAGAAACAAATTTTAATCCCATTGAAATTAACTGCATATCTTGTATGAATTTTAAATTTTGGGAACAAACATTTTTAACACCCTGTATGTACATCTATTCCCCTTTTTCCATTTTAGTTTTGTAAAAACATTATTTTGTGAATAACCGCATTTTTACTGTGTATATTGTATTTTGATATTGCTGAAATGTTGATGTTTTTGAAAACAATTAAATAACAGTATTTACCATAACATGGTTCTTGTCTTTTAGCTCACCTGTCACATAGTAAAAAGTGAGCTTTTGTGATCACTCTTCGTCCGTCGTCTGTTCATCAACAATTTGTTTGTGAACACTCTAGAGGCAACAGTTTTGATCCAATCATCATGAAACTTGGTCACAATGTTGTTTTCTATGAAATCTAGGCCAAGTTCGAAACTAGATCTTGTGGGGTCAAGAAGTGGGTCACTAGGTCAAATCTTAGAAAAAACATGTGTACACTCCAGAGGTCACTGTTATGATACAATATTCATGAAACTTGGTCAGAATGTTATTCTCCATATAATCTAGGCCAAGGTCGAAACTGGGTCATGTGGGGTCAAAAATAGGTCACTAGGTAAAATCTTACAAAAATCATGTTTTCACTCCAGATGTCGCCGTTTTGATCCAATCTTCATGAAACTTGGTCAGAATGTTGTTTTCCATGGAATCTAGGCCAAGTTTGAAACTGGGTCATGTGGGGTCAAAACATAGTCATTACGTCAAATCTTAGAAATGTCAATTTTTTGCTTTTTTTCCTCGACCATACTGCAGTTTCGCGATATTGCCCTTTTACGCGCAATCACATGTATTATTCTAATGTGTTTATTGTTAGTTTGATTTGATAAAAAATATAGTGAATAAAATACAATATCTAGATTGCATTTGTGGAAAATGTCAGCTTGATTGTTCCAATATTTAGTGAAATATGGCCCATTTAGACATTTACACTTATAAGATTCGTTAAGAGTGTATTTGAATTGACAATTTACAATTTAAACAATACCTGCAGATCCGGGTAATAGTCTGCATTTAGATAAGACCCCACTCAGATATGACGAAAACCCCCTTGACACATGTTTTATGGCATGTATTTATGAGATACAGGGAATCTGGTTGCGTTACCCTAGCTCATTTCAAATAGATGACTTGCATGGTTATTTAACGTGCCCTGTAAATATTACCTGGTAGTACGATTACTTTTTAGCTCACCTGAGCACAAAGTGCTCAAGGTGAGTTATTGTGATCACTCACCGTCCGTCGTCCGTCTGTACGTCCGTCCGTCCGTCCGTCCACACTTTCAAATGACATCTCCTCTGAAACCATTTGGCCAATTTTGATGAAATTTTGCCAGGATGTACGTGGCCTTGGGGGATTTAATAATTGTTCATATTATGCCCCTGGGGTCAAAATTGGCCCCACCCCGGGGGTCACCGTTTTACATAGACTTATATAGGGAAAACATATAAAAATCTTCTTCTCTAAAACTACAATGCCTAGAGCTTTGATATTTGGCATGTAGCATCATCTAGTGGTCCCCTACCAAGATTGTTCATATTATGCCCCTGGGGTCAAAATTGGCCCCGCCCCGGGGGTCACCGTTTTACATAGACTTATATAGGGAAAACATATAAAAATCTTCTTCTCTAAAACTACAATGCCTAGAGCTTTGATATTTGGCATGTAGCATCATCTAGTGGTCCCCTACCAAGATTGTTCATATTATGCCCCTGGGGTCAAAATTGGCCCCGCCCCGGGGTCACCGTTTTTCCATAGACTTATATGGGCAGCGCCGTAACTACACTGAGGCCAGGCGAGGCAGCTGCCTCGCCTAAAATTTGCGGACCAAACATTTTTTGTTTTTGTTATTAATATATTCATGTAATAAAATATCCCTGAATCTATTTAAAATAAAATGTCTCAAATTGTCGGATGTAATAAACACTGAGGCAATTTATTCTGAGGCACTAGGTTATCTAGTATGTACACGACCGTATGTATGGATCCAACGGCAGAGGCTCAGAATCAGAAATTTGCGTCGCAATATACACTTCTTCAATACGGTTCGAACATTCGTCTTTGACTTATATGTAAAATAAAATGCCTGAATAATAAAAACATATTACAAGCTGTTGCAAGTTATAAGCAAAGAGTGCAACTTGAGACACTAGATTTGCACCTTAATGGTAGTATACATAGTGCAACTTGAGGCACTAGATTTGCACGTAAATGGTAGTATACATAGTGCAACTTGAGGCACTAGATTTGCACGTTAATGGTAGTATACATTGTGCAACTTGAGGCACTAGATTTGCACCTTAATGGTAGTATACATTGTGCAACTTGAGGCACTAGATTTGCACCTTAATGGTAGTATACATAGTGCAAGTTGAGGCACTAGATTTGCGCCTTAATGGTAGTATACATAGTGCAACTTGAGGCACTAGATTTGCACGTTAATGGTAGTATACATTGTGCAACTTGAGGCATAAGAGTTGCACCTTAATGGTAGTATACCGGACACTTTCCCTTTATTATATAAAGAAAGCAAGTGACACCGGCACACCATCCCCGTAATATCGCCGCAATCCAGGTCAATGTTCTGTGAGTAAAAATAGTTAATATGCCAATTTTCGCTCGCTGCGCTCGCATGGTACTGTTTACAATCAATTTAATAGTGAGGTGGGCTACACATTTAAGAGTATAAGCATGTGCATATAAGTATTTTCTCCTTTGAGCTCTTGTTTAAAAATTGTTATGAATTTTCTTGAAGTTCCGTTTCAATACCAAAACAAGGGACCACAGAATGTAGCAGATGAATTTGTTTGAATTCCCGTGGAGCATGACATTGACCCCTTAATTTAGTTGCATTCAAATCGTTCAAGCTTCCCCTTAATGTTTTTTCTAGCTGGCTTCGCCTTCACAACAGCTGTATCAGTGACTATTATCAATTAGAAAAATAGTTTCTATAGACCCTTTCAATTAAGCGATAATCGTATGTACAGAGTTACCTCCCGTAACCGGATGTGACGTCAAACGAGGGCTCTACAAATTAACGACACTATAAACGCAGTAGCGAAGAGATTATTTAACCGCTTTTTTCGTTAATTGCATGTTTTGTAGCTGTTGTTTTTTCAATAAAGATGTTTATAATGTACTAACAATGTATGTATAATATGTTACATGTTATGGATGTGGAGAAAACGTGTGATTTCTCGGATTTTTTTCTATCAACAATGGTCAATTATCGGGCGTTAATTTCCAAAAAGATCTGTAGTTGTATTAATGTTGTTTTGTAATTCGGTTGATTGTCATGCACATTTCGTATTTTAAATTGAGCGTTAGTGCTAAGATAGAGTGTATATTTGTACTTTGATAAATGTATATTTTGCCGGGAATATAAAGCGCAAGTATTTTCACCTGGTTCTTCCAATACTACATCATTACCGCCATTAGACCTAGTTAACTCTGGATCATTGCTATGTCTCATTTCTTTTTACCAATACAATTCACAAGTTATGTGTTGTTTATTATGGATTGTAATAAAACAAAGACATAATTATTTAGGCCTTTGAATAAAACTACACGTATATTAGAGCCACAACGATTTATTGGAATCATGTCCTATCTGGTTACATACGCGCCATTTCGGGCAAATTCAGCTTAAAAAGCTGTATAAATGACGATTATGATATCAGTTGATTGTTATAAATTAATTTAAAAAATACATTATTTATATACAACTGCTCTTCAAATTAACATCACAATTAACAATATTTTGTTTATAATATAAGAATTGAAAATCTTAATTCACAAAAAGTGACCTGAACTGCAATTCGAGTGATGGGAAAAACATAACAAATTAAAGTGAGACAGATACTTAAGAAGTTAAGGTGCTAAAACCCTAATGCATAAATAAAATCTTGTCAGATGATAAGGTGCTAAAACCCTAACGCATAAATAAATTCTACTGCTGGTGCTGTATAATTATATAATGATCCGAATAAACAGCATGGATCCCCTAATATAAAGATAAGCCACCAAGACCATACTCTCAATTAGTTTCACAGCAGGGTACTAATATACAACCAATCAGTACTATGTTGTCACCATCTGTCATGTACAGTATATTGATCAGTGTTTTACCTTAAATGATTGACATTGATTGACACTTTTAAATCAACGTTTGGGTTACTTTTATAAAAAAAGTATGAACTATGTCTATCCAAACCACGGAGGTCTCTCTAATTCCGTGTCCGAACAAAAAGTGTAAATTAATGGACATGCACCTGTATGACTTGTGCTACAATGCTCATTTTGATGTTTCAAATATATTTTATTGCAATATTTTTACACGTAGACACCATTTAAAATAAATAAAGCACTTTTCTCATTTACTTGTATATGAATTTCAAATGAACAAAGGTTTCATGATGGAAGAGTAAGATTTGAAACAGACTACATTGTATTGCCAAACAATTTAGTTTTACCTACATACAACAAAATTTTACATAGAATTGATTCTGATTTTAAGTTATTCGTCGTGTGAACTTTTCCGGTGATTCCTTACTTTCTTTGATTGCAGTAAACAACACATCAATGTACTCGTGTTAACACTAAACAAGTAAGCACATGCGGACATGTAAAATCATGCCGCTCGGATTTTAGTACAAACTATATCTAGAAAGAAATTTCCTCCTGTGTAAATTAACGTTTTAATTTCTGGCTGGATAGTCGTACTTTTAAATGATATAGCTAATATTCTATACTTTTATGATGTGTGATGAATTATTAAAATACACAATTTTTTATGCTAGTATAAAATGTAAATCAGGTTTCAATGAGTGGACTGTGCGCGCGTGATGCATTGTATTTAGGTTCGAAAAGCATGGCTCTCCTTTTAAAACTTTAATAATATCTTTTAATAATATAATTGTTGGAAAGCTTAGTCACACAGTTCTTAAAACTGCAAATAATAAACATTTTGAGCAAGTTAAATGCCAATTGTTGAGTATTGAATTCAGTTCTTTATTTTTACATTTTCTCGCTCTTGAAATTTTCGTTCCGAAAACATGGCTTTTTATGTTTTATTATTGAAAATACATTAACAAAAGTTACATTATTAAAAAGTCTATACGATCTTGTTTTCGTAAGTGTTCATCTTTAAAAAATCGACAGAGTAAAACGTGATTTACAGCGGTTTAAAGTTGACACATTTTTTATTTCCTTTACACGCTAACGGTTATCGGCTCGTGTATTCGCTTTGAGCCCTCGTTTGACGTCATCAAAGGGAGACAATTTAATTACGGTCTTAAATGAAAGGGCTACATAGAATACTATCAAACACAGAATATGTTTTGGCATGGTGTTCAAATAATATAAATAATGTTTATCTAGCTCGCTTCGCTATTCTACTTTTCTGATTTTGTCAATGTTGAAAGTGTATTCGGTGGTTTAATTGCGTGCTTTCAGATACGTTCTAGGTTAACAAATACACCGGACCACTACACGGTCATCGGGCGCAAACGTACCTCTTTTACACCAATTTAAGTGGTCCTGGTTAGAAGTGCAATGTTTTACATTTGTAAACAAATTCGGCTCGCTTCGCTGGGCATATGAATTGAACACATATTTAAGAATGTCATGTAGAGAGTAGTTTGTGCTACCTGAACCTCAGAGAAATCATGATCTTTTCGCTTGCCAAATAACTACTCGTTAAAAATATCATGTAGAGAACTAGTTTGCATGACATGCAACTTGGAGAAACAGTGCATTTTATTTGGCTCGCATTGCTTGTCACATAACATCAATGCTTCATAAGTTCGTGTTGAGAACGAATTAATGTGGCATGCAGCTCGGGTAAATAATGCGAGGATTGATCATACGATTTAGAGAACGAGTTTGTGTTAGCTAAGGCAAATCATGCATCTTTAAGGATTAATCACACCACGCGAGTTTGTGCTGACAAATATTGCATTTTTTTCTTCCTCGCTTCGCTTGCCAAATACCTAATGCCCATTAATGATATCATGTAGACAACGAATTTCGTGGGGGCTCGTACAAATAGATTTTTTCTGGCTCGCTTCGCTTGCCAAATAATTTATCACCATTCAATTTCATGTAGAGAATGAGATGTGTGGGCTGATACAAATACTGCATTTTTGTGGCTCGCTTCGCTCGCCAAATAATTTATGAGCATTAATAAAATCATGTGGAAAAAAATGTGTGGGGCTCGGACAAATAGTGCATATTTGCCAGCTTCAACAAGTAGTCCCTTTTTCTGGCTCGCTTCGCTCGTAAAATACATTGTAAATATTCAAAATAGCATGTACAGAACGAATTTGGACATCCCCTCCTGTAAATACCCCGTCACCCAATCAAGACCCGATTTCGCACCCCTTTGGGAAATTCCTAGTTATGGTCATGTCCAGCTCCAATGCTGCCTCGGCTAAAATTCGTGTCTGGGTACGGCACTGATGGGGGAAAATATTAAAATCTTCTTGGCTTAAACTACACTGCTTAGAGTTTTGATAATTGGTATGTAGCATCATCTTGTGGTTTTCTACCAAGATGTTCAAATTATTCCCTCGGGTGAAATAATGTATAATCAGGTGAGCGATATTGGGCCATCATGGCCCTCTTGTTCTTATAACACAGACTGCACCAATACATTTATGACCATCAATACAAGTACGTCTTGATAATCCACTATCACTAGAAGAAGAAGGCTATGCATGATTATATGAAGCGCTCATCACCAGAAGATCACAAACCTATTGATTGCAAGTATTCAACCCACTATGCATGTTCATGGTTTTGAGAATTTACCCCACCCACTTTATCAAACAAAACATCGTGACAAAAAACTAGTGTTTAAACACATCACCAGGTTCCAAATATGTTTATTAAATGACCAAAGAGACATATTCTCATATTCTATCCATAATTAGTAAAATAAGTAAGAATGCAATTTCTCAAAATATCTAATTTCTTAATTTTTGGATTTATTTACCCCACCCACTTTGGTCATGGACAATTGGAACTCATCGGCGTTTATCAAACGAAAGTGCCTCGGACACAATATGGAAGCCGCCATTATCATGTACCGTATTTCTCTGTTACGTAAATGCCCGAGTAGTTACAATTGACAGATTATATCATTCATTTGTAAACACACACGATGTATTTGATCACCCCATTGTACGTATACACCGACACGTTCTCACAATTAAATGAACCATACGTATTTGTTAGAAACGTTAGTTTCACAGCGAAGATTCGAATCTATATTAGCTTTAATGCAATGCTACGCATTTACCTTTATTTTCATGTTATTTATGATATGTTATATATAGTCCAATACAAGTACACATTGAAAATGTTTCATTTTTTATTATAATAGTAGTCATGTGACACCACCACTACGTAATCTAATACGTCACAGATAGTGACGTCACAGATAGTGACGTAGATCATCGAATGTTCTCGTATTGTTCAGTTGTTGTGGTCTATGTATGATGAAGTGATGTTAAAGAAATGTATATGACTATATATGTATTGAGAGTGAATGGATGAGTAGATGGCATATTGTTTGTTTATTTTATATATAATGAAACTAATCCAAGCACGTATTCGTTGTTTGGACACTATGACACGTTTTACACAATCTTGAGTGCTAATATAAAGTGTGCATAATAATGTTTTTGGCTTTACTCATCTAGAAGAAAACTAATCGCATAATGTCTGTGTATTACCTTTTAAATCCCTAAAGTCTACTGCGTGACTAACGCAGTAAAATATATGTTTAACGTTGTTGCAGCGTTATGTAGTGTATAAATGCCGAGAAAAGCTGTGACCTAATTAACGGACGGTAAAACATATTTTAATCAATAGCGCTTTTGATCGTAATATAAGTAGAAAGAATACTTTATGTATTCGTAAAAAAATAGTTTTGTGCTTAATGAAACGTTTACAAAACGGATGAAGGTACGTGGTCAAACAAAACCGATTTTATTTCCAATTTCGCAATGATGTAGATTAACTAAAAGTCACCATTGTTGAAATATCTGATGTTATCCCCATCAACCAAATGGATCGTCTCAAAATCATGGCATAAATACTATGGGCATTGGTTAAAAAGGTGTGTACTAAGTACTTACAATGGTATGTACAATTTTAAATTAAAAAAAAGTATGCAGTTATTTTTACACATCATAAAATGTATGGTTTTATTGAGAATCGGTGAAACACTCGAATATAGGATGTGGGAGGAGCTACTGTGCGCGATGGATCTATAAATTTGTCGTTCTGCGCTTGCAAGACAAAACTTTTCAGCGTGCTTTAAGCGAAAATTCTTCCAACCTTCCAAGATGTCAGGCCCTGCAGTACTTGATGGTGGATACGGTGAAACTAAGGATGCTACTCCTGAGATTCAGGGGCTCTGTGATCAGGTTAGTCGTTTATTTAAACTGCTTGCAGACCTTTTTCTTGGTATTGTGTGAGGCCGAATTTCGGCCTCAAATTCCATTCCCAATTGGTTTTTTTTTTACTCAAGAGCGAAAAATGTTTATTACTAAATATAACACGGTATACAGTACCAAATATTTAATTTATTTTGGATTTACCGTTGTAGCCTATTAGACGGTATATCGAGTTTGTTTGGTCACAGTACGGTCTGTACTATGCATTGACTGCTCCGGTTCAGTATGGAACGGTACGGCGTCTAACCATCCTCCAATAAAAATGAATATATATCAATGGTTTCAAGATATTTTAAAAGGAAAAAATCCCAATTTTGCCATTTAACCGCTTATTTTTTTCCCAATTTGTAAGAATCCGCGACGCAAAATTCCCAAATTGGGCAGAGGCCTTTTTCCCAAAAAAGACAGAAAAAGGTCTGGCTTGAATTATAAATTGTCGTTCAATTGTCAATGTGTGTGGGACATTTTACCGTAAAATTGTGGTATGTGTTGTTTTTATATAGAGGATCTATCACGAGTTGTCAATTGATATAAATTTATATTAAACGAGTTTTGGAAATTTTATTTAGCGAGCCTCTGGCAAGCTTAATAATATTTCCTGAACGAGTTTAATATAAATATATTAATTGACAGCGAGTGATAGATTCATTATATCATATGACGCTAAAACGCAAAATACACACTGATTTATTGGAAAAATCCAATAGTTTAAACTACATGCATGTGGTACGTATAAAGTTATACGTACTGGCTATACTAACCTGGATAAAGGAAAGTCATGTGATATTATGCTTTGTGTACTCGGCTGTTTAAGTTGATTGCTGCCTTCATTGTCCGATTTTCTATATCAGGCATCTGCTCTGTTCTATATCAAGCATACAGAAAAAAAAAACATTTTTGGAGTGAAGAAATAGTCATATTTTTAAATTTGGACGATTTTCAAAATAATGAAGCCTAGATGTACTGGTAATGTCATGAAAAAATACTGAAGGTAGATAAACATCTTATTTGAAAATTTAACAGTCTGTTGGAATTTAAATAAACCTTTTGGTAAAGAAACATAAAATTTATGTATAAAAATAATGAGATGAAACTTTTAAACTTAAAATATTTACATTTATCCGAAAATTGTTAAATTTTAAAATCACTCACAAAAATTGCATATTACACAATTTTCTCGATATTTGTTTACACTTGTGACACATTATGATTATATGAATCAAAATCACCATTTCTGTCAAACAATGATTATAGTATTGGTGACAACCTTTTTCAGTTTGCTATAACCATGTAGTCTACAGTATACTAACATTTTTGTATTCATAAATGAGTCCCTTTTTACATTTGATAATTTATCATTTGAGGGCACTTTTGAAGTATTTAGTTAACTCGGAATGAAGAAAAATGTGCCAAACATATACCATTTTTGTTTTTTACATTTTCTTAAAGTACAATGTCTAAAGTTTGCATTTTCACTTGTTGGCAAAAAAATAAGTGTGGCTTTCCCCCTAAAATCCAAGATGGCCGCCAAATTTCCCTCCAAACTTTGACAATTGTCCTAAATATCAAAATATAGTAACATTTTCTAAACTTTATCATAAAAACAATATTGGAATCACTTAAACAACACATATATAATTATGTTCATTTAAGAAAATGCAAAAAGTGGAATATTCAATATAATTTAAAAAATAGGGGCCATATTTTGTAAAATAGTTCAGTTATCAATTTATGTATATAGTTAATCCATTAATTAACAGTTTGTACAAAATCTGTATTTTTGTATAACATTATACACATGTACTTGAACAAAAGGCTTAGAAATAAAAATAATCACAGAATCATCACCATGGCAGTTATGCAAATGCCAAATTTGAACCAAATCCCTTCATAAATAGCTGTCAGATTTCTTAGTTTCTGTTTTGTGTCTACTTGCCATCTAATTTTGCCATTTAAGGTAAGAGAAGCAGTGGTTGCCCGCATGAAGAGATCAGCTGATGGTGTAGCTCCGTATGATGCTCTGTTGTATAGGTCTCAAGTTGTTGCTGGCACCAACTACATTGTGAAGGTTTGTAACACAAACCTATAAACTGATATCACCAACAATCCAGAGTTTAATATCTAGTTTTAATTGTAAAACGTTACGACATACGGGACTACATGTATATGTATGTATATATCGATGGCTTAGAATGAGAAGGTCGTAACTACAAAATCAATATCTTGAGAAAACAAGAAAAGCTATCTGACAATCACTCTTTACTGTGCATGTTTTGTGGTTATGGGTTATTCACTGTATTAATAATTGTATTGAGCTTTCCCAGCATATATGGGTTCGCCATTTCTGGCGGTGAAGATAATAATAATAATATGGTAAAACAGGATTTTACAACTTAAGTTTGGTCAACATGATAAATTCCAAGTTTCAAGAAAATAGGCTCATTAGAAGCGCCTGATAATGTATATTTAAAATATGCATTAGTCTTATAAGGTCGTAAGTTACGACCTTTTAATTCTAAGCCAACGATATGCTGGCGTCGTCCGAAACATACTAGTCGGGGTGTCTGTCTATAGCTAAATATGTATGAGGATAGTATTTTCACAATATCATTAAAATCAGACCAATATTAATTACGTTCCAGTACTTGGTTTAACACCGTGATCTCGTGGAATCTACCACTGCGTCACTCTATTCATACCCTAACTGGACTGCACATTGGACCGTGTTATATGTATTCAGAAGTGTAATGGGCTCTCGGGACATATTCTGTATACAAGCATATTTATACACGTGTATCTATTTCAGATTAAAGTCAACGACCAAGCGTCAGGAACTTGTGTACATGCACTCATTTTCGAACCATTACCGGTGGGCAATTGGGTGGGCGTCCGTTGCTTAGTGGTTATTGCGCTTGCCGCATAGCCAGGCGACTCGGGTTCAAATCCTTCTTTCATTGTACAAATTTACCAAAAATCCACTACGTGTTTTTAAAGTATCACTAATAACTATTAATGCACTTGTTACTAAATAGAGTAACAAAAATTAACCTATTTCACGCTGATTATGACTATCACGTGATTGAGTATCGCCTATCCGACCGCCCGGTCCGCAATCTCATAATCATACTCGGCCCGCTGAACGGGTGCACGTTACGTTATCGATATTAACATGACGTCACGTTGTAGCCAAAATGACGTCACGTTGGATGTAAAATGACGTTTGGTTACACAGAGGTATAATTTCTTTGCCAATTTTGAGAATGTATAAGATTTTCTGCATAAATGTACTTTAGGTCTCTATGAACTGAACTAAGCGTGAGTAATTGTTACCTTCATTGAGTTTTGCAATCGAACTATTGTATTAAAGACTTTAATACACTTCAGAGCCTGACCGGAAGTTGATAATCGGCCCGAGTATCGCCATCCGGTCCGGCTATGTCGTGTATTAACCTCTAAATAGTTGACCCAACGGTTTTGCAAAAAAAACCTCGACCCAGAAGTTTATTGATTTTTTGTCATTTCAGTCAAATTGTGCTCTCAGATGTGCAACTTAACAAAAATGTACAAGATCCAATTACACCTTTCCAGTAATCCTATATGAATGAAGTCACGTGTCTTTTAGATTGGCACGAGAGGACCAACATTAACTAGACACTTTCATGTTAAATTTATCACTTTATTATCTATAACTGTACTACTGGTGTTCATTGCATAAGCAAAGCGCTACCGAGCGCCTCCATATATATATATATTTTTTTAAATTTTAGAATTCAATAATTATTAAAAAGTTATCTATGCTATTCTGTCGAAATTGACTGTTTGTGTTGTGTATTTGATTAAAGTCTTGGATTGTCATATTGTGTCTTCGGTGTTATTGTTTTACTACCATAACTCCTTCTTTCCAAGAACCATCACTCCTTGGAATAGCCTTTCGGCATCCGTCGCAAAGACCCATGACATACATGTAGTATCCTTTAAGCGGGGATTGTCCGGTCTCTCAATTTAAACAGTGTTTAGGGCCCTGCTGTAAGTAAGTCATCGATGATCCTTGAGACGATATCAGCAGTGACCATCATAACTGGAGAGGTTCAGAGTGAGAAAGACGAAAACGCAGCTGGGAAAAACTTTCTAATCCTTCAACCTTTGAATTATTTACTTATTTCTAACTTTCCTATTTTATTTCATCGGTTTCCTATCTTCTTGATCAGTAACCACCCATCAATTGTAACTGTATGTTGTAACCCATAGAAGTACGTGTAGATGTTTTGGTGTATGTAGTTTGAAGAGCTGACATGGGCAAAATATTAATGTAGTTCACAGTGTATATTTTTCTAGTCTGTTTTATTTTTGGCGGTTATCAATGACACAGTTCTTGAAGTTCATCAACGTATATTATTGGCAGTAGTTGCCTAAAGAATAATCTGGCAACCCGGGTGCACATCCGGGTGGATGCACTCGTATTTCAGCAGAAAGCTGACTGGCGAATAAAGACTTTGCTCATCATTTCATAAGTAGTTCTGAGCCAAATAGAGACAATATGCCCCTTTCCAAGCGACCTTAATGTGTTTTCAGTATTTACTTATGAAAATGCAACATTCCAGTAGGTAGGAGAGTGCCACACAGTGAACTTAATATGTGTGTGATATTTTCAAATAGAACCAGCATATACAATATATCACAGCGTATCGTTGGCTTTCAATGAGAAGGTCGTAGACTTGAACAAAATCAACATTTTTGTAAAAAAAAAAACATGAAAAAAACTGTCCGAAAAATGCTCTTTACTGGTAAATCAGTCTGTTTAAACATCAGTTTTGGTCAACATGACAAGTTCAGATTTTCATGAACATAGCTTATAATAAGCCCCTTGTGGTGCAGATTTCAAATATGTAACAGTCGTATAAGGTAGACCTTCAAATTCTAAGCCTGCGATATAGTCATACAACATGCTATCTGTCTGTGGTCATTATTTTTAACATGCCGAGTATAGTCTTTATTTGCCAGTCAGCTTTCTAATGAAATACAACAAATCTACATAAAACATGAGACGAAACGACATCTCAACATCTAACCATAGGCACATCATCACGATCTATGACAATCGTGAAAGCTCAGTTATTTCAGATTGTCTCCGGTAAATATATTGTAATTCATAAAAGCCGAGGTGATCAGAATGTTCCTATCACGCTCGTGAAAGTTCGTTCATTTCCGTTAGCTTGACCGATGTGACATCGAGATCATGACGCTTTTTCTATATTGTATATTCCTTCCTAAGTTCCTTTTATTAAATTGGGAGTACATCGCCGAGGCAAAATAATGCTCAGTGAGACCAAGGCATTCGTGTTTGTTATACAGGAGTGTCTGAAGGTTGGCTCGGGGTCGTGTTTTTCCATGAATTTTAATGAACATTAATCATTCATAAAGGATTAGATAGTTTATTCGTTATTTTTGGACTGAATGTTTTCCTTATTTATTTCTACGCTTTTTAAAACATAAAGTATGGCGCAAATATTATTCTACTAGTATCATCCGATATTTCTTTTAAATTCACTTGAGTATATAACGGTGTCCTGTCAGGGCCACCGCAAACGACTGCATTTAAAAAAATCTTTTTTTTCTTGCAATCCACATATCAAACCTTCCCGCGTCTTTTGCCGAAATTCAAATGTCTTTGGTGAGAATAACTGGAATGAAATTCGATCGAGCTTCTACTAGAAATTTGACCTGTAACCGTGACCTTGACCTTTGAGATAGGAACCTGGGGGTAGAGCATGACACTTCAGCTTATGGAGGGGATGAACATCCATGTCAAATAATTATATTTATAAGAAAGATCGGTCAATGCACCACAAAGTTATGGTTTGGACCAGCTTCAATTTGACCTTCAACTGTGACCTTGACTTTTGAGATAGGAACCTGTGATCTGACATGACATGCCGTCTCATGGAGGTAAACATTCATGCCAAGTTTCGGAAACATTGGTAAATGCATGACAAAGTTAAGGTCTGGACAAGTTTCAATTTGTCTTCGACCTCAACTGTGACCTTGACCTTTAAATTGGAAACCTGTGTGTCGCTCATGACGCCCGTCTCATGAAGGCGAACATTCATGCCAACTATAAGAAAGATTGGTCAATGTTTGAGTGAGATACAGCCTAAACAAGGTCTATAATGGTCATTTTTGACGTTTGACCTCTTAGTGTGACCTTGACCTTTGAGTTAGAGACATGGATCTCGCCCACTGCACACCGCCTCGTGGTGTTTAACAATTATGCCAAGTTATTAAAAAAGGTGTCAACGCATAAGGAAGATACGGTCCGGGCAGGTGACGCGACACGAAAACGTTTACACAACGTTGTTCCGCAAAAATACATGACAGTTCACAAACCGTTAACACGTCACGGAAACATGGCACTTCTTAGAAGTGTGCACTAAGTCAAATGAATATACTGTTGGATAATGATGGGAAACAAGAAGGATGGTTCCAAACGTTCTCATTGCAACACACGTGGATCGCGAAAACTCATGACATGAGCGAAACACAGGCCCTTGCTACGTTATAATCAAGCATAAAGTCAAATCGTGGTAACGAGAGAAAAGCTGAGCATTAACGCTCATAATAGACACCAATAAAGTATCAAATAACTCACCTGTACTATATAAACAAACAGTTTTATCAGTTCGCGGGGTTTTTCGCCCGATGGCGGAAGTTCTGCAACAGACGACGCATTCACCGGAACGTAATTCAGCGAAATGGTAGTTCAATTTGCGAACTGGTGCCCCAAATATTGAAAAGGTAGCCCCTAACTTTTTCGTGTTACACTTACCCACCATGGGGTCATAAATACACTAATATATGTCGAATAAGCTTGATTTCCTTAAAGCCCGTACTGTATGCGGTTATAAACAACTAAATATCAACGTTTGCGAGAGTTGGGCAATGGGTCCCACTTACTCGCATAAATATCTAAATATATAAATATGTTCAACAAACAATACATATCGTCACTGCAATCTAACGCTTGTCGACTGCAAACTCAAATACAACCGGAAATGAGCGATTCAAAAAGCAGACGACTAATTTTCCCTTTCAGAAATAAATGCGGTGAATATACATGTACTGATTATGCAATGAATATATATACGGTCAATGTATTTTCAGCATTCGTTTCATATTAACTTTTCGCATGCAAATTAGCTCTGCGACGAACACGTGTGACGAATATGCGACGAACAGGGCTGCCTGCTATATGGAGATAATGCAACGAATGTGCATTGTATATTCGTAAGGTAATTTGCTAAGAAACTATGATACACTTAATACACTCGAAGTGCCAAGGTCTATATGACGATTAATTTGAAATGCTTACAAAGAATCCGTCTGTGTTCTCTTATTGGTCCCAGACTATGCAGAGATGAATAAACATGTACATTTAAGGAGTGTTGCTCTTGGTTCCCCAGTTGACCAAACTTTTCACGTACATTTGTAGTTTAGAATCGTCATGCTTGTTAACAGGGTTTGAGGTGTACTTTGTAAATGAATCGCTAGAATACGATGCGCATAAATTGTGCTTTTGTGGACAAACATTAGGTATTGTATGTAAAGCCAACATGAACAAATTATATCTCCACAAACTTTTTATATATATTATAGCAACAAACAACAACCCTGCTAGCAATCACAATTGTCATGTCCGAAAATCTTATCCGAAAATATGCAGACAACCAAAAACTTTAAACTGTTGTCTCATGCCGTGTGTGTACTGTGGTGTGACGGTGTAGGCTTTACACTTTATATCTCCCAAAAAGAGGCTGATATATATATAATACAGCAATTAACAACAACCCTGCTAGCAATCACAAGTATCATGTCCGAAAATTTTATCCGAAAACATGCACACAACCAAAATCTGTAAACTGTTGTCTCGTTCCGTGTGTGTACTGTGGTGTGACTGTGTAGGCTTTTACACCTTGTATCTCCCATAAAGAGGCTGATATACGTAAATATAATACAGCAATTAACAACAACCCTGCTAGCAATCACAATTATCATGTCCGAAAATATTATCCGAAAATATGCACACAACCAAAATCTGTAAACTGTTGTCTCATGCCGTGTGTGTACTGTGGTGTGACTGTGTAGGATTTTGCACTTTATATCTCTCATAAAGAGGCATATATATATATAATACAGCAATTAACAACAACCCTGCTAGCAATCACAAGTATCATGTCCGAAAATATTATCCGAAAACATGCACACAACCAAAAATCTGTAAAAGTTGTCACAGGCCGTGTGTGTACTGTGGTGTGACTGTGTAGGCTTTTATTCCTTTATATCTTCCACAAACTGCTGATATACGTGTATATATTGCAATATAATATAATATAGTAATAATAATCATTCACAATTATCATGTCCGAAAATCTTATCCGAAAACATGCACACAACCAAACATCTGTAAAATGCTGCTAGATCGGAGAAAACGCTTCAAAACCATTCATTATAATATTTATCAAACTCAAATATGCATTCAAAACCCATCAAATAGAATTTTTCCCCATTTTGACCCCGGCCAAAAACTGCAGAGCCACCAATATTAGCTTCGCATTTTCACCAATACCCAGTTACTTCCCTTTATGCAAAATCGCCATTTGCAATCTAAATGCAGTCATTGCAAGCACAGTGTTTAAGGCGTACCATTACTGTGTTTAACCAGCTATTATGTACTAGATCTACCTACGGTAAGTACTTTCTTCTTATCTCTCCCTTCAATTATCATATATAGTCGCAACAATTTCTATGCAGCAACACTGTATTGAATAAACAAAGTGATAGACTATATATCTTATTACTTAGTATCTACTCATCATTCTTTATTTTCAGACTGATGTCTTCATTGTCCGATTTTCTATATCAGGCATCTGCTCTGTTCTATATCAAGCATACAGAAAAAACAACATTTTTGGAGTGAAGAAATAGTCATATTTTTAAATTTGGACGATTTTCAAAATAAAGAAGCCTAGATGTACTGGTAATGTCATGAAAAAATACTGAAGGTAGATAAACATCTTATTTGAAAATTTAACAGTCTGTTGGAATTTAAATAAACCTTTTGGTAAAGAAACATAAAATTTATGTATAAAAATAATGAGATGAAACTTTTAAACTTAAAATATTTACATTTATCCGAAAATTGTTTAATTTTAAAATCACTCACAAAAATTGCATTTTACACAATTTTCTCGATATTTGTTTACACTTGGGACACATTATGATTATATGAATCAAAATCACCATTTCTGTCAAACAATAATTAAAGTATTGGTGACAACCTTTTTCAGTTTGCTATAACCATGTAGTCTACAGTATACTAACATTTTTGTATTCATAAATGAGTCCCTTTTTACATTTGATAAGTTATCATTTGAGGGCACTTTTGAAGTATTTACTTAACTCGGAATGAAGAAAAATGTGCCAAACATATACCATTTTTGTTTTTTACATTTTCTTAAAGTACAATGTCTAAATTTTGCATTTTCACTTGTTGGCAAAAAAAATAAGTGTGGCTTTCCCCCTAAAATCCAAGATGGCCGCCAAATTTCCCTCCAAACTTTGACAATTGTCCTAAATATCAAAATATAGTAACATTTTCTAAACTTTATCATAAAAACAATATTGGAATCACTTAAACAACACATATATAATTATGTTCATTTAAGAAAATGCAAAAAATGGAATATTCAATATAATTTTAAAAATAGGGGCCATATTTGTAAAATAGTTCAGTCATCAATTTATGTATATAGTTAATCCATTAATTAACAGTTTGTACAAAATCTGTATTTTTGTATAACATTATACACATGTTCTTGAACAAAAGGCTTAGAAATAAAAATAATCACAGAATCATCACCATGGCAGTTATGCAAATGCCAAATTTGAACCAAATCCCTTCATAAATAGCTGTCAGATTTCTTAGTTTCTGTTTTGTGTCTACTTGCCATCTAATTTTGCCATTTAAGGTAAGAGAAGCAGTGGCTGCCCGCATGAAGAGATCAGCTGATGGTGTAGCTCCGTATGATGCTCTGTTGTATAGGTCTCAAGTTGTTGCTGGCACCAACTACATTGTGAAGGTTTGTAACACAAACCTATAAACTGATATCACCAACAATCCAGAGTTTAATATCTAGTTTTAATTGTAAAACGTTACGACATACGGGACTACATGTATATGTATGTATATATCGATGGCTTAGAATGAGAAGGTCGTAACTACAAAATCAATATCTTGAGAAAACAAGAAAAGCTATCTGACAATCACTCTTTACTGTGCATGTTTTGTGGTTATGGGTTATTCACTGTATTAATAATTGTATTGAGCTTTCCCAGCATATATGGGTTCGCCATTTCTGGCGGTGAAGATAATAATAATAATAGTATGGTAAAACAGGATTTTACAACTTAAGTTTGGTCAACATGATAAATTCCAAGTTTCAAGAAAATAGGCTCATTAGAAGCGCCTGATAATGTATATTAAAAATATGCATTAGTCTTATAAGGTCGTAAGTTACGACCTTTTAATTCTAAGCCAACGATATGCTGGCGTCGTCCGAAACATACTAGTCGGGGTGTCTGTCTATAGCTAAATATGTATGAGGATAGTATTTTCACAATATCATTAAAATCAGACCAATATTAATTACGTTCCAGTACTTGGTTTAACACCGTGATCTCGTGGAATCTACCACTGCGTCACTCTATTCATACCCTAACTGGACTGCACATTGGACCGTGTTATATGTATTCGGAAGTGTAATGGGCTCTCGGGACATATTCTGTATACAAGCATATTTATACACGTGTATAGATCTATTTCAGATTAAAGTCAATGACCAAGCGTCAGGAACTTGTGTACATGCACTCATTTTCGAACCATTACCGGTCAGCGGCAAGTATGTATATTTAAAGCTCCTTATCTTCTTTCACTTCAGTGTTTTCGTATAATTAAAAAATTGGGTGGGCGTCCGTAGCTTAGTGGTTATTGCGCTTGCCGCATAGCCAGGCGACTCGGGTTCAAATCCTTCTTTCATTGTACAAATTTACCAAAAATCCACGACGTGTTTTTGAAGTATCTCTTATAACTATTAATGCACTTATTACTAAATAGAGTAACAAAAATGAGCCTATTTCACGCTGATTATGACTATCACGTGATTGAGTATCGCCTATCCGACCGCCCGGTCCGCAATCTCATAATCATACTCGGCCCGCTGAACAGGTGCACGTTACGTTATCCATATTAACATGACGTCACGTTGTAGCCAAAATGACGTCACGTTGGATGTAAAATGACGTTAGGTTACACAGAGGTATAATTTCTTTGCCAATTTTGAGAATGTATAAATTTTTCTGCATAAATGTACTTTAGATCTCTATGAACTGAACTAAGCGTGAGTAATTGATACCTTCATTGAGTTTTGAAATCGAACTATTGTATTAAAGACTAATACACTTCAGAGCCTGACCGGAAGTTGATAATCGGCCCGAGTATCGCAATCCGGTCCGGCTATGTCGTGTATCAACCTCTAAATAGTGCCAATTTTGAGAATGTATAAGATTTTCTGCATAAATGTACTCTAGATCTCTATGAACTGAACTAAGCGTGAGTAATTGTTACCTTCATTGAGTTTTGAAATCTAACTATTGTATTAAAGACTTTAATACACTTCAGAGCCTGACCGGAAGTTGATAATCGGCCCGAGTATCGCAATCCGGTCCGGCTATGTCGTGTATCAACCTCTAAATAGTTGACCCAATGGTTTTGCAAAAAAACTCGACCCAGAAGTTAATTGATGTTTTTATCATTTCAGTCAACTTGTGCTCTCAGATGTGCAACTTAACAAAAGTGTACAAGATCCAATTACACCTTTCCAGTAATCCTATATGGATGAAGTCACGTGTCTTTTAGATTGGCACGAGAGGACCAACATTAACTAGACACTTTCATGTTACATTTATCACTTTATTATCTATAACTGTACTACTGGTGTTCATTGCATAAGCAAAGCGCTACCGAGCGCCTCCATATATATTGTTTTAATTTTAGAATTCAATTATTATTAAAAAGTTACAGTGCTGTCGGGTAATTCTGCGCACCTAACGGATATTGGCTTTCTACATTTGAGATTATTTGATTTTTACAATAGATTATGGTGCTGTTTGGATAGAAACAACCTTCATTGACAAATGTTAACAATCCAAAACATCATACCTTCGCTAAACTAGGTCAAATGTCGTCTGAAAACAAGATGACTTCCGGTTTTCATGACGTAATTTTTTTCGGCTAATTCTGCGCAGGTGGAGTTGTGTTTTTGTACAGTCTGTTTCAAAGATTTGTTTCACAAGAAATTTATCACAGTATCGAAAGAATAAGTCATTAAGCCAATGTTGACAAAAAAGGAAAAGTCATCATCCATTACAAAAGTGCTTTTATTCAATTTATGTGTCACGTGGTATATCAAATTAACGAAAATCGCCGTGGACACTCATTTTGGTCAAATTTTCGCAGAAATACTTTTCCGATTTTGTTGAAATGATTATAAAACTTTACATAAGTAACCCACATCTACAAAAACACTGGAGGACCGAAGAAAAACGACCCAGCAAAGTCTCTAGGAAATAGAAAGTTAGGGTGCGCAGAATTACCCGATGCGCAGAATTACCCGAAACGACTGTATCTATGCTATTCTGTCGAAATTGACTGTTTGTGTTGTGTATTTGATTAAAGTCTTGGATTGCCATATTGTGTCTTCGGTGTTATTGTTTAACTACAATAACTCTTTCTTTCCAAGAACCATCACTCCTTGGAAAAGCCTTTCGGCATCCGTCGCAAAGACCCATGACGTACAAGTAGTATCCTTTAAGCGGGGATTGTCCGGTCTCTCAATTTAAACAGTGTTTAGGGCCCTGCTGTAAGTAAGTCATCGATGATCCTTGAGACTATATCAGCAGTGACCATCATAACTGGAGAGGTTCAGAGTGAGGAAGACGAAAACACAGCTGGGAAAAACTTTCTAATCCTTCAACCTTTGAATTATCTACTTATTTCTAACTTTCCTATTTTATTTCATCGGTTTCCTATCTTCTTGATCAGTAACAACCCATCAATTGTAACTGTATGTTGTAACCCATAGAAGTACATGTAGATGTTTTGGTGTATGTAGTTTGAAGAGCTGACATGGGCAAAATATTAATGTAGTTCACAGTGTATATTTTTCTAGTCTGTTTTAATTTTGGCGGTTATCAATGACACAGTTCTTGAAGTTCATCAACGTATATTATTGGCAGTAGTTGCCTAAATAATACTCTTATCGTCTAATCTGGCAACCCGGGTGCAAATCCGGGTGGATGCACTCGTATATCTCTGTGTCACATTACAGCAGAAAGCTGACTGGCAAATAAAGACTTTGCTCATCATTTCATAAGTAGTTCTGAGCCAAATAGAGACAATATGCCCCTTTCCAAGCGACCTAAATGTGTTTTCAGTATTTACTTATGAAAATGCAACATTCCAGTAGGTAGAAGAGTGCCACCCAGTGAACTTAATATTTGTGTGATATTTTCAAATAGAGCCAGCATATACAATATATCACAGCGTATCGTTGGCTTTCAATGAGAAGGTCGTAGAGTAGAACAAAATCAACATTTTTGTAAAAAAAACATGAAAAAAATCTGTCCGAAAAATGCTCTTTACTGGTAAAACAGTCTGTTTAAACATCAGTTTTGGTCAACATGACAAGTTCAGATTTTCATGAAAATAGCTTATAATAAGCCCCTTGTGGTGCAGATTTCAAATATGTAACAGTCGTATAAGGTAGACCTTCAAATTCTAAGCCTGCGATATAGTCTTACAACAAGCTATCTGTCTGTGGTCATTATTTTTAACATGCCGAGTATAGTCTTTATTTGCCAGTCAGCTTTCTAATGAAATACAACAAATCAACATAAAACATGAGACGAAACGACATCTCAACATCTAACCATAGGCACATCATCACGATCTATGACAATCGTGAAAGCTCAGTTATTTCAGATTGTCTCCGGTAAATATATTGTAATTCATAAAAGCCGAGGTGATCAGAATGTTCCTATCACGCTCGTGAAAGTTCGTTCATTTCCGTTAGCTTGACCGATGTGCCCAATCGTAAAAGCTCGGCCATTTCCGTTTGTCTCCGGTAAATACACCTCGTAAATAAGTGTAGAAATACACCAATAGCGTTCGCCGGAACTTCGCCCTCATTACTAAAGTCAGCTACATCCGCGTGAAAATAACACGTTATGTATCCATCAATACGATGGTTATTTCATATGTTCTGATCAATTTTCTTATTCCTACGGCATAGCAGGGCGTATCGCGAAGAAAATGTCAAATATCTTTGTAGAAAACTAATATCTAGCACGGATTATAAATGAAATTTACGTCTTGTTTTTACATGACGTCATGAATGATATGACGTTTATTTGGCGTCAACGTAAACGTGACGATGTGCGAACTTTTATTTCGTGGCGTTCTTTCCTAGTTTATACAACTATAATTGTATTCTTGTTTTCAAATCTAGTATTTAGCAGCTGTCGTCCTCTTTTTCAAGTTTAAACTTTAACATATTTGTTGCCGTATGTACGTGTACATGTTGTATAAACGTAACTGGGGGAGCTGTCATTTTCGAATCATGTGACTGAAAGTAGTTCAAAATGTCGCCTTGTTATGTCAGAGGTATTTTCCATTGGATAAAAACCGAGGTGATCAGAATGCGATGTGCCATCGAGATCATGACGTTTTTTCTATATTGTATATTCCTTCCTAAGTTCATTTATTAAATTGGGAGTACATCGCCGAGGCAAAATAATGCTCAATGCGACCAAGGCATTTGTGTTTGTTATACAGGAGTGTCTGAAGGTCTGCTCGGGGTCGTGTTTTTCCATGAATTTTAATGAACATTAATCATTCATAAAGGGTAGTTTATTCGTTATTTTTGGACTGAATGTTTTCCTTATTTATTTCTACGCTTTTTAAAACATAAAGTATGGCGCAAATATTATTCTACTAGTATCATCCGATATTTCTTTTAAATTCACTTGAGTATATAACGGTGTCCTGTCAGGGCCACCGCGGCATATCTATAAAAAGTTGATAGTACGATAGTGAAAACTCGATAGTACGATAGTGAAAAGTCGAAAGCACGATAGTGAAAAGTCGATAGTACGAAACAACGATACTACGATGATGAAAGGTCGATAGTACGATAGTGATAAGTCGATAATACGATAGTGAAAAGTCGATATAGTATCGACTTTTCACTATCGCATTTTCGTGTTTTCATTATCGTATTTTTATCATCGTATTATCGACTTTTCATTATCATACTATCGACTTTCGTGTTTTAGTTTACATACATGCCGCGATGGCCCCAACGGACACCGTAGTATATTGTATGTTTTAAAAGTAGTGTATGTTCAAAGTATCGACCTCACGGGCAAACGACATTTAAAAAAATCTTTTTTTTCTTGCAATCCACATATCAAACCTTCCCGCGTCTTTTGTCGAAATTCAAATGTCTTTGGTGAGAATAACTGGAATGAAATTCGATCGAGCTTCTACTAGAAATTTGACCTGTAACCGTGACCTTGACCTTTGAGATAGGAACCTGGGGGTAGAGCATGACACTTATGGAGGGGGATGAACATCCATGTCAAATAATTATATTTATAAGAAAGATCGGCCAATGCACCACAAAGTTATGGTTTGGACCAGCTTCAATTTGACCTTCAACTGTGACCTTGACTTTTGAGATAGGAACCTGTGATCTGACATGACATGCCGTCTCATGGAGGTAAACATTCATGCCAAGTTTCGGAAACATTGGTAAATGCATGACAAAGTTAAGGTCTGGACAAGTTTCAATTTGTCTTCGACCTCAACTGTGACCTTGACCTTTAAATTGGAAACCTGGGTGTCGCTCATGACGCCCGTCTCATGAAGGCGAACATTCATGCCAACTATAAGAAAGATTGGTCAATGTTTGAGTGAGATACAGCCTGGACAAGGTCTATAATGGTCATTTTTGACGTTTGACCTCTTAGTGTGACCTTGACCTTTGAGTTAGAGACATGGATCTTGCCCACTGCACACCGCCTCGTGGTGTTAAACAATTATGCCAAGTTATTAAAAAAGGTGTCAACGCATAAGGAAGATACGGTCCGGGCAGGTGACGCGACACGAAAACGTTTACACAACGTTGTTCCGCAAAAATACATGACAGTTCACAAACCGTTAACACGTCACAGAAACATGGCAGTTCTTAGAAGTGTGCACTAAGTCAAATGAATATACTGTTGGATAATGATGGGAAACAAGAAGGATGGTTCAAAACGTTCTCATTGCAACACACGTGGATCGCGAAAACTCATGACATGAGCGAAACACAGGCCCTTGCTACGTTATAATCCAGCATAAAGTCAAATCGCGGTAACGAGAGAAAAGCTGAGCATTAACGCTCATAATAGACACCAATAAAGTATCAAATAACTCACCTGTACTATATAAACAAACAGTTTTATCAGTTCGCGGGGTTTTTCGCCCGATGGCGGAAGTTCTGCAACAGACGACGCATTCACCGGAACGTAATTCAGCGAAATGGTAGTTCAATTTGCGAACTGGTGCCCCAAATATTGAAAAGGTAGCCCCTTACTTTTTCTTGTTACACTTACCCACCATGGGGTCATAAATACACTAATATATGTCGAATAAGCTTGATTTCCTTAAAGCCCGTACTGTATGCGGTTATAAACAACTAAATATCAACGTCTGCGAGAGTTGGGCAATGGGTCCCACTTACTCGCATAAATATCTAAATATATAAATATGTTCAACAAACAATACATATCGTCACTGCAATCTAACGCACGTCGACTGCAAACTCAAATACAACCGGAAATGAGCGATTCAAAAAGCAGACGACTAATTTTCCCTTTCAGAAATAAATGCGGTGAATATACATGTACTGATTATGCAATGTATATATATATACGGTCAATGTATTTTCAGCATTCGTTTCATATTAACTTTTCGCATGCAAATTAGCTCTGCGACGAACACGTGTGACGAATATGCGACGAACAGGGCTGCCTGCTATGTGGAGATAATGCAACGAATGTGCATTGTATATTCGTAAGGTAATTTGCTAAGAAACTATGATACACTTAATACGCTCGAAGTGCCAAGGACTATATGACGACTAATTTGAAATGCTTACAAAGAATCCGTCTGTGTTCTCTTATTGGTCCCACACTATGCAGAGATGAATAAAGATGTACATTTAAGGAGTGTTGCTCTTGGTTCCCCAGTTGACCAAACTTTTCACGTACATTTGTAGTTTAGAATCGTCATGCTTGTTAACAGGGTTTGAGGTGTACTTTGTAAATGAATCGCTAGAATACGATGTGCATAAATTGTGCTTTTGTGGACAAACATTAGGTATTGTATGTAAAGCCAACATGAACAAATTATATCTCCACAAACGTTTTATATATATTATAGCAACAAACAACCACCCTGCTAGCAATCACAATTGTCATGTCCGAAAATCTTATCCGAAAACATGCAGACAACCAAAATCTGTAAACTGTTGTCTCGTGCCGTGTGTGTACTGTGGTGTGACTGTATAGGCTTTTACACTTTGTATCTCCCATAAAGAGCAGATATATGTATATATAATACAGCAATTAACAACAACACTGCTAGCAATCACAAGTATCATGTCCGAAACTTTTATCCGAAAACATGCACACAACCAAAATCTGTAAACTGTTGTCTCGTGCCGTGTGTGTACTGTGGTGTGACTGTGTAGGCTTTTGCACTTTGTATCTCCCAGAAAGAGGCTGATATACGTATATATAATACAGCAATTAACAACAACCCTGCTAGCAATCAAAAGTATCATGTCCGAAAATTTTATCCGAAAATATGCACACAACCAAAATCTGTAAACTGTTGTCTCGTGCCGTGTGTGTACTGTGGTGTGACTGTGTAGGCTTTTACACTTTATGTCTCCCAGAAAGAGGCTGATATATATATAATACAGCAATTAACAACAACCCTGCTAGCAATGAAAAGTATCATGTCCGAAAATTTTATCCGAAAACATGCAGACAACCAAAAATCTGTAAAAGTTGTCACAGGCCGTGTGTGTACTGTGGTGTGACTGTTTAGGCTTTTACACTTTATATCTCTCATAAAGAGGCTGATATACGTATATATAATACAGAACAACCCTGCTAGCAATCACAAGTATCATGTCCGAAAATCTTATCCGAAAACATGCAGACAACCAAAATTCTGAAAAGTTGTCACAGGCCGTGTGTGTACTGTGGTATGACTGTGTAGGCTTTTATTCCTTTATATCTTCCACAAACTGCTGATATACGTGTATATATTGCAATATAATATAATATAGCAATAATAATCATTCACAATTATCATGTCCGAAAATCTTATCCGAAAAACATGCACACAACCAAACATCTGTAAAATGCTGCTAGATCGGAGAAAACGCTTCAAAACCATTCATTATAATATTCATCAAACTCAAATATGCATTCAAAACCCATCAAATAGAATCTTTCCCCATTTTGACCCCGGCCGAAAACTGCAGAGCCACCAAATTTAGCTACGCATTTTCACAGATACCCAGTTACTCCCCTTTATGCAAAATCGCCATTTGCAATCTAAATGCAGTCATTGCAAGCACAGTGTTTAAGGCGTACCATTACTGTGTTTAACCAGCTATTATGTACTAGATCTACCTACGGGAAGTACTTTCTTCTTATTTCTCCCTTCAATTATTATATATAGTCGCAACAATTTCTATGCAGCAATACTGTATTGAATAAACAAAGTGATAGACTATATATCGTAGTACTTAGTATCTACTCATCATTCTTTATTTTCAGACTGATGTCTTCATTGTCCGATTTTCTATATCAGGCATCTGCTCTGTTCTATATCAAGCATACAGAAAAAACAACATTTTTGGAGTGAAGAAATACAGTCGTATTTTTAAATTTGGACGATTTTCAAAATAACGAAGCCTAGATGTACTGAAATTTTATTTGCATTACAAGTGGTAACTAAATTGTTGAAAGTAATGTCATTAAAAAATACTGAAGGTAGATATACATCTTATTTGAAAATTTAACAGTCTGTTGGAATTTAAATAAACCTTTTGGTAAAGAAACATAAAATTTATGTATGAAAATAATGAGATGAAACTTTTAAACTTAAAATATTTACATTTATCCGAAAATTGTTAAATTTTAAAATCACTCACAAAAATTGCATAGTACACAATTTTCTCGATATTTGTTTACACTTGTGACACATTATGATTATATGAATCAAAATCACCATTTCTGTCAAACAATAATTAAAGTATTGGTGACAACCTTTTTCAGTTTGCTATAACCATGTAGTCTACAGTATACTAACATTTTTGTATTCATAAATGAGTCCCTTTTTACATTTGATAATTTATCATTTGAGGGCACTTTTGAAGTATTTAGTTAACTCGGAATGAAGAAAAATGTGCCAAACATACACCATTTTTGTTTTTTACATTTTCTTAAAGTACAATGTCTCAAGTTTGCATTTTCACTTGTTGGCAAAAAAATAAGTGTGGCTTTCCCCCTAAAATCCAAGATGGCCGCCAAATTTCCCTCCAAACTTTGACAATTGTCCTATATATCAAAATATAGTAACATTTTCTAAACTTTATCATAAAAACAATATTGGAATCACTTAAACAACACATATATAATTATGTTCATTTAAGAAAATGCAAAAAATGGAATATTCAATATAATTTTAAAAATAGGGGCCATATTTGTAAAAAAGTTCAGTCATCAATTTATGTATATAGTTAATCCATTAATTAACAGTTTGTACAAAATCTGTATTTTTGTATAACATTATACACATGTACTTGAACAAAAGGCTTAGAAATAAAAATTATCACAGAATCATCACCATGGGAGTTATGCAAATGCCAAATTTGAACCAAATCCCTTCATAAATAGCTGTCAGATTTCTTAGTTTCTGTTTTGTGTCTACTTGCCATCTAATTTTACCATTTAAGGTAAGAGAAGCAGTGGCTGCCCGCATGAAGAGATCAGCTGATGGTGTAGCTCCGTATGATGCTCTGTTGTATAGGTCTCAAGTTGTTGATGGCACCAACTACATTGTGAAGGTTTGTAACACAAGCCTATAAACTGATATCACCAACAATCCAGAGTTTAATATCTAGTTTTAATTGTAAAACGTTACG
Organism: Spisula subtruncata; assembly: GCA_963678985.1. Lineage (NCBI taxonomy): Eukaryota > Metazoa > Mollusca > Bivalvia > Venerida > Mactridae > Spisula > Spisula subtruncata. The sequence continues at coordinate 29,089,111 of OY787677.1, read as the reverse complement.
ACATACGGGACTACATGTATATGTATGTATATATCGATGGCTTAGAATGAGAAGGTCGTAACTACAAAATCAATATCTTGAGAAAACAAGAAAAGCTATCTGACAATCACTCTTTACTGTGCATGTTTTGTGGTTATGGGTTATTCACTGTATTAATAATTGTATTGAGCTTTCCCAGCATATATGGGTTCGCCATTTCTGGCGGTGAAGATAATAATAATAATATGGTAAAACAGGATTTTACAACTTAAGTTTGGTCAACATGATAAATTCCAAGTTTCAAGAAAATAGGCTCATTAGAAGCGCCTGATAATGTATATTTAAAATATGCATTAGTCTTATAAGGTCGTAAGTTACGACCTTTTAATTCTAAGCCAACGATATGCTGGCGTCGTCCGAAACATACTAGTCGGGGTGTCTGTCTATAGCTAAATATGTATGAGGATAGTATTTTCACAATATCATTAAAATCAGACCAATATTAATTACGTTCCAGTACTTGGTTTAACACCGTGATCTCGTGGAATCTACCACTGCGTCACTCTATTCATACCCTAACTGGACTGCACATTGGACCGTGTTATATGTATTCAGAAGTGTAATGGGCTCTCGGGACATATTCTGTATACAAGCATATTTATACACGTGTATCTATTTCAGATTAAAGTCAACGACCAAGCGTCAGGAACTTGTGTACATGCACTCATTTTCGAACCATTACCGGTCAGCGGCAAGTATGTATATTTAAAGCTCCTTATCTTCTTTCACTTCAGTGTTTGCGTATAATTAAAAAATTGGGTGGGCGTCCGTAGCTTAGTGGTTATTGTGCTTGCCGCATAACCAGGCGACTCGGGTTCAAATCCTTCTTTCATTGTACAAATTTACCAAAAATCCACGACGTGTTTTTGAAGTATCTCTTATAACTATTAATGCACTTATTACTAAATAGAGTAACAAAAATGAGCCTATTTCACGCTGATTATGACTATCACGTGATTGAGTATCGCCTATCCGACCGCCCGGTCCGCAATCTCATAATCATACTCGGCCCGCTGAACATGTGCACGTTACGTTATCCATATTAACATGACGTCACGTTGTAGCCAAAATGACGTCACGTTGGATGTAAAATGACGTTAGGTTACACAGAGGTATAATTTCTTTGCCAATTTTGAGAATGCATAAGATTTTCTGCATAAATGTACTTTAGATCTCTATGAACTGAACTAAGCGTGAGTAATTGTTACCTTCATTGAGTTTTGAAATCGAACTATTGTATTAAAGACTTTAATACACTTCAGAGCCTGACCGGAAGTTGATAATCGGCCCGAGTATCGCCATCCGGTCCGGCTATGTCGTGTATTAATGTCTAAATAGTTGACCCAATGGTTTTGCAAAAAAAACTCGACCCAGAAGTTAATTGATGTTTTTATCATTTCAGTCAACTTGTGCTCTCAGATGTGCAACTTAACAAAAGTGTACAAGATCCAATTACACCTTTCCAGTAATCCTATATGGATGAAGTCACGTGTCTTTTAGATTGGCACGAGAGGACTAACATTAACTAGACACTTTCATGTTACATTTATCACTTTATTATCTATAACTGTACTACTGGTGTTCATTGCATAAGCAAAGCGCTACCGAGCGCCTCCATATATATTTTTTTTAATTTTAGAATTCAATAATTATTAAAAAGTTATCTATGCTATTCTGTCGAAATTGACTGTTTGTGTTGTGTATTTGATTAAAGTCTTGGATTGTCATATTGTGTCTTCGGTGTTATTGTTTAACGACCATAACTCTTTCTTTCCAAGAACCATCACTCCTTGGAATTGCCTTTCGGCATCCGTCGCAAAGACCCATGACGTACATGTATTATCCTTTAAGCGGGGATTGCCCGGTCTCTCAATTTAAACAGTGTTTAGGGCCCTGCTGTAAGTAAGTCATCGATGATCCTTGAGACTATATCAGCAGTGACCATCATAACTGGAGAGGTGCAGAGTGAGGAAGACGAAAACGCAGCTGGGAAAAACTTTCTAATCCTTCAACCTTTGAATTATTTACTTATTTCTAACTTTCCTATTTTATTTCATCGGTTTCCTAACTTCTTGATCAGTAACCACCCATCACATAATAGTCAATTGTAACTGATTGATGTAACATATAGATATAGATGTTTCGGTGTATCTAGTTTGAAAAGCTGACATGGACAAAATACTAGTATAGTGCACAGAGTATGTTTTTCTATAATCTGTTTTATTTTTGGCGGTCATCAATGACACCGTTCTTGAAGTTCATCAACGTATATTATCGGCAGTAGTTGCCTAAATAATGCTCTTGTCGTCTAATCTGGCAACCCGGGTGCACATCCGGGTGGATGCACTCATATACATGCCTGTGTCACATTTCAGCAGAAAGCTGACTGGCAAATAAAGACTTTGCTTTGCTCATCATTTCATCAGTATTTCTGAGCAAAATAGAGACAATATGCCCCTTTCCAAGCGACCTTAATGTGTTTTCTGTATTTACCTATTAAAATGCAACATTCCAGTAGGTAGAAGAGTGCCACACAGTGGACTTAATATGTGTGTGATATTTTCAAATAGAGCCAGCATATGTAACAGTCGTTTAAGGTCGACCTTCAAATTCTAAGCCTGCGATATAGTCATACAACAAGCTATCTGTCTGTGGTCATAATTTTTAACATGCCGAGTATAGTCTTTATTTGCCAGTCAGCTTTCTAATGAAATACAACAAATCAACATAAAACATGAGACGAAACGACATCTCAACATCTAACCATAGGCACATCATCACGATCTATGACAATCGTGAAAGCTCAGTTATTTCAGATTGTCTCCGGTAAATATATTGTAATTCATAAAAGCCGAGGTGATCAGAATGTTCCTATCACGCTCGTGAAAGTTCGTTCATTTCCGTTAGCTTGACCGATGTGCCCAATCGTAAAAGCTCGGCCATTTCCGTTTGTCTCCGGTAAATACACCTCGTAAATAAGTGTAGAAATACACCAATAGCGTTCGCCGGAACTTCGCCCTCATTACTAAAGTCAGCTACATCCGCGTGAAAATAACACGTTATGTATCCATCAATACGATGGTTATTTCATATGTTATGATCAATTTTCTTATTCCTACGGCATAGCAGGGCGTATCGCGAAGAAAATGTCAAATATCTTTGTAGAAATCTAATATCTAGCACGGATTATAAATGAAATTTACGTCTTGTTTTTACATGACGTCATGAATGATATGACGTTTATTTGGCGTCAACGTAAACGTGACGATGTGCGAACTTTTATTTCGTAGCGTTCTTTCCTAGTTTATACAACTATAATTGTATTCTTGTTTTCAAATCTAGTATTTAGCAGCTGTCGTCCTCTTTTTCAAGTTTAAACTTTAACATATTTGTTGCCGTATGTACGTGTACATGTTGTATAAACGTAACTGGGGGAGCTGTCATTTTCGAATCATGTGACTGAAAGTAGTTCAAAATGTCGCCTTGTTATGTCAGAGGTATTTTCCATTGGATAAAAACCGAGGTGATCAGAATGCGATGTGCCATCGAGATCATGACGTTTTTTCTATATTGTATATTCCTTCCTAAGTTCATTTATTAAATTGGGAGTACATCGCCGAGGCAAAATAATGCTCAATGAGACCAAGGCATTTGTGTTTGTTATACAGGAGTGTCTGAAGGTTGGCTCGGGGTCGTGTTTTTCCATGAATTTTAATGAACATTAATCATTCATTTAGGATAGTTTATTCGTTATTTTTGGACTGAATGTTTTCCTTATTTATTTCTACGCTTTTTAAAACATAAAGTATGGCGCAAATGTTATTCTACTAGTATCATCCGATATTTCTTTTAAATTCACTTGAGTATATAACGGTGTCCTGTCAGGGCCACCGCGGCATAGCTATAAAAAGTTAATAGTACGATAGTGAAAACTCGATAGTACGATAGTGAAAAGTCGAAAGCACGATAGTGAAAAGTCGATAGTACGAAACAACGATACTACGATGATGAAAGGTCGATAGTACGATAGTGATAACACGATAATACGATAGTGAAAATTCGATATAGTATCGACTTTTCACTATCGCATTTTCGTGTTTTCATTACATGCCGTCTCATGGAGGTAAACATTCATGCCAAGTTTCGGAAACATTGGTAAATGCATGACAAAGTTAAGGTCTGGACAAGTTTCAATTTGTCTTCGACCTCAACTGTGACCTCGACCTTTAAGATGGAAACCTGGGTGTCGCTCATGACACCCGTCTCATGAAGGCGAACATTCATGCCAACTACAAGAAAGATTGGTCAATGTATGAGTGAGATACAGCCTGGACAAGGTCTATAATGGTCATGTTTGACGTTTGACCTCTTAGTGTGACCTTGACCTTTGAGTTAGAGACATGGATCTTGCCCACTGCACACCGCCTCGTGGTGTTTAACAATTATGCCAAGTTATTAAAAAAGGTGTCAACGCATAAGGAAGATACGGTCCGGGCAGGTGACGCGACACGAAAACGTTTACACAACGTTGTTCCGCAAAAATACATGCCAGTTCACAAACCGTTAACACGTCACGGAAACATGGCATTTCTTAGAAGTGTGCACTAAGTCAAATGAATATACTGTTGGATAATGATGGGAAACAAGAAGGATGGTTCCAAACGTTCTCATTGCAACACACGTGGATCGCGAAAACTCATGACATGAGCGAAACACAGGCCCTTGCTACGTTATAATCAAGCATGAAGTCAAATCGTGGTAACGAGAGAAAAGCTGAGCATTAACGCTCATAATAGACACCAACAAAGTATCAAATAACTCACCTGTACTACATAAACAAACAGTTTTATCAGTTCGCGGGGTTTTTCGCCCGATGGCGGAAGTTCTGCAACAGACGACGCATTCACCGGAACGTAATTCAGCGAAATGGTAGTTTGATTTGCGAACTGGTGCCCCAAATATTGAAAAGGTAGCCCCTTACTTTTTCTTGTTTCACTACCCACCATGGGGTCATAAATACACTAATATATGTCGAATAAGCTTGATTTCCTTAAAGCCCGTACTGTATGCGGTTATAAACAACTAAATATTAACTTTGCGAGAGTTGGGCAATGGGTCCCACTTACTCGCATAAATATCTAAATATATAAATATGTTCAACAAACAATACATATCGTCACTGCAATCTAACGCCTGTCGACTGCAAACTCAAATACAACCGGAAATGAGCGATTCAAAAAGCAGACGACTAATTTTCCCTTTCAGAAATAAATGCGGTGAATATACATGTACTGATTATGCAATGTATATATATACGGTCAATGTATTTTCAGCATTCGTTTCATATTAACTTTTCGCATGCAAATTAGCTCTGCGACGAACACGTGTGACGAATATGCGACGAACAGGGCTGCCTGCTATGTGGAGATAATGCAACGAATGTCCATTGTATATTCGTAAGGTAATTTGCTAAGAAACTATGATACACTTAATACGCTCGAAGTGCCAAGGTCTATATGACGACTAATTTGAAATGCTTACAAAGAATCCGTCTGTGTTCTCTTATTGGTCCCAGACTATGCAGAGATGAATAAACATGTACATTTAAGGAGTGTTGCTCTTGGTTCCCCAGTTGACCAAACTTTTCACGTACATTTGTAGTTTAGAATCGTCATGCTTGTTAACAGGGTTTGAGGTGTACTTTGTAAATGAATCGCTAGAATACGATGCGTATAAATTGTGCTTTTGTGGACAAACATTAGGTATTGTATGTAAAGCCAACATGAACAAATTATATCTCCACAAACTTTTTATATATATTATAGCAACAAACAACAACCCTGCTAGCAATCACCATTCTCATGTCCGAAAATCTTATCCGAAAATATGCAGACAACTAAAAACTGACTGTAAACTGTTGTCTCATGCCGTGTGTGTACTGTGGTGTGACTGTGTAGGCTTTTACACTTTATGTCTCCCAGGAAGAGGCTGATATATATATAATACAGCAATTAACAACAAAACTGCTAGCAATCACAAGTATCATGTCCGAAAATTTTATCCGAAAACATGCACACAACCAAAATCTGTAAACTGTTGTCTCGTTCCGTGTGTGTACTGTGGTGTGACTGTGTAGGCTTTTGCACTTTATATCTCCCATAAAGAGGCTGATATACGTAAATATAATACAGCAATTAACAACAGCCCTGTTAGCAATCACAATTATCATATCCGAAAATCTTATCCGAAAATATGCAGACAACCAAAAACTGTAAACTGTTGTCTCATGCCGTGTGTGTACTGTGGTGTGACTGTGTAGGCTTTTACACTTTATGTCTCCTATAAAGAGGCTGATATATATATAATACAGCAATTAACAACAACCCTGCTAGCAATCACAAGTATCATGTCCGAAACTTTTATCCGAAAATATGCACACAACCAAAAACTGTAAACTGTTGTCTCGTGCCGTGTGTGTATTGTGGTGTGACTGTGTAGGCTTTTACACTTTATGTCTCCCAGAAAGAGGCTGATATATATATAATACAGCAATTAACAACAACCCTGCTAGCAATCAAAAGTATCATGTCCGAAACTTTTATCCGAAAATATGCACACACCCAAAAACTGTAAACTGTTGTCTCGTTCCGTGTGTGTACTGTGGTGTGACTGTGTAGGCTTTTACACTTTATATCTCCCATAAAGAGGCTGATATACGTATATATAACACAGCAATTTACAACAACCCTGCTAGCAATCACAAGTATCATGTCCTAAAATTTTATCCGAAAACATGCAGACAACCAAAAATCTGTAAAAGTTGTCACAGGCCGTGTGTGTACTGTGGTGTGACTGTGTAGGCTTTTATTCCTTTATATCTTCCACAAACTGCTGATATACGTGTATATATTGCAATATAATATAATATAGCAATAATAATCATTCACAATTATCATGTCCGAAAATCTTATCCGAAAACATGCACATAACCAAACATCAGCAAAATGCTGCTAGATCGGAGAAAACGCTTCAAAACCATTCATTATAATATTTATCAAACTCAAATATTCATTCGAAACCTATCAAATAAAACTTTTCCCCATTTTGACCCCGGCCGAAAACTGCAGAGCCACGCATTTTCACCAATACCCAGTTACTCCCCTTTATGCAAAATCGCCATTTGCAATCTTAATGCAGTCAATGCAAGCCCAGTGTTTAAGGCGTACTTATTCTGTGTTTAACCAGCTATTATGTACTAGATCTACCTACGGTAAGTACTTTCTTCTTATTTCTCCCTTCAATTATTATATATAGTCGCAACAATTTCTATGCAGCAATACTGTATTGAATAAACAAAGTGATAGACTATATATCTTATTACTTAGTATCTACTCATCATTCTTTATTTTCAGACTGATGTCTTCATTGTCCGATTTTCTATATCAGGCATCTGCTCTGTTCTATATCAAGCACACAGAAAAAAACAACATTTTTGGAGTGAAGAAATAGTCATATTTTTAAATTTGGACGATTTTCAAAATAATGAAGCCTAGATGTACTGGTAATGTCATGAAAAAATACTGAAGGTAGATAAACATCTTATTTGAAAATTTAACAGTCTGTTGGAATTTAAATAAACCTTTCGGTAAAGAAACATAAAATTTATGTATAAAAATAATGAGATGAAACTTTTAAACTTAAAATATTTACATTTATCCGAAAATTGTTAAATTTTAAAATCACTCACAAAAATTGCATATTACACAATTTTCTCGATATTTGTTTACACTTGTGACACATTATGATTATATGAATCAAAATCACCATTTCTGTCAAACAATAATTATAGTATTGGTGACAACCTTTTTCAGTTTGCTATAACCATGTAGTCTACAGTATACTAACATTTTTGTATTCATAAATGAGTCCCTTTTTACATTTGATAATTTATCATTTGAGGGCACTTTTGAAGTATTTAGTTAACTCGGAATGAAGAAAAATGTGCCAAACATACACCTTTTTTTACATTTTCTTAAAGTTCAATGTCTAAAGTTTGCATTTTCACTTGTTGGCAAAAATATAAGTGTGGCTTTCCCCCTAAAATCCAAGATGGCCGCCAAATTTCCCTCCAAACTTTGACAATTGTCCTATATATCAAAATATAGTAACATTTTCTAAACTTTATCATAAAAACAATATTGGAATCACTTAAACAACACATATATAATTATGTTCATTTAAGAAAATGCAAAAAGTGGAATATTCAATATAATTTAAAAATAGGGGCCATATTTGTAAAATAGTTCAGTTATCAATTTATGTATATAGTTAATCCATTAATTAACAGTTTGTACAAAATCTGTATTTTTGTATAACATTATACACATGTACTTGAACAAAAGGCTTAGAAATAAAAATAATCACAGAATCATCACCATGGCAGTTATGCAAATGCCAAATTTGAACCAAATCCCTTCATAAATAGCTGTCAGATTTCTTAGTTTCTGTTTTGTGTCTACTTGCCATCTAATTTTGCCATTTAAGGTAAGAGAAGCAGTGGCTGCCCGCATGAAGAGATCAGCTGATGGTGTAGCTCCGTATGATGCTCTGTTGTATAGGTCTCAAGTTGTTGCTGGCACCAACTACATTGTGAAGGTTTGTAACACAAACCTATAAACTGATATCACCAACAATCCAGAGTTTAATATCTAGTTTTAATTGTAAAACGTTACGACATACGGGACTACATGTATATGTATGTATATATCGATGGCTTAGAATGAGAAGGTCGTAACTACAAAATCAATATCTTGAGAAAACAAGAAAAGCTATCTGACAATCACTCTTTACTGTGCATGTTTTGTGGTAATGTGTTATTCACTGTATTAATGATTGTATTGAGCTTTCCCAGCATATATGCTGGGGTTCGCCATTTCTGGCGGTGAAGATAATAATAATAATATGGTAAAACAGGATTTTACAACTTAAGTTTGGTCAACATGATAAATTCCAAGTTTCAAGAAAATAGGCTCATTAGAAGCGCCTGATAATGTATATTTAAAATATGCATTAGTCTTATAAGGTCGTAAGTTACGACCTTTTAATTCTAAGCCAACGATATGCTGGCGTCGTCCGAAACATACTAGTCGGGGTGTCTGTCTATAGCTAAATATGTATGAGGATAGTATTTTCACAATATCATTAAAATCAGACCAATATTAATTACGTTCCAGTACTTGGTTTAACATCGTGATCTCGTGGAATCTACCACTGCGTCACTCTATTCTAACTGGACTGCACATTGGACCGTGTTATATGTATTCAGAAGTGTAACGGGCTCTCGGGACATATTCTGTATACAAGCATATTTATACACGTGTATCTATTTCAGATTAAAGTCAACGACCAAGCGTCAGGAACTTGTGTACATGCACTCATTTTCGAACCATTACCGGTCAGCGGCAAGTATGTATATTTAAAGCTCCTTATCTTCTTTCACTTCAGTGTTTGCGTATAATTAAAAAATTGGGTGGGCGTCCGTAGCTTAGTGGTTATTGCGCTTGCCGCATAGCCAGGCGACTCGGGTTCAACTCCTTCTTTCATTGTACAAATTTACCAAAAATCCACTACGTGTTTTTAAAGTATCACTAATAACTATTAATGCACTTGTAAGTAAATAGAGTAACAAAAATTAGCCTATTTCACGCTGATTATGACCATCACGTGATTGAGTATCGCCTATCCGACCACCCGGTCCGCAATCTCATAATCATACTCGTCCCGCTGAACGGGTGCACGTTACGTTATCCATATTAACATGACGTCACGTTGTAGCCAAAATGACGTCACGTTGGATGTAAAATGACGTTAGGTTACACAGAGGTATAATTTCTTTGCCAATTTTGAGAATGTATAAGATTTTCTGCATAAATGTACTTTAGATCTCTATGAACTGAACTAAGCGTGAGTAATTGTTACCATCATTGAGTTTTGCAATCGAACTATTGTATTAAAGACTTTAATACACTTCAGAGCCTGACCGGAAGTTGATAATCGGCCCGAGTATCGCCATCCGGTCCGGCTATGACGTGTATTAACCTCTAAATAGTTGACCCGACGGTTTTGCAAAAAAAAAACTCGACCCAGAAGTTTATTGATTTTTTTGTCATTTCAGTCAACTTGTGCTCTCAGATGTGCAACTTAACAAAAGTGTACAAGATCCAATTACACATTTCCAGTAATCCTATATGGATGAAGTCACGTGTCTTTTAGATTGGCACGAGAGGACCAACATTAACTAGACACTTTCATGTTAAATTTATCACTTTATTATCTATAACTGTACTACTGGTGTTCATTGCATAAGCAAAGCGCTACCGAGCGCCTCCATATATATATTTTTTAATTTTAGAATTCAATAATTATTAAAAAGTTATCTATGCTATTCTGTCGAAATTGACTGTTTGTGTTGTGTATTTGATTAAAGTCTTCGATTGTCATATTGTGTCTTCGGTGTTGTTGTTTAACTACAATAACTCTTTCTTTCCAAGAACCATCACTCCTTGGAATAGCCTTTCGGCATCCGTCGCAAAGACCCATGACACACATGTAGTATCCTTTAAGCGGGGATTGTCCGGTCTCTCAATTTAAACAGTGGTTAGGGCCCTGCTGTAAGTAAGTATAGTGCACAGTGTATACTTTTCTCTAATCTGTTTATTTTTGGCGGTTATCAATGACACAGTTCTTGAAGTTCATCAACGTATATTATTTGCAGTAGTTGCCTAAATAATGCTCTTGTCGTCTAATCTGGCAACCCGGGTGCACATCCGGGATGATGCACTCATATACCAGTCTGTGTCACATTTCAGCAGAAAGCTGACTGGCAAATAAAGACTTTGCTCATCATTTCATCAGTAGTTCTGAGCCAAATAGAGACAATATACCCCTTTCCAAGCGAACTTAATGTGTTTTCTGTATTTACTTATGAAAATGCAACATTCCAGTAGGTAGAAGAGTGCCACACAGTGGACTTAATATGTGTGTGATATTTTCAAATAGAGCCAGCATATGTAACAGTCGTTTAAGGTCGACCTTCAAATTCTAAGCCTGCAATATAGTCATACAACAAGCTATCTGTCTGTGGTCATTATTTTTAACATGCCGAGTATAGTCTTTATTTGCCAGTCAGCTTTCTAATGAATACAACAAATCAACATAAAACATGAGACGAAACGACATCTCAACATCTAACCATAGGCACATCATCACGATCTACGACAATCGTGAAAGCTCAGTTATTTCAGATTGTCTCCGGTAAATATATTGTAATTCATAAAAGCCGAGGTGATCAGAATGTTCCTATCACGCTCGTGAAAGTTCGTTCATTTCCGTTGGCTTGACCGATGTGACATCGAGATCATGACGCTTTTTCTATATTGTATATTCCTTCCTAAGTTCATTTATTAAATTGGGAGTACATCGCCGAGGCAAAATAATGCTCAGTGAGACCAAGGCATTTGTGTTTGTTATACAGGAGTGTCTGAAGGTTGGCTCGGGGTCGTGTTTTTCCATGAATTGTAATGAACATTAATCATTCATAAAGGATAGTTTATTCGTTATTTTTGGACTGAATGTTTTCCTTATTTATTTCTACGCTTTTTAAAACATAAAGTATGGCGCAAATATTATTCTACTAGTATCATCCGATATTTCTTTTAAATTCACTTGAGTATATAACGGTGTCCTGTCAGGGCCACCGCGGCATAGCTATAAAAAGTTGATAGTACGATAGTGAAAACTCGATAGTACGATAGTGAAAAGTCGAAAGCACGATAGTGAAAAGTCGATAGTACGAAACAACGATACTACGATGATGAAAGGTCGATAGTACGATAGTGATAACACGATAATACGATAGTGAAAAGTCGATATAGTATCGACTTTTCACTATCGCATTATCGTGTTTTCATTATCGTATTTTTATCATCGTATTATCGACTTTTCATTATCATACTATCGACTTTCGTGTTTAAGTTTACATATATGCCGCGATGGCCCCAACGGACACCGTAGTATATTGTATGTTTTAAAAGTAGTGTATGTTCAAAGTATCGACCTCACGGGCAAACGACTACATTTAAAAAAATCTTTTTTTTCTTGCAATCCACATATCAAACCTTCCCGCGTCTTTTGCCGAAATTCAAATGTCTTTGGTGAGAATAACTGGAATGAAATTCGATCGAGCTTCTACTAGAAATTTGACCTGTAACCGTGACCTTGACCTTTGAGATAGGAACCTGGGGGTAGAGCATGACACTTCAGCTTATGGAGGGGATGAACATCCATGTCAAATAATTATATTTATAAGAAAGATCGGTCAATGCACCACAAAGTTATGGTTTGGACCAGCTTCAATTTGACCTTCAACTGTGACCTTGACTTTTGAGATAGGACCCTGTGATCTGGCATGACATGCCGTCTCATGGAGGTAAACATTCATGCCAAGTTTCGGAAACATTGGTAAATGCATGACAAAGTTAAGGTCTGGACAAGTTTCAATTTGTCTTCGACCTCAACTGTGACCTTGACCTTTAAATTGGAAACCTGGGTGTCGCTCATGACGCCCGTCTCATAGAGGCGAACATTCATGTCAACTATAAGAACGATTGGTCAATGTTTGAGTGAGATACAGCCTGGACAAGGTCTATAATGGTCATTTTTGACGTTTGACCTCTTAGTGTGACCTTGACCTTTGAGTTAGAGACATGGATCTTGCCCACTTCACACCGCCTCGTGGTGTTTAACAATTATGCCAAGTTATTAAAAAAGGTGTCAACGCATAAGGAAGATACGGTCCGGGCAGGTGACGCGACACGAAAACGTTTACACAACGTTGTTCCGCAAAAATACATGACAGTTCACAAACCGTTAACACGTCACGGTAACATGGCACTTCTTAGAAGTGTGCACTAAGTCAAATGAATATACTGTTGGATAATGATGGGAAACAAGAAGGATGGTTCCAAACGTTCCCATTGCAACACACGTGGATCGCGAAAACTCATGACATGAGCGAAACACAGGCCCTTGCTACGTTATAATCAAGCATAAAGTCAAATCGTGGTAACGAGAGAAAAGCTGAGCATTAACGCTCATAATAGACACCAATAAAGTATCAAATAACTCACCTGTACTATATAAACAAACAGTTTTATCAGTTCGCGGGGTTTTTCGCCCGATGGCGGAAGCTCTGCAACAGACGACGCATTCACCGGAACGTAATTCAGCGAAATGGTAGTTCAATTTGCGAACTGGTGCCCCAAATATTGTAAAGGTAGCCCCTTACTTTTTCGTGTTACACTTACCCACCATGGGGTCATAAATACACTAATATATGTCGAATAAGCTTGATTTCCTTAAAGGCCGTACTGTATGCGGTTATAAACAACTAAATATCAACATTTGCGAGAGATGGGCAAGGGGTCCCACTTACTCGCATAAATATCTAAATATATAAATATGTTCAACAAACAATACATATCGTCACTGCAATATAACGCACGTCGACTGCAAACTCAAATACAACCGGAAATGAGCGATTCAAGAAGCAGACGACTAATTTTCCCTTTCAGAAATAAATGCGGTGAATATACATGTACTGATTATGCAATGTATATATATACGGTCAATGTATTTTCAGCATTCGTTTCATATTAACTTTTCGCATGCAAATTAGCTCTGCGACGAACACGTGTGACGAATATGCGACGAACAGGGCTGCCTGCTATGTGGAGATAATGCAACGAATGTGCATTGTATATTCGTAAGGTAATTTGCTAAGAAACTATGATACACTTAATACGCTCGAAGTGCCATGGTCTATATGACGACTAATTTGAAATGCTTACAAAGAATCCGTCTGTGTTCTCTTATTGGTCCCACACTATGCAGAGATGAATAAACATGTACATTTAAGGAGTGTTGCTCTTGGTTCCCCAGTTGACCAAACTTTTCACGTACATTTGTAGTTTAGAATCGTCATGCTTGTTAACAGGGTTTGAGGTGTACTTTGTAAATGAATCGCTAGAATACGATGTGCATAAATTGTGCTTTTGTGGACAAACATTAGGTATTGTATGTAAAGCCAACATGAACAAATTATATCTCCACAAACGTTTTATATATATTATAGCAACAAACAACAACCCTGCTAGCAATCACAATTGTCATGTCCGAAAATCTTATCCGAAAACATGCAGACAACCAAAATCTGTAAACTGTTGTCTCGTGCCGTGTGTGTACTGTGGTGTGACTGTGTAGGCTTTTACACTTTGTATCTCCCATAAAGAGCAGATATATGTATATATAATACAGCAATTAACAACAACCCTGCTAGCAATCACAAGTATCATGTCCGAAACTTTTATCCGAAAACATGCACACAACCAAAATCTGTAAACTGTTGTCTCGTGCCGTGTGTGTACTGTGGTGTGACTGTGTAGGCTTTTGCACTTTGTATCTCCCAGAAAGAGGCTGATATACGTATACATAATACAGCAATTAACAACAACCCTGCTAGCAATCAAAAGTATCATGTCCGAAAATTTTATCCGAAAATATGCACACAACCAAAATCTGTAAACTGTTGTCTCGTGCCGTGTGTGTACTGTGGTGTGACTGTGTAGGCTTTTACACTTTATGTCTCCCAGAAAGAGGCTGATATATATATAATACAGCAATTAACAACAACCCTGCTAGCAATCAAAAGTATCATGTCCGAAAATTTTATCCGAAAACATGCAGACAACCAAAAATCTGTAAAAGTTGTCACAGGCCGTGTGTGTACTGTGGTGTGACTGTGTAGGCTTTTACACTTTATATCTCCCATAAAGAGGCTGATATACGTATATATAATACAGAACAACCCTGCTAGCAATCACAAGTATCATGTCCGAAAATCTTATCCGAAAACATGCAGACAACCAAAATTCTGAAAAGTTGTCACAGGCCGTGTGTGTACTGTGGTATGACTGTGTAGGCTTTTATTCCTTTATATCTTCCACAAACTGCTGATATACGTGTATATATTGCAATATAATATAATATAGCAATAATAATCATTCACAATTATCATGTCCGAAAATCTTATCCGAAAAACATGCACACAACCAAACATCTGTAAAATGCTGCTAGATCGGAGAAAACGCTTCAAAACCATTCATTATAATATTTATCAAACTCAAATATGCATTCAAAACCCATCAAATAGAATCTTTCCCCATTTTGACCCCGGCCGAAAACTGCAGAGCCACCAAATTTAGCTACGCATTTTCACAGATACCCAGTTACTCCCCTTTATGCAAAATCGCCATTTGCAATCTAAATGCAGTCATTGCAAGCACAGTGTTTAAGGCGTACCATTACTGTGTTTAACCAGCTATTATGTACTAGATCTACCTACGGGAAGTACTTTCTTCTTATTTCTCCCTTCAATTATTATATATAGTCGCAACAATTTCTATGCAGCAATACTGTATTGAATAAACAAAGTGATAGACTATATATCTTATTACTTAGTATCTACTCATCATTCTTTATTTTCAGACTGATGTCTTCATTGTCCGATTTTCTATATCAGGCATCTGCTCTGTTCTATATCAAGCATACAGAAAAAGCAACATTTCGGAGTGAAGAAATACAGTCATATTTTTAAATTTGGACGATTTTCAAAATAATGAAGCCTAGATGTACTGGTAATGTCATGAAAAAATACTGAAGGTAGATAAACATCTTATTTGAAAATTTAACAGTCTGTTGGGATTTAAATAAACCTTTTGGTAAAGAAACATAAAATTTATGTATAAAAATAATGAGATGAAACTTTTAAACTTAAAATATTTACATTTATCCGAAAATTGTTAAATTTTAAAATCACTCACAAAAATTGCATATTACACAATTTTCTCGATATTTGTTTACACTTGTGTCACATTATGATTATATGAATCAAAATCACCATTTCTGTCAAACAATAATTATAGTATTGGTGACAACCTTTTTCAGTTTGCTATAACCATGTAGTCTACAGTATACTAACATTTTTGTATTCATAAATGAGTCCCTTTTTACATTTGATAATTTATCATTTAAGGGCACTTTTGAAGTATTTAGTTAACTCGGAATGAAGAAAAATGTGCCAAACATACACCATTTTTGTTTTTTACATTTTCTTAAAGTACAATGTCTCAAGTTTGCATTTTCACTTGTTGGCAAAAAAATAAGTGTGGCTTTCCCCCTAAAATCCAAGATGGCCGCCAAATTTCCCTCCAAACTTTGACAATTGTCCTATATATCAAAATATAGTAACATTTTCTATCAAAAAAACAATATTGGAATCACTTAAACAACACATATATAATTATGTTCATTTAAGAAAATGCAAAAAATGGAATATTCAATATAATTTTAAAAATAGGGGCCTTATTTGTAAAATAGTTCAGTCATCAATTTATGTATATAGTTAATCCATTAATTAACAGTTTGTACAAAATCTGTATTTTTGTATAACATTATACACATGTACTTGAACAAAAGGCTTAGAAATACAAATAATCACAGAATCATCACCATGGCAGTTATGCAAATGCCAAATTTGAACCAAATCCCTTCATAAATAGCTGTCAGATTTCTTAGTTTCTGTTTTGTGTCTACTTGCCATCTAATTTTGCCATTTAAGGTAAGAGAAGCAGTGGCTGTCCGCATGAAGAGATCAGCTGATGGTGTAGCTCCGTATGATGCTCTGTTGTATAGGTCTCAAGTTGTTGCTGGCACCAACTACATTGTGAAGGTTTGTAACACAAACCTATAAACTGATATCACCAACAATCCAGAGTTTAATATCTAGTTTTAATTGTAAAACGTTACGACATACGGGACTACATGTATATGTATGTATATATCGATGGCTTAGAATGAGAAGGTCGTAACTACAAAATCAATATCTTGAGAAAACAAGAAAAGCTATCTGACAATCACTCTTTACTGTGCATGTTTTGTGGTTATGGGTTATTCACTGTATTAATAATTGTATTGAGCTTTCCCAGCATATATGGGTTCGCCATTTCTGGCGGTGAAGATAATAATAATAATATGGTAAAACAGGATTTTACAACTTAAGTTTGGTCAACATGATAAATTCCAAGTTTCAAGAAAATAGGCTCATTAGAAGCGCCTGATAATGTATATTTAAAATATGCATTAGTCTTATAAGGTCGTAAGTTACGACCTTTTAATTCTAAGCCAACGATATGCTGGCGTCGTCCGAAACATACTAGTCGGGGTGTCTGTCTATAGCTAAATATGTATGAGGATAGTATTTTCACAATATCATTTAAATCAGACCAATATTAATTACGTTCCAGTACTTGGTTTAACACCGTGATCTCGTGGAATCTACCACTGCGTCACTCTATTCTAACTGGACTGCACATTGGACCGTGTTATATGTATTCAGAAGTGTAATGGGCTCTCGGGACATATTCTGTATACAAGCATATTTATACACGTGTATCTATTTCAGATTAAAGTCAACGACCAAGCGTCAGGAACTTGTGTACATGCACTCATTTTCGAACCATTACCGGTCAGCGGCAAGTATGTATATTTAAAGCTCCTTATCTTCTTTCACTTCAGTGTTTGCGTATAATTAAAAAATTGGGTGGGCGTCCGTAGCTTAGTGGTTATTGCGCTTGCCGCATAACCAGGCGACTCGGGTTCAAATCCTTCTTTCATTGTACAAATTTACCAAAAATCCACGACGTGTTTTTGAAGTATCTCTTATAACTATTAATGCACTTATTACTAAATAGAGTAACAAAAATGAGCCTATTTCACGCTGATTATGACTATCACGTGATTGAGTATCGCCTATCCGACCGCCCGGTCCGCAATCTCATAATCACACTCGGCCCGCTGAACGGGTGCACGTAACGTTATCCATATTAACATGACGTCACGTTGTAGCCAAAATGACGTCACGTTGGATGTAAAATGACGTTAGGTTACACAGAGGTATAATTTCTTTGCCAATTTTGAGAATGTATAAGATTTTCTGCATAAATGTACTCTAGATCTCTATGAACTGAACTAAGCGTGAGTAATTGTTACCTTCATTGAGTTTTGAAATCGAACTATTGTATTAAAGACTTTAATACACTTCAGAGCCTGACCGGAAGTTGATAATCGGCCCGAGTATCGCCATCCGGTCCGGCTATGTCGTGTATTAACCTCTAAATAGTTGACCCAATGGTTTTGCAAAAAATACTCGACCCAGAAGTTAATTGATTTCTTTATCATTTCAGTCAACTTGTGCTCTCAGATGTGCAACTTAACAAAAGTGTACAAGATCCAATTACACCTTTCCAGTAATCCTATATGGATGAAGTCACGTGTCTTTTAGATTGAACTAGACACTTTCATGTTAAGTTTATCACTTTATTATCTATAACTGTACTACTGGTGTTCATTGCATAAGCAAAGCGCTACCGAGCGCCTCCATATACATTTTTTTTAATTTTAGAATTCAATAATTATTAAAAAGTTATCTATGCTATTCTGTCGAAATTGACTGTTTGTGTTGTGTATTTGATTAAAGTCTTGGATTGCCATATTGTGTCTTCGGTGTTATTGTTTAACTACAAGAACTCTTTCTTTCCAAGAACAATCACTCCTTGGAATAGCCTTTCGGCATCCGTCGCAAAGACCCATGGCATATATGTAGTATCCTTTAAGCGGGGATTGCCCGGTCTCTCAATTTAAACAGTGTTTAGGGCCCTGCTGTAAGTAAGTCATCGATGATCCTTGAGACTATATCAGCAGTGGCCATCATAACTGGAGAGGTTCAGAGTGAGGAAGACGAAAACGCAGCTGGGAAAAACTTTCTAATCCTTCAACCTTTGAATTATTTACTTATTTCTAACTTTCCTATTTTATTTCATCGGTTTCCTATCTTCTTGATCAGTAACCACCCATCAATTGTAACTGTATGTTGTAACCCATAGAAGTACATGTAGATGTTTTGGTGAATGTAGTTTGAAGAGCTGACATGGGCAAAATATTAATAAAGTTCACAGTGTATATTTTTCTTGTCTGTTTTATTTTTGGCGGTTATCGATGACACAGTTCTTGAAGTTCATCAACGTCTATTATTGGCAGTAGTTGCCTAAATAATACTCTTGTCGTCTAATCTGGCAACCCGGGTGCAAATCCGGGTGGACGCACTCGTATATCTGTCTGTGTCACATTACAGCAGAAAGCTGACTGGCAAATAAAGCCTTTGCTCATCCTTTCATAAGTAGTTCTGAGCCAAATAGAGACAATATGCCCCTTTTCAAGCGACCTAAATGTGTTTTCAGTATTTACTAATGAAAATGCAACATTCCAGTAGGTAGAAGAGTGCCACCCAGTGAACTTAATGTTTGTGTGATATTTTCAAATAGAGCCAGCATATACAATATATCACAGCGTATCGTTGGCTTTCAATCAGAAGGTCGTAGACTTGAACAAAATCAACATTTTTGTAAAAAAAAAACATGAAAAAAACTGTCCGAAAAATGCTCTTTACTGGTAAAACAGTCTGTTTAAACATCAGTTTTGGTCAACATGACAAGTTCAGATTTTCATGAACATAGCTTATAATAAGCCCCTTGTGGTGCAGATTTCAAATATGTAACAGTCGTATAAAGTAGACCTTCAAATTCTAAGCCTGCGATATAGTCATACAACAAGCTATCTGTCTGTGGTCATTATTTTTAACATGCCGAGTATAGTCTTTATTTGCCAGTCAGCTTTCTAATGAAATACAACAAATCAACATAAAACATGAGACGAAACGACATCTCAACATCTAACCATAGGCACATCATCACGATCTATGACAATCGTGAAAGCTCAGTTATTTCAGATTGTCTCCGGTAAATATTTTGTAATTCATAAAAGCCGAGGTGATCAGAATGTTCCTATCACGCTCGTGAAAGTTCGTTCATTTCCGTTAGCTTGACCGATGTGACATCGAGATCATGACGCTTTTTCTATATTGTATATTCCTTCCTAAGTTCATTTATTAAATTGGGAGTACATCGCCGAGGCAAAATAATGCTCAGTGAGACCAAGGCATTTGTGTTTGTTATACAGGAGTGTCTGAAGGTTGGCTCGGGGTCGTGTTTTTCCATGAATTTTAATGAACATTAATCATTCATAAAGGATAGTTTATTCGTTATTTTTGGACTGAATGTTTTCCTTATTTATTTCTACGCTTTTTAAAACATAAAGTATGGCGCAAATATTATTCTACTAGTATCATCCGATATTTCTTTTAAATTCACTTGAGTATATAACGGTGTCCTGTCAGGGCCACCGCGGCATAGCTATAAAAAGTTGATAGTACGATAGTGAAAACTCGATAGTACTATAGTGAAAAGTCGAAAGCACGATAGTGAAAAGTCGATAGTACGAAACAACGATACTACGATGATGAAAGGTCGATAGTACGATAGTGATAACACGATAATACGATAGTGAAAAGTCGATATAGTATCGACTTTTCACTATCGTATGTTCGTGTTTTCATTATCGTATTTTTATCATCGTACTATCGACTTTTCATTATCATACTATCGACATTCGTGTTTCAGTTTACATATATGCCGCGATGGCCCCAACGGACACCGTAGTATATTGTATGTTTTAAAATTAGTGTATGTTCAAAGTATCGACCTCACGGGCAAACGACTACATTTTTAAAAAAATCTTTTTTTTTCTTGCAATCCACATATCAAACCTTCCCGCGTCTTTTGCCGAAATTCAAATGTCTTTGGTGAGAATAACTGGAATGAAATTCGATCGAGCTTCTACTAGAAATTTGACCTGTAACAGTGACCTTGACCTTTGAGATAGGAACCTGGGGGTAGAGCATGACACTTCAGCTTATGGAGGGGATGAACATCCATGTCAAATAATTATATTTATAAGAAAGATCGGTCAATGCACCACAAAGTTATGGTTTGGACCAGCTTCAATTTGACATTCAACTGTGACCTTGACTTTTGAGATAGGACCCTGTGATCTGACATGACATGCCGTCTCATGGAAGTAAACATTCATGCAAAGTTTCGGAAACATTGGTAAATGCATGACAAAGTTAAGGTCTGGACAAGTTTCAATTTGTCTTCGACCTCAACTGTGACCTTGACCTTTAAAT
Source organism: Spisula subtruncata (assembly GCA_963678985.1). Classification (NCBI taxonomy): domain Eukaryota; kingdom Metazoa; phylum Mollusca; class Bivalvia; order Venerida; family Mactridae; genus Spisula; species Spisula subtruncata. The sequence goes on along the minus strand of OY787677.1, from coordinate 29,067,816 downwards.
TGGAAACCTGGGTGTCGCTCATGACGCCCGTCTCATGAAGGCGAACATTCATGCCAACTATAAGAAAGATTGGTCAATGTTTGAGTGAGATACAGCCTGGACAAGGTCTATAATGGTCATTTTTGACGTTTGACTCCTTAGTGTGACTTTGACCTTTGAGTTAGAGACATGGATCTTGCCCACTGCACACCGCCTCGTGGTGTTTAACAATTATGCCAAGTTATTAAAAAAGGTGTCAACGCATAAGGAAGATACGGTCCGGGCAGGTGACGCGACACGAAAACGTTTACACAACGTTGTTCCGCAAAAATACATGACAGTTCACAAACCGTTAACACGTCACGGAAACATGGCACTTCTTAGAAGTGTGCACTAAGTCAAATGAATATACTGTTGGATAATGATGGGAAACAAGAAGGATGGTTCCAAACGTTCTCATTGCAACACACGTGGATCGCGAAAACTCATGACATGAGCGAAACACAGACCCTTGCTACGTTATAATCAAGCATAAAGTCAAATCGTGGTAACGAGAGAAAAGCTGAGCATTAACGCTCATAATAGACACCAATAAAGTATCAAATAACTCACCTGTACTATATAAACAAACAGTTTTATCAGTTCGCGGGGTTTTTCGCCCGATGGCGGAAGTTCTGCAACAGACGACGCATTCACCGGAACGTAATTCAGCGAAATGGTAGTTCAATTTGCGAACTGGTGCCCCAAATATTGAAAAGGTAGCCCCTTACTTTTTCTTGTTACACTTACCCACCATGGGGTCATAAATACACTAATATATGTCGAATAAGCTTGATTTCCTTAAAGCCCGTACTGTATGCGGTTATAAACAACTAAATATCAACGTTTGCGAGAGTTGGGCAATGGGTCCCACTTACTCGCATAAATATCTAAATATGTTCAACAAACAATACATATCGTCACTGCAATCTAACGCACGTCGACTGCAAACTCAAATACAACCGGAAATGAGCGATTCAAACAGCAGACGACTAATTTTCCCTTTCAGAAAGAAATGCGGTGAATATACATGTACTGATTATGCAATGTACATGTATATATATATACGGTCAATGTATTTTCAGCATTCGTTTCATATAAACTTTTCGCATGCAAATTAGCTCTGCGACGAACACGTGTGACGAATATGCGACGAACAGGGCTGCCTGCTATGTGGAGATAATGCAACGAATGTGCATTGTATATTCGTAAGGTAATTTGCTAAGAAACTATGATACACTTAATACGCTCGAAGTGCCAAGGTCTATATGACGACTAATTTGAAATGCTTACAAAGAATCCGTCTGTGTTCTCTTATTAGTCCCAGACTATGCAGAGATGAATAAACATGTACATTTAAGGAGTGTTGCTCTTGGTTCCCCAGTTGACCAAACTTTTCACGTACATTTGTAGTTTAGAATCGTCATGCTTGTTAACAGGGTTTGAGGTGTACTTTGTAAATGAATCGCTAGAATACGATGCGTATAAATTGTGCTTTTGTGGACAAACATTAGGTATTGTATGTAGAGCCAACATGAACAAATTATATCTCCACAAACTTTTTATATATATTATAGCAACAAACAACAACCCTGCTAGCAATCACAATTATCATGTCCGAAAATCTTATCCGAAAATATGCAGACAACCAAAAACTGTAAACTGTTGTCTCATGCCGTGTGAGTACTGTGGTGTGACTGTGTAGGCTTTTACATTTATATCTCTCATAAAAAGGCTGATATACGTATATATAATACAGCAATTAACAACAACCCTGCTAGCAATCACAAGTATCATGTCCGAAAATTTTATCCGAAAACATGCAGACAACCAAAAACTGTAAACTGTTGTCTCATGCCGTGTGTGTACTGTGGTGTGACTGTGTAGGCTTTACACTTTATGTCTCCCATAAAGAGGCTGATATATATATAATACAGCAATTAACAACAACCCTGCTAGCAATCACAAGTATCATGTCCGAAACTTTTATCCGAAAACATGCACACAACCAAAATCTGTAAACTGTTGTCACAGGCCGTGTGTGTATTGTAGTGTGACTGTGTAGGCTTTTACACTTTATGTCTCCCATAAAGAGGCTGATATATATATAATACAGCAATTAACAACAACCCTGCTAGCAATCACAAGTATCATGTTCGAAAATTTTGTCCGAAAACATGCACACAACCAAAATCTGTAAACTGTTGTCTCGTGCCGTGTGTGTACTGTGGTGTGACTGTGTAGGCTTTTATTCCTTTATATCTTCCACAAACTGCTGATATACGCGTATATATTGCAATATAATATAATATAGCAATAATAATCGTTCACAATTATCATGTCCGAAAATCTTATCCGAAAACATGCACACAACCAATCATCTGTAAAATGCTGCTAGATCGGAGAAAACGCTTCAAAACCATTCATTATAATATTTATCAAACTCAAATATGCATTCAAAACCCATCAAGTAGAATTTTTCCCCATTTTGACCCCGGCCGAAAACTGCAGAGCCACCAAATTTAGCTACGCATTTTCACAGATACCCAGTTACTCCCCTTTATGCAAAATCGCCATTTGCAATCTAAATGCAGTCAATGCAAGCCCAGTGTTTAAGGTGTACTAATTCTGTGTTTAACCAGCTATAATGTACTAGATCTACCTACGGTAAGTACTTTCTTCTTATTTCTCCCTTCAATTATTATATATAGTCGCAACAATTTCTATGCAGCAATACTGTATTGAATAAACAAAGTGATAGACTATATATCATAGTACTTAGTATCTACTCATCATTCTTTATTTTCAGACTGATGTCTTCATTGTCCGATTTTCTATATCAGACATCTGCTCTGTTCTATATCAAGCATACAGAAAAAGCATATCAGACATCTGCTCTGTTCTATATCAAACATACAGAAAAAGCAACATTTTTGGAGTGAAGAAATACAGTCGTATTTTTAAATTTGGGTGATTTTCAAAATAATGAAGCCTATATGTACTGAAATTTTATTTGCATTACAATTGGTAACTAAATTGTTGAAAGTAATGTCATGAAAAAATACTGAAGGTAGATAAACATCTTATTTGAAAATTTAACAGTCTGTTGGAATTTATTTAAATAAACCTTTTGGTAAAGAAACATAAAATTTATGTATAAAAATAATGAGATGAAACTTTTAAACTTAAACTATTTGCATTTATCCGAAAATTGTTAAATTTTAAAATCACTCACACAAATTGCATATTACACAATTTTCTCGATATTTGTTTACACTTGTGACACATTATGATTATATGAATCAAAATCACCATTTCTGTCAAACAATAATTATAGTATTGGTGACAACCTTTTTCAGTTTGCTATAACCATGTAGTCTACAGTATACTAACATTTTTGTATTCATAAATGAGTCTCTTTTTACATTTGATAATTTATCATTTGAGGGCACTTTTGAAGTATTTAGTTAACTCGGAATGAAGAAAAATGTGCCAAACATGTACCTTTTTTTTTTTACATTTTCTTAAAGTACAATGTCTAAATTTTGCATTTTCACTTGTTGGCAAAAAAAATAAGTGTGGCTTTCCCCCTAAAATTCAAGATGGCCGCCAAATTTCCCTCCAAACTTTGACAATTGTTCTATATATCAAAATATAGTAACATTTTCTATCAAAAAAACAATATTGGAATCACTTAAACAACACATATATAATTATGTTCATTTAAGAAAATGCAAAAAGTGGAATATTCAATATAATTTTAAAAATAGGGGCCATATTTGTAAAATAGTTCAGTTATCAATTTATGTATATAGTTAATCCATTAATTAACAGTTTGTACAAAATCTGTATTTTTGTATAACATTATACACATGTACTTGAACAAAAGGCTTAGAAATAAAAATAATCACAGAATCATCACCATGGCAGTTATGCAAATGCCAAATTTGAACCAAATCCCTTCATAAATAGCTGTCAGATTTCTTAGTTTCTGTTTTGTGTCTACTTGCCACCTAATTTTGCCATTTAAGGTAAGAGAAGCAGTGGCTGCCCGCATGAAGAGATCAGCTGATGGTGTAGCTCCGTATGATGCTCTGTTGTATAGGTCTCAAGTTGTTGCTGGCACCAACTACATTGTGAAGGTTTGTAACACAAACCTATAAACTGATATCACCAACAATCCAGAGTTTAATATCTAGTTTTAATTGTAAAACGTTACGACATACGGGACTACATGTATATGTATGTATATATCGATGGCTTAGAATGAGAAGGTCGTAACTACAAAATCAATATCTTGAGAAAACAAGAAAAGCTATCTGACAATCACTCTTTACTGTGCATGTTTTGTGGTTATGGGTTATTCACTGTATTAATAATTGTATTGAGCTTTCCCAGCATATATGGGTTCGCCATTTCTGGCGGTGAAGATAATAATAATAATATGGTAAAACAGGATTTTACAACTTAAGTTTGGTCAACATGATAAATTCCAAGTTTCAAGAAAATAGGCTCATTAGAAGCGCCTGATAATGTATATTTAAAATATGCATTAGTCTTATAAGGTCGTAAGTTACGACCTTTTAATTCTAAGCCAACGATATGCTGGCGTCGTCCGAAACATACTAGTCGGGGTGTCTGTCTATAGCTAAATATGTATGAGGATAGTATTTTCACAATATCATTAAAATCAGACCAATATTAATTACGTTCCAGTACTTGGTTTAACACCGTGATCTCGTGGAATCTACCACTGCGTCACTCTATTCTAACTGGACTGCACATTGGACCGTGTTATATGTATTCAGAAGTGTAATGGGCTCTCGGGACATATTCTGTATACAAGCATATTTATACACGTGTATCTATTTCAGATTAAAGTCAATGACCAAGCGTCAGGAACTTGTGTACATGCACTCATTTTCGAACCATTACCGGTCAACGGCAAGTATGTATATTTAAAGCTCCTTATCTTCTTTCACTTCAGTGTTTGCGAATAAATAAAAATTGGGTGGGCGTCCGTAGCTTAGTGGTTATTGCGCTTGCCGCATAACCAGGCAACTCGGGTTCAAATCCTTCTTTCATTGTACAAATTTACCAAAATCCACGACGTGTTTTTGAAGTATCTCTTATAACTATTAATACACTTGTTACTAAATAGAGTAACAAAAATGAGCCTATTTCACGCTGATTATGACTATCACGTGATTGAGTATCGCCTTTCCGACCGCCCGGTCCGCAATCTCATAATCATACTCGGCCCGCTGAACAGGTGCACGTTACGTTATCCATATTAACATGACGTCACGTTGTAGCCAAAATGACGTCACGTTGGATGTAAAATGACGTTAGGTTACACAGAGGTATAATTTCTTTGCCAATTTTGAGAATGTATAAGATTTTCTGCATAAATGTACTTTAGATCTCTATGAACTGAACTAAGCGTGAGTAATTGTTACCATCATTGAGTTTTGCAATCGAACTATTGTATTAAAGACTTTAATACACTTCAGAGCCTGACCGGAAGTCGATTATCGGCCCGAGTATCGCCATCCGGTCCGGCTATGTCGTGTATTAACCTCTAAATAGTTGACCCGACGGTTTTGCAAAAAAAAAACTCGACCCAGAAGTTTATTGATTTTTTTGTCATTTCAGTCAACTTGTGCTCTCAGATGTGCAACTTAACAAAAGTGTACAAGATCCAATTACACATTTCCAGTAATCCTATATGGATGAAGTCACGTGTCTTTTAGATTGGCACGAGAGGACCAACATTAACTAGACACTTTCATGTTAAATTTATCACTTTATTATCTATAACTGTACTACTGGTGTTCATTGCATAAGCAAAGCGCTACCGAGCGCCTCCATATATATTGTTTTTAATTTTAGAATTCAATAATTATTAAAAAGTTATCTATGCTATTCTGTCGAAATTGACTGTTTGTGTTGTGTATTTGATTAAAGTCTTCGATTGTCATATTGTGTCTTCGGTGTTGTTGTTTAACTACAATAACTCTTTCTTTCCAAGAACCATCACTCCTTGGAATAGCCTTTCGGCATCCGTCGCAAAGACCCATGACACACATGTAGTATCCTTTAAGCGGAGATTGTCCGGTCTCTCAATTTAAACAGTGGTTAGGGCCCTGCTGTAAGTAAGTATAGTGCACAGTGTATACTTTTCTCTAATCTGTTTATTTTTGGCGGTTATCAATGACACAGTTCTTGAAGTTCATCAACGTATATTATTTGCAGTAGTTGCCTAAATAATGCTCTTGTCGTCTAATCTGGCAACCCGGGTGCACATCCGGGTGGATGCACTCATATACCTGTCTGTGTCACATTTCAGCAGAAAGCTGACGGGCAAATAAAGACTTTGCTCATCATTTCATCAGTAGTTCTGAGCCAAATAGAGACAATATACCCCTTTCCAAGCGACCTTAATGTGTTTTCTGTATTTACTTATGAAAATGCAACATTCCAGTAGGTAGAAGAGTGCCACACAGTGGACTTAATATGTGTGTGATATTTTCAAATAGAGCCAGCATATGTAACAGTCGTTTAAGGTCGACCTTCAAATTCTAAGCCTGCGATATAGTCATACAACAAGCTATCTGTCTGTGGTCATTATTTTTAACATGCCGAGTATAGTCTTTATTTGCCAGTCAGCTTTCTAATGAATACAACAAATCAACATAAAACATGAGACGAAACGACATCTCAACATCTAACCATAGGCACATCATCACGATCTATGACAATCGTGAAAGCTCAGTTATTTCAGATTGTCTCCGGTAAATATATTGTAATTCATAAAAGCCGAGGTGATCAGAATGTTCCTATCACGCTCGTGAAAGTTCGTTCATTTCCGTTAGCTTGACCGATGTGACATCGAGATCATGACGTTTTTTCTATATTGTATATTCCTTCCTAAGTTCATTTATTAAATTGGGAGTACATCGCCGAGGCAAAATAATGCTCAGTGAGACCAAGGCATTTGTGTTTGTTATACAGGAGTGTCTGAAGGTTGGCTCGGGGTCGTGTTTTTCCATGAATTTTAATGAACATTAATCATTCATTAAGGATAGTTTATTCGTTATTTTTGGACTGAATGTTTTCCTTATTTATTTCTACGCTTTTTAAAACATAAAGTATGGCGCAAATGTTATTCTACTAGTATCATCCGATATTTCTTTTAAATTCACTTGAGTATATAACGGTGTCCTGTCAGGGCCACCGCGGCATAGCTATAAAAAGTTAATAGTACGATAGTGAAAACTCGATAGTACGATAGTGAAAAGTCGAAAGCACGATAGTGAAAAGTCGATAGTACGAAACAACGATACTACGATGATGAAAGGTCGATAGTACGATAGTGATAACACGATAATACGATAGTGAAAAGTCGATATAGTATCGACTTTTCACTATCGCATTTTCGTGTTTTCATTATCGTATTTTTATCATCGTATTATCGACTTTTCATTATCATACTATCGACTTTCGTGTTTTAGTTTACATATATGCCGCGATGGCCCCAACGGACACCGTAGTATATTGTATGTTTTAAAAGTAGTGCATGTTCAAAGTATCGACCTCACGGGCAAACGACTACATTTAAAAAAATCTTTTTTTTCTTGCAATCCACATATCAAACCTTCCCGCGTCTTTTGCCGAAATTCAAATGTCTTTGGTGAGAATAACTGGAATGAAATTCGATCGAGCTTCTACTAGAAATTTGACCTGTAACAGTGACCTTGACCTTTGAGATAGGAACCTGGGGGTAGAGCATGACACTTCAGCTTATGGAGGGGATGAACATCCATGTCAAATAATTATATTTATAAGAAAGATCGGTCAATGCACCACAAAGTTATGGTTTGGACCAGCTTCAATTTGACCTTCAACTGTGACCTTGACTTTTGAGATAGGACCCTGTGATCTGACATGACATGCCGTCTCATGGAGGTAAACATTCATGCCAAGTTTCGGAAACATTGGTAAATGCATGACAAAGTTAAGGTCTGGACAAGTTTCAATTTGTCTTCGACCTCAACTGTGACCTTGACCTTTAAATTGGAAACCTGGGTGTCGCTCATGACGCCCGTCTCATGAAGGCGAACATTCATGCCAACTATAAGAAAGATTGGTCAATGTTTGAGTGAGATACAGCCTGGACAAGGTCTATAATGGTCATTTTTGACGTTTGACCTCTTAGTGTGACCTTGACCTTTGAGTTAGAGACATGGATCTTGCCCACTGCACATCGCCTCGTGGTGTTTAACAATTATGCCAAGTTATTAAAAAAGGTGTCAACGCATAAGGAAGATACGGTCCGGGCAGGTGACGCGACACAAAAACGTTTACACAACGTTGTTCCGCAAAAATACATGACAGTTCACAAACCGTTAACACGTCACAGAAACATGGCAGTTCTTAGAAGTGTGCACTAAGTCAAATGGATATACTGTTGGATAATGATGGGAAACAAGAAGGATGGTTCAAAACGTTCTCATTGCAACACACGTGGATCGCGAAAACTCATGACATGAGCGAAACACAGGCCCTTGCTACGTTATAATCCAGCATAAAGTCAAATCGCGGTAACGAGAGAAAAGCTGAGCATTAACGCTCATAATAGACACCAATAAAGTATCAAATAACTCACCTGTACTATATAAACAAACAGTTTTATCAGTTCGCGGGGTTTTTCGCCCGATGGCGGAAGTTCTGCAACAGACGACGCATTCACCGGAACGTAATTCAGCGAAATGGTAGTTCAATTTGCGAACTGGTGCCCCAAATATTGAAAAGGTAGCCCCTTACTTTTTCTTGTTACACTTACCCACCATGGGGTCATAAATACACTAATATATGTCGAATAAGCTTGATTTCCTTAAAGCCCGTACTGTATGCGGTTATAAACAACTAAATATCAACGTTTGCGAGAGTTGGGCAATGGGTCCCACTTACTCGCATAAATATCTTAATATGTTCAACAAACAATATATATCGTCACTGCAATCTAACGCACGTCGACTGCAAACTCAAATACAACCGGAAATGAGCGATTCGAAAAGCAGACGACTAATTTTCCCTTTCAGAAAGAAATGCGGTGAATATACATGTACTGATTATGCAATGTACATGTATATATATATACGGTCAATGTATTTTCAGCATTCGTTTCATATAAACTTTTCGCATGCAAATTAGCTCTGCGACGAACAGGGCTGCCTGCTATGTGGAGATAATGCAACGAATGTGCATTGTATATTCGTAAGGTAATTTGCTAAGAAACTATGATACACTTAATACGCTCGAAGTGCCAAGGTCTATATGACGACTTATTTGAAATGCTTACAAAGAATCCGTCTGTGTTCTCTTATTGGTCCCAGACTATGCAGAGATGAATAAACATGTACATTTAAGGAGTGTTGCTCTTGGTTCCCCAGTTGACCAAACTTTTCACGTACATTTGTAGTTTAGAATCGTCATGCTTGTTAACAGGGTTTGAGGTGTACTTTGTAAATGAATCGCTAGAATACGATGCGTATAAATTGTGCTTTTGTGGACAAACATTAGGTATTGTACGTAAAGCCAACATGAACAAATTATATCTCCACAAACTTTTTATATATATTATAGCAACAAACAACAACCCTGCTAGCAATCACAATTGTCATGTCCGAAAATCTTATCCGAAAATATGAAGACAACCAAAAACTGCAAACTGTTGTCTCATGCCGTGTGTGTACTGTGGTGTGACTGTGTAGGCTTTTACATTTATATCTCTCATAAAAAGGCTGATATACGTATATATAATACAGCAATTAACAACAACCCTGCTAGCAATCACAAGTATCATGTCCGAAAATTTTATCCGAAAACATGCAGACAACCAAAAACTGTAAACTGTTGTCTCATGCCGTGTGTGTACTGTGGTGTGACTGTGTAGGCTTTACACTTTATGTCTCCCATAAAGAGGCTGATATATATATAATACAGCAATTAACAACAACCCTGCTAGCAATCACAAGTATCATGTCCGAAACTTTTATCCGAAAACATGCACACAACCAAAATCTGTAAACTGTTGTCACAGGCCGTGTGTGTATTGTAGTGTGACTGTGTAGGCTTTTACACTTTATGTCTCCCATAAAGAGGCTGATATATATATAATACAGCAATTAACAACAACCCTGCTAGCAATCACAAGTATCATGTTCGAAAATTTTGTCCGAAAACATGCACACAACCAAAATCTGTAAACTGTTGTCTCGTGCCGTGTGTGTACTGTGGTGTGACTGTGTAGGCTTTTATTCCTTTATATCTTCCACAAACTGCTGATATACGCGTATATATTGCAATATAATATAATATAGCAATAATAATCGTTCACAATTATCATGTCCGAAAATCTTATCCGAAAACATGCACACAACCAATCATCTGTAAAATGCTGCTAGATCGGAGAAAACGCTTCAAAACCATTCATTATAATATTTATCAAACTCAAATATGCATTCAAAACCCATCAAGTAGAATTTTTCCCCATTTTGACCCCGGCCGAAAACTGCAGAGCCACCAAATTTAGCTACGCATTTTCACAGATACCCAGTTACTCCCCTTTATGCAAAATCGCCATTTGCAATCTAAATGCAGTCAATGCAAGCCCAGTGTTTAAGGTGTACTAATTCTGTGTTTAACCAGCTATAATGTACTAGATCTACCTACGGTAAGTACTTTCTTCTTATTTCTCCCTTCAATTATTATATATAGTCGCAACAATTTCTATGCAGCAATACTGTATTGAATAAACAAAGTGATAGACTATATATCATAGTACTTAGTATCTACTCATCATTCTTTATTTTCAGACTGATGTCTTCATTGTCCGATTTTCTATATCAGACATCTGCTCTGTTCTATATCAAGCATACAGAAAAAGCATATCAGACATCTGCTCTGTTCTATATCAAACATACAGAAAAAGCAACATTTTTGGAGTGAAGAAATACAGTCGTATTTTTAAATTTGGGTGATTTTCAAAATAATGAAGCCTATATGTACTGAAATTTTATTTGCATTACAATTGGTAACTAAATTGTTGAAAGTAATGTCATGAAAAAATACTGAAGGTAGATAAACATCTTATTTGAAAATTTAACAGTCTGTTGGAATTTATTTAAATAAACCTTTTGGTAAAGAAACATAAAATTTATGTATAAAAATAATGAGATGAAACTTTTAAACTTAAACTATTTGCATTTATCCGAAAATTGTTAAATTTTAAAATCACTCACACAAATTGCATATTACACAATTTTCTCGATATTTGTTTACACTTGTGACACATTATGATTATATGAATCAAAATCACCATTTCTGTCAAACAATAATTATAGTATTGGTGACAACCTTTTTCAGTTTGCTATAACCATGTAGTCTACAGTATACTAACATTTTTGTATTCATAAATGAGTCTCTTTTTACATTTGATAATTTATCATTTGAGGGCACTTTTGAAGTATTTAGTTAACTCGGAATGAAGAAAAATGTGCCAAACATGTACCTTTTTTTTTTTACATTTTCTTAAAGTACAATGTCTAAATTTTGCATTTTCACTTGTTGGCAAAAAAAATAAGTGTGGCTTTCCCCCTAAAATTCAAGATGGCCGCCAAATTTCCCTCCAAACTTTGACAATTGTTCTATATATCAAAATATAGTAACATTTTCTATCAAAAAAACAATATTGGAATCACTTAAACAACACATATATAATTATGTTCATTTAAGAAAATGCAAAAAGTGGAATATTCAATATAATTTTAAAAATAGGGGCCATATTTGTAAAATAGTTCAGTCATCAATTTATGTATATAGTTAATCCATTAATTAACAGTTTGTACAAAATCTGTATTTTTGTATAACATTATACACATGTACTTGAACAAAAGGCTTAGAAATAAAAATAATCACAGAATCATCACCATGGCAGTTATGCAAATGCCAAATTTGAACCAAATCCCTTCATAAATAGCTGTCAGATTTCTTAGTTTCTGTTTTGTGTCTACTTGCCACCTAATTTTGCCATTTAAGGTAAGAGAAGCAGTGGCTGCCCGCATGAAGAGATCAGCTGATGGTGTAGCTCCGTATGATGCTCTGTTGTATAGGTCTCAAGTTGTTGCTGGCACCAACTACATTGTGAAGGTTTGTAACACAAACCTATAAACTGATATCACCAACAATCCAGAGTTTAATATCTAGTTTTAATTGTAAAACGTTACGACATACGGGACTACATGTATATGTATGTATATATCGATGGCTTAGAATGAGAAGGTCGTAACTACAAAATCAATATCTTGAGAAAACAAGAAAAGCTATCTGACAATCACTCTTTACTGTGCATGTTTTGTGGTTATGGGTTATTCACTGTATTAATAATTGTATTGAGCTTTCCCAGCATATATGGGTTCGCCATTTCTGGCGGTGAAGATAATAATAATAATATGGTAAAACAGGATTTTACAACTTAAGTTTGGTCAACATGATAAATTCCAAGTTTCAAGAAAATAGGCTCATTAGAAGCGCCTGATAATGTATATTTAAAATATGCATTAGTCTTATAAGGTCGTAAGTTACGACCTTTTAATTCTAAGCCAACGATATGCTGGCGTCGTCCGAAACATACTAGTCGGGGTGTCTGTCTATAGCTAAATATGTATGAGGATAGTATTTTCACAATATCATTAAAATCAGAGCAATATTAATTACGTTCCAGTACTTGGTTTAACACCGTGATCTCGTGGAATCTACCACTGCGTCACTCTATTCTAACTGGACTGCACATTGGACCGTGTTATATGTATTCAGAAGTGTAATGGGCTCTCGGGACATATTCTGTATACAAGCATATTTATACACGTGTATCTATTTCAGATTAAAGTCAATGACCAAGCGTCAGGAACTTGTGTACATGCACTCATTTTCGAACCATTACCGGTCAACGGCAAGTATGTATATTTAAAGCTCCTTATCTTCTTTCACTTCAGTGTTTGCGAATAAATAAAAATTGGGTGGGCGTCCGTAGCTTAGTGGTTATTGCGCTTGCCGCATAACCAGGCAACTCGGGTTCAAATCCTTCTTTCATTGTACAAATTTACCAAAATCCACGACGTGTTTTTGAAGTATCTCTTATAACTATTAATACACTTGTTACTAAATAGAGTAACAAAAATGAGCCTATTTCACGCTGATTATGACTATCACGTGATTGAGTATCGCCTTTCCGACCGCCCGGTCCGCAATCTCATAATCATACTCGGCCCGCTGAACAGGTGCACGTTACGTTATCCATATTAACATGACGTCACGTTGTAGCCAAAATGACGTCACGTTGGATGTAAAATGACGTTAGGTTACACAGAGGTATAATTTCTTTGCCAATTTTGAGAATGTATAAGATTTTCTGCATAAATGTACTTTAGATCTCTATGAACTGAACTAAGCGTGAGTAATTGTTACCATCATTGAGTTTTGCAATCGAACTATTGTATTAAAGACTTTAATACACTTCAGAGCCTGACCGGAAGTCGATTATCGGCCCGAGTATCGCCATCCGGTCCGGCTATGTCGTGTATTAACCTCTAAATAGTTGACCCGACGGTTTTGCAAAAAAAAAACTCGACCCAGAAGTTTATTGATTTTTTTGTCATTTCAGTCAACTTGTGCTCTCAGATGTGCAACTTAACAAAAGTGTACAAGATCCAATTACACATTTCCAGTAATCCTATATGGATGAAGTCACGTGTCTTTTAGATTGGCACGAGAGGACCAACATTAACTAGACACTTTCATGTTAAATTTATCACTTTATTATCTATAACTGTACTACTGGTGTTCATTGCATAAGCAAAGCGCTACCGAGCGCCTCCATATATATTGTTTTTAATTTTAGAATTCAATAATTATTAAAAAGTTATCTATGCTATTCTGTCGAAATTGACTGTTTGTGTTGTGTATTTGATTAAAGTCTTCGATTGTCATATTGTGTCTTCGGTGTTGTTGTTTAACTACAATAACTCTTTCTTTCCAAGAACCATCACTCCTTGGAATAGCCTTTCGGCATCCGTCGCAAAGACCCATGACACACATGTAGTATCCTTTAAGCGGAGATTGTCCGGTCTCTCAATTTAAACAGTGGTTAGGGCCCTGCTGTAAGTAAGTATAGTGCACAGTGTATACTTTTCTCTAATCTGTTTATTTTTGGCGGTTATCAATGACACAGTTCTTGAAGTTCATCAACGTATATTATTTGCAGTAGTTGCCTAAATAATGCTCTTGTCGTCTAATCTGGCAACCCGGGTGCACATCCGGGTGGATGCACTCATATACCTGTCTGTGTCACATTTCAGCAGAAAGCTGACGGGCAAATAAAGACTTTGCTCATCATTTCATCAGTAGTTCTGAGCCAAATAGAGACAATATACCCCTTTCCAAGCGACCTTAATGTGTTTTCTGTATTTACTTATGAAAATGCAACATTCCAGTAGGTAGAAGAGTGCCACACAGTGGACTTAATATGTGTGTGATATTTTCAAATAGAGCCAGCATATGTAACAGTCGTTTAAGGTCGACCTTCAAATTCTAAGCCTGCGATATAGTCATACAACAAGCTATCTGTCTGTGGTCATTATTTTTAACATGCCGAGTATAGTCTTTATTTGCCAGTCAGCTTTCTAATGAATACAACAAATCAACATAAAACATGAGACGAAACGACATCTCAACATCTAACCATAGGCACATCATCACGATCTATGACAATCGTGAAAGCTCAGTTATTTCAGATTGTCTCCGGTAAATATATTGTAATTCATAAAAGCCGAGGTGATCAGAATGTTCCTATCACGCTCGTGAAAGTTCGTTCATTTCCGTTAGCTTGACCGATGTGACATCGAGATCATGACGTTTTTTCTATATTGTATATTCCTTCCTAAGTTCATTTATTAAATTGGGAGTACATCGCCGAGGCAAAATAATGCTCAGTGAGACCAAGGCATTTGTGTTTGTTATACAGGAGTGTCTGAAGGTTGGCTCGGGGTCGTGTTTTTCCATGAATTTTAATGAACATTAATCATTCATTAAGGATAGTTTATTCGTTATTTTTGGACTGAATGTTTTCCTTATTTATTTCTACGCTTTTTAAAACATAAAGTATGGCGCAAATGTTATTCTACTAGTATCATCCGATATTTCTTTTAAATTCACTTGAGTATATAACGGTGTCCTGTCAGGGCCACCGCGGCATAGCTATAAAAAGTTAATAGTACGATAGTGAAAACTCGATAGTACGATAGTGAAAAGTCGAAAGCACGATAGTGAAAAGTCGATAGTACGAAACAACGATACTACGATGATGAAAGGTCGATAGTACGATAGTGATAACACGATAATACGATAGTGAAAAGTCGATATAGTATCGACTTTTCACTATCGCATTTTCGTGTTTTCATTATCGTATTTTTATCATCGTATTATCGACTTTTCATTATCATACTATTGACTTTCGTGTTTTAGTTTACATATATGCCGCGATGGCCCCAACGGACACCGTAGTATATTGTATGTTTTAAAAGTAGTGCATGTTCAAAGTATCGACCTCACGGGCAAACGACTACATTTAAAAAAATCTTTTTTTTCTTGCAATCCACATATCAAACCTTCCCGCGTCTTTTGCCGAAATTCAAATGTCTTTGGTGAGAATAACTGGAATGAAATTCGATCGAGCTTCTACTAGAAATTTGACCTGTAACAGTGACCTTGACCTTTGAGATAGGAACCTGGGGGTAGAGCATGACACTTCAGCTTATGGAGGGGATGAACATCCATGTCAAATAATTATATTTATAAGAAAGATCGGTCAATGCACCACAAAGTTATGGTTTGGACCAGCTTCAATTTGACCTTCAACTGTGACCTTGACTTTTGAGATAGGACCCTGTGATCTGACATGACATGCCGTCTCATGGAGGTAAACATTCATGCCAAGTTTCGGAAACATTGGTAAATGCATGACAAAGTTAAGGTCTGGACAAGTTTCAATTTGTCTTCGACCTCAACTGTGACCTTGACCTTTAAATTGGAAACCTGGGTGTCGCTCATGACGCCCGTCTCATGAAGGCGAACATTCATGCCAACTATAAGAAAGATTGGTCAATGTTTGAGTGAGATACAGCCTGGACAAGGTCTATAATGGTCATTTTTGACGTTTGACCTCTTAGTGTGACCTTGACCTTTGAGTTAGAGACATGGATCTTGCCCACTGCACATCGCCTCGTGGTGTTTAACAATTATGCCAAGTTATTAAAAAAGGTGTCAACGCATAAGGAAGATACGGTCCGGGCAGGTGACGCGACACAAAAACGTTTACACAACGTTGTTCCGCAAAAATACATGACAGTTCACAAACCGTTAACACGTCACAGAAACATGGCAGTTCTTAGAAGTGTGCACTAAGTCAAATGGATATACTGTTGGATAATGATGGGAAACAAGAAGGATGGTTCAAAACGTTCTCATTGCAACACACGTGGATCGCGAAAACTCATGACATGAGCGAAACACAGGCCCTTGCTACGTTATAATCCAGCATAAAGTCAAATCGCGGTAACGAGAGAAAAGCTGAGCATTAACGCTCATAATAGACACCAATAAAGTATCAAATAACTCACCTGTACTATATAAACAAACAGTTTTATCAGTTCGCGGGGTTTTTCGCCCGATGGCGGAAGTTCTGCAACAGACGACGCATTCACCGGAACGTAATTCAGCGAAATGGTAGTTCAATTTGCGAACTGGTGCCCCAAATATTGAAAAGGTAGCCCCTTACTTTTTCTTGTTACACTTACCCACCATGGGGTCATAAATACACTAATATATGTCGAATAAGCTTGATTTCCTTAAAGCCCGTACTGTATGCGGTTATAAACAACTAAATATCAACGTTTGCGAGAGTTGGGCAATGGGTCCCACTTACTCGCATAAATATCTTAATATGTTCAACAAACAATATATATCGTCACTGCAATCTAACGCACGTCGACTGCAAACTCAAATACAACCGGAAATGAGCGATTCGAAAAGCAGACGACTAATTTTCCCTTTCAGAAAGAAATGCGGTGAATATACATGTACTGATTATGCAATGTACATGTATATATATATACGGTCAATGTATTTTCAGCATTCGTTTCATATAAACTTTTCGCATGCAAATTAGCTCTGCGACGAACAGGGCTGCCTGCTATGTGGAGATAATGCAACGAATGTGCATTGTATATTCGTAAGGTAATTTGCTAAGAAACTATGATACACTTAATACGCTCGAAGTGCCAAGGTCTATATGACGACTTATTTGAAATGCTTACAAAGAATCCGTCTGTGTTCTCTTATTGGTCCCAGACTATGCAGAGATGAATAAACATGTACATTTAAGGAGTGTTGCTCTTGGTTCCCCAGTTGACCAAACTTTTCACGTACATTTGTAGTTTAGAATCGTCATGCTTGTTAACAGGGTTTGAGGTGTACTTTGTAAATGAATCGCTAGAATACGATGCGTATAAATTGTGCTTTTGTGGACAAACATTAGGTATTGTACGTAAAGCCAACATGAACAAATTATATCTCCACAAACTTTTTATATATATTATAGCAACAAACAACAACCCTGCTAGCAATCACAATTGTCATGTCCGAAAATCTTATCCGAAAATATGCAGACAACCAAAAACTGCAAACTGTTGTCTCATGCCGTGTGTGTACTGTGGTGTGACTGTGTAGGCTTTTACATTTATATCTCTCATAAAAAGGCTGATATACGTATATATAATACAGCAATTAACAACAACCCTGCTAGCAATCACAAGTATCATGTCCGAAAATTTTATCCGAAAACATGCAGACAACCAAAAACTGTAAACTGTTGTCTCATGCCGTGTGTGTACTGTGGTGTGACTGTGTAGGCTTTACACTTTATGTCTCCCATAAAGAGGCTGATATATATATAATACAGCAATTAACAACAACCCTGCTAGCAATCACAAGTATCATGTCCGAAACTTTTATCCGAAAACATGCACACAACCAAAATCTGTAAACTGTTGTCACAGGCCGTGTGTGTATTGTAGTGTGACTGTGTAGGCTTTTACACTTTATGTCTCCCATAAAGAGGCTGATATATATATAATACAGCAATTAACAACAACCCTGCTAGCAATCACAAGTATCATGTTCGAAAATTTTGTCCGAAAACATGCACACAACCAAAATCTGTAAACTGTTGTCTCGTGCCGTGTGTGTACTGTGGTGTGACTGTGTAGGCTTTTATTCCTTTATATCTTCCACAAACTGCTGATATACGCGTATATATTGCAATATAATATAATATAGCAATAATAATCGTTCACAATTATCATGTCCGAAAATCTTATCCGAAAACATGCACACAACCAATCATCTGTAAAATGCTGCTAGATCGGAGAAAACGCTTCAAAACCATTCATTATAATATTTATCAAACTCAAATATGCATTCAAAACCCATCAAGTAGAATTTTTCCCCATTTTGACCCCGGCCGAAAACTGCAGAGCCACCAAATTTAGCTACGCATTTTCACAGATACCCAGTTACTCCCCTTTATGCAAAATCGCCATTTGCAATCTAAATGCAGTCAATGCAAGCCCAGTGTTTAAGGTGTACTAATTCTGTGTTTAACCAGCTATAATGTACTAGATCTACCTACGGTAAGTACTTTCTTCTTATTTCTCCCTTCAATTATTATATATAGTCGCAACAATTTCTATGCAGCAATACTGTATTGAATAAACAAAGTGATAGACTATATATCATAGTACTTAGTATCTACTCATCATTCTTTATTTTCAGACTGATGTCTTCATTGTCCGATTTTCTATATCAGACATCTGCTCTGTTCTATATCAAGCATACAGAAAAAGCATATCAGACATCTGCTCTGTTCTATATCAAACATACAGAAAAAGCAACATTTTTGGAGTGAAGAAATACAGTCGTATTTTTAAATTTGGGTGATTTTCAAAATAATGAAGCCTATATGTACTGAAATTTTATTTGCATTACAATTGGTAACTAAATTGTTGAAAGTAATGTCATGAAAAAATACTGAAGGTAGATAAACATCTTATTTGAAAATTTAACAGTCTGTTGGAATTTATTTAAATAAACCTTTTGGTAAAGAAACATAAAATTTATGTATAAAAATAATGAGATGAAACTTTTAAACTTAAACTATTTGCATTTATCCGAAAATTGTTAAATTTTAAAATCACTCACACAAATTGCATATTACACAATTTTCTCGATATTTGTTTACACTTGTGACACATTATGATTATATGAATCAAAATCACCATTTCTGTCAAACAATAATTATAGTATTGGTGACAACCTTTTTCAGTTTGCTATAACCATGTAGTCTACAGTATACTAACATTTTTGTATTCATAAATGAGTCTCTTTTTACATTTGATAATTTATCATTTGAGGGCACTTTTGAAGTATTTAGTTAACTCGGAATGAAGAAAAATGTGCCAAACATGTACCTTTTTTTTTTTACATTTTCTTAAAGTACAATGTCTAAATTTTGCATTTTCACTTGTTGGCAAAAAAAATAAGTGTGGCTTTCCCCCTAAAATTCAAGATGGCCGCCAAATTTCCCTCCAAACTTTGACAATTGTTCTATATATCAAAATATAGTAACATTTTCTATCAAAAAAACAATATTGGAATCACTTAAACAACACATATATAATTATGTTCATTTAAGAAAATGCAAAAAGTGGAATATTCAATATAATTTTAAAAATAGGGGCCATATTTGTAAAATAGTTCAGTTATCAATTTATGTATATAGTTAATCCATTAATTAACAGTTTGTACAAAATCTGTATTTTTGTATAACATTAAACACATGTACTTGAACAAAAGGCTTAGAAATAAAAATAATCACAGAATCATCACCATGGCAGTTATGCAAATGCCAAATTTGAACCAAATCCCTTCATAAATAGCTGTCAGATTTCTTAGTTTCTGTTTTGTGTCTACTTGCCACCTAATTTTGCCATTTAAGGTAAGAGAAGCAGTGGCTGCCCGCATGAAGAGATCAGCTGATAGTGTAGCTCCGTATGATGCTCTGTTGTATAGGTCTCAAGTTGTTGCTGGCACCAACTACATTGTGAAGGTTTGTAACACAAACCTATAAACTGATATCACCAACAATCCAGAGTTTAATATCTAGTTTTAATTGTAAAACGTTACGACATACGGGACTACATGTATATGTATGTATATATCGATGGCTTAGAATGAGAAGGTCGTAACTACAAAATCAATATCTTGAGAAAACAAGAAAAGCTATCTGACAATCACTCTTTACTGTGCATGTTTTGTGGTTATGGGTTATTCACTGTATTAATAATTGTATTGAGCTTTCCCAGCATATATGGGTTCGCCATTTCTGGCGGTGAAGATAATAATAATAATATGGTAAAACAGGATTTTACAACTTAAGTTTGGTCAACATGATAAATTCCAAGTTTCAAGAAAATAGGCTCATTAGAAGCGCCTGATAATGTATATTTAAAATATGCATTAGTCTTATAAGGTCGTAAGTTACGACCTTTTAATTCTAAGCCAACGATATGCTGGCGTCGTCCGAAACATACTAGTCGGGGTGTCTGTCTATAGCTAAATATGTATGAGGATAGTATTTTCACAATATCATTAAAATCAGACCAATATTAATTACGTTCCAGTACTTGGTTTAACACCGTGATCTCGTGGAATCTACCACTGCGTCACTCTATTCATACCCTAACTGGACTGCACATTGGACCGTGTTATATGTATTCAGAAGTGTAATGGGCTCTCGGGACATATTCTGTATACAAGCATATTTATACACGTGTATCTATTTCAGATTAAAGTCAACGACCAAGCGTCAGGAACTTGTGTACATGCACTCATTTTCGAACCATTACCGGTCAGCGGCAAGTATGTATATTTAAAGCTCCTTATCTTCTTTCACTTCAGTGTTTGCGTATAATTAAAAAATTGGGTGGGCGTCCGTTGCTTAGTGGTTATTGCGCTTGCCGCATAGCCAGGCGACTCGGGTTCAAATCCTTCTTTCATTGTACAAATTTACCAAAAATCCACTACGTGTTTTTAAAGTATCACTAATAACTATTAATGCACTTGTTACTAAATAGAGTAACAAAAATTAACCTATTTCACGCTGATTATGACTATCACGTGATTGAGTATCGCCTATCCGACCGCCCGGTCCGCAATCTCATAATCATACTCGGCCCGCTGAACGGGTGCACGTTACGTTATCCATATTAACATGACGTCACGTTGTAGCCAAAATGACGTCACGTTGGATGTAAAATGACGTTTGGTTACACAGAGGTATAATTTCTTTGCCAATTTTGAGAATGTATATGATTTTCTGCATAAATGTACTTTAGGTCTCTATGAACTGAACTAAGCGTGAGTAATTGTTACCTTCATTGAGTTTTGCAATCGAACTATTGTATTAAAGACTTTAATACACTTCAGAGCCTGACCGGAAGTTGATAATCGGCCCGAGTATCGCCATCCGGTCCGGCTATGTCGTGTATTAACCTCTAAATAGTTGACCCAACGGTTTTGCAAAAAAAACCTCGACCCAGAAGTTTATTGATTTTTTGTCATTTCAGTCAACTTGTGCTCTCAGATGTGCAACTTAACAAAAATGTACAAGATCCAATTACACCTTTCCAGTAATCCTATATGAATGAAGTCACGTGTCTTTTAGATTGGCACGAGAGGACCAACATTAACTAGACACTTTCATGTTAAATTTATCACTTTATTATCTATAACTGTACTACTGGTGTTCATTGCATAAGCAAAGCGCTACCGAGCGCCTCCATATATATATATATTTTTAAATTTTAGAATTCAATAATTATTAAAAAGTTATCTATGCTATTCTGTCGAAATTGACTGTTTGTGTTGTGTATTTGATTAAAGTCTTGGATTGTCATATTGTGTCTTCGGTGTTATTGTTTTACTACCATAACTCCTTCTTTCCAAGAACCATCACTCCTTGGAATAGCCTTTCGGCATCCGTCGCAAAGACCCATGACATACATGTAGTCTCCTTTAAGCGGGGATTGTCCGGTCTCTCAATTTAAACAGTGTTTAGGGCCCTGCTGTAAGTAAGTCATCGATGATCCTTGAGACGATATCAGCAGTGACCATCATAACTGGAGAGGTTCAGAGTGAGGAAGACGAAAACGCAGCTGGGAAAAACTTTCTAATCCTTCAACCTTTGAATTATTTACTTATTTCTAACTTTCCTATTTTATTTCATCGGTTTCCTATCTTCTTGATCAGTAACCACCCATCAATTGTAACTGTATGTTGTAACCCATAGAAGTACATGTAGATGTTTTGGTGTATGTAGTTTGAAGAGCTGACATGGGCAAAATATTAATGTAGTTCACAGTGTATATTTTTCTAGTCTGTTTTATTTTTGGCGGTTATCAATGACACAGTTCTTGAAGTTCATCAACGTATATTATTGGCAGTAGTTGCCTAAAGAATAATCTGGCAACCCGGGTGCACATCCGGGTGGATGCACTCGTATTTCAGCAGAAAGCTGACTGGCGAATAAAGACTTTGCTCATCATTTCATAAGTAGTTCTGAGCCAAATAGAGACAATATGCCCCTTTCCAAGCGACCTTAATGTGTTTTCAGTATTTACTTATGAAAATGCAACATTCCAGTAGGTAGGAGAGTGCCACACAGTGAACTTAATATGTGTGTGATATTTTCAAATAGAACCAGCATATACAATATATCACAGCGTATCGTTGGCTTTCAATGAGAAGGTCGTAGACTTGAACAAAATCAACATTTTTGTAAAAAAAAAACATGAAAAAAACTGTCCGAAAAATGCTCTTTACTGGTAAATCAGTCTGTTTAAACATCAGTTTTGGTCAACATGACAAGTTCAGATTTTCATGAACATAGCTTATAATAAGCCCCTTGTGGTGCAGATTTCAAATATGTAACAGTCGTATAAGGTAGACCTTCAAATTCTAAGCCTGCGATATAGTCATACAACATGCTATCTGTCTGTGGTCATTATTTTTAACATGCCGAGTATAGTCTTTATTTGCCAGTCAGCTTTCTAATGAAATACAACAAATCTACATAAAACATGAGACGAAACGACATCTCAACATCTAACCATAGGCACATCATCACGATCTATGACAATCGTGAAAGCTCAGTTATTTCAGATTGTCTCCGGTAAATATATTGTAATTCATAAAAGCCGAGGTGATCAGAATGTTCCTATCACGCTCGTGAAAGTTCGTTCATTTCCGTTAGCTTGACCGATGTGACATCGAGATCATGACGCTTTTTCTATATTGTATATTCCTTCCTAAGTTCCTTTTATTAAATTGGGAGTACATCGCCGAGGCAAAATAATGCTCAGTGAGACCAAGGCATTTGTGTTTGTTATACAGGAGTGTCTGAAGGTTGGCTCGGGGTCGTGTTTTTCCATGAATTTGGTTTAACATTAATCATTCATAAAGGATAGTTTATTCGTTATTTTTGGACTGAAAGTTTTCCTTATTTATTTCTTATAACTGGAATGAAATTCGATCTTGTTTGTTTGGCGTACGCGCCGGAATTAGAAGTAAACAGTGTCATGTTTCAGAAAACACATAACAAAAATTGGTGACTTCGTTCTAAGTAGCGGTACATTGAAAACCTTGTCAGTTAATATTATCCTTGACAAACTATAAATTTAGTGCAAGTTGTGTCTAGATCCATACACTAACGGTTATATCTAAGTCATTGGATAAGGTAGGATCTAATTCAAGCATTTTATGTGAATTATGAATAAATAAGTAGGTTAATTTAATTGTCAACACTTTGATAAATAGAGAGATGGTTTTCACTTCATTTCTACAGTTTATTTTCATTGCTGTGGTGTTGCTGTAGTCGTTCTACCAAGTACTCCTATTAAA
Source organism: Spisula subtruncata (assembly GCA_963678985.1). Classification (NCBI taxonomy): domain Eukaryota; kingdom Metazoa; phylum Mollusca; class Bivalvia; order Venerida; family Mactridae; genus Spisula; species Spisula subtruncata. Next base: position 29,043,663 of record OY787677.1, on the reverse strand, counting down.
GTGGCGTTACTCCTATTTTCGTTTGCCTACCTTTGCACAAATGTACGTTTGATTCAATTTATGATCTTCTGTCCCATATGTATAACCATTAGAATTAATACATTCCTGGTCTATGCATCTAAATCCCTTTTTAATCACCTTTAAGTGCATCAATATTCGAGAAGATTATGACATATCTACTTTATCACTCCTATTGTGGATTTAACTAACAATGATAATAATAATAATGATAAAGACTTTATTTATAGAGGCAACGTAGTTAGGCATTTGCCCAATCTTCCCTACGAGCCTCTAAAATTCAACACATTTACATAATATATACAACAACAGTCACATTAAAAATGGCAATAGGAAAAAACTAAACAATTCAATAATAAGGAATATACAAAGTGCAATATATAATAGTAATGTCATCTTAACTTGGTAGGTATGGCTGTAGTAATAGTTCTGCTGTTTGGGTCGGGCATTTCAAATTACATATAGCATTTAGGCGATATGGACAACATCAACAGACATCGCGAAACTTGCCAAACATGTATCAGACATTCGGTCCTGCACAGATTGGAAAAGTACTGGACCGGGAAAAAAACCAGATCAAATATTTGATGAGTCTTATTTCGATGGTTTAGCTCTGACAAAATCAATATAATATTTTTTTATCTTAAAATTCAAAGCAAACATCACTCCTAAAGACAAACTCACATTTAAAACTAAAATGTTACATAAATGGTACTATTTCCCTAAATAGATTTTCTGCCACCAGACATTCGGTCCAGCTGCATGCTTTTGTCCATCAGACCAAACTCAAAATGTCTGGTAAAATGTTCGGTCCGGCGATGTTTCGCGATGTCTGCATCAATTTTCATTGAGCATATTATCACACCGTACAACCCGATACATAGAAAACAGATGGTACTAAGAAGACAGTGATTATGTCTTGTGCGTAGTCTCAGGGTGTCCAGCACTCACTGACAAAAACTTAGGGCTAATTTTAGGGTTAAAATCAAGAAAAATTGGGGCTAATTTAGGGTTAAAATCAAGAAAATTAAGAAAAATTAGGGATAATTAAGGGCTAACATTAAGAAGTTTGGAACTAAATTAGAACATTTAAAGATGTCGATGACTTAGTATGAGAAGGTCGTAACTACCAAATCGATATTTTGAGAAAACACGGAAAAACTGTCTGACATTTACTCTTTACTTATCGTAAAACAAACTTTTACAACTTCATTTTGATCAACATGACAAGTTCAGATTTTTATGTAAATGGGCTCATAAGAAGCGCATTGTGATGCTTATTCTAAATATGTATGAATCTTAAAAGGTCGTAAGTGGCACTTACGACCTTCTCATTCTAAGTCATCGATGTGTACATGGACTTACCTTTACTGTTTTGATAAAAAAGAAACTCACAAACATACAATTTTATAGTTACAGGAAAGGTGTTTTCCAGGGGTTTGCATTATCTTAGCATTTATCGTTTTTCAACTATAAATTTCATGATAACATTTCAGAAAGTGTTTCAAGAAATATAAAAAAATAGGAATTGTTGAGAAAAATTAGGGCTTCTGATTTTGTCGAAAAAAGTCGCGCAAGGGAATTAAAATTGGCAAAATACACAAACACTGCCATGTCTTTGAATTTATATCAAACATGATAAAAATTTATCTGACTATTTGTTGTTACCCAGTGAACAAGTATATTGTCGATTCAAAGATGTCTGTCAAAACCGCCATAATGTTCCATTTATGAATAGCTAATTGTAGCAAGTATAACCACTACGCTATAGGACTATTAGCTTTTTAATAATGTAAGTGTATTATTGATGGTAGATTTAAATCCTAACACACCTTAATAATCTACCGGGGTGAATGTTTGTTTACGCAGTTGTGACAGAGATCTTTGAATGAACTATACCGATTTATATCAAAATCGGTACATCAATAACAACATGGGAGCACTAGAACATTTGATAATTTAAAGTCTAAGTCTGAGTTTTAGATTTACAACATTGGTGAATAAGACCCCTGTAGTGCTGAATGTGTTTTATTAATGCCATTTTCTTTAATAATTAAGTGTTGTTATTCCGTTGTTTGTTGTCTTGGTCTCCTTGTTTGGTCAATGTATATGTTTTCTCTATTCCAGTGGCCTTATTCACCATTATTTTAAGACTGAAACCTCGGACTTAAAAAAATTCAGTTTCTTGCTTGTTTTCGCAAAATATTTATTTTGTACTTACGACCTTCTCATTCTACACCAGCTATGCATTATCTCAGGTCATTGGTTATTCTGCTTAATAAATACTACATACTAGATGCTTTTTTTTAATTCAATGAGGAAAACGGGGCATTTTATCCGGGTATTTAATTCATATATGACATGATTAATTAGATCTAACCGAACTATCAAAATACCCGCGTACCTCCAGACGTAAATAACTACATTGTATTATATATTTTTTAAAAACCTCGAAATTTTAGAAGATGCATTCAGACTTTGTGGTGGGTCGGGTTTCTAGTTAAATAACACACATTAGTTTTCTCAAGGATAAATGAATAAGGAAAATACTAAAATATACTATAAAAAAAATAGTTGATTCAAAGATCTCTGTCACAACTGCGTAAACAAACATTCACCCCGGTCGATTATTACAGGTTTCTCAGGATTAAATTCTACCATCATAAATACACTTATATGATTACAACTCTAATGGTCCTATAGTGTAGTGGTTATACTTGCTGCAATTAGCTATTCAGAAATGGAACAGTCTGGTGGTTTTGACAATACGACAATACGCTTTATACCTTGATAGTGTGCACGGAGTTAGATAGACAATCGAAATATATACGGTACATGTAGTGTATTAGCTCAGTGACGGGTTTTTTCTTTTCCAAACACTGATACTGCCACCCATGGCTATAGACTCCTCGCGAAAATGCCATTGAAACTTTGCACATCGGGCAGCACGCTTTTGAGTGAGTCTATTTTACACCGATTTACCCCTCTAATAACGTTTTACTTGATGCGATCGTTCAACACATCGTCATATAAGTATTTGTTCTAAATGTTTACGCTAAAAATATAATTTAGCGCTTGTAGTAAGTTTATATTTATACATGAAGTAGTTAAGTTTTGGGAAAAATGAAAGAAAATACGTGTTTAATATATCGCAATATGAAAAGTACAAATGAGTTAATATAACCAGATAATGTTCTATAAGAACTGTCTTTGCTATAATACTTGTATTGATACACGTGCATGTCTCATAGGCTGTAAAATGGGAAGCTGCTGATTTTTAGGGAATGTGTTGCACTCTAAACGACTTAAAATATAATGTCATGGTATCTAAACGAATGTGTTATAGATAATAGACGACAGTCTCAAGATGGAAATCTCTTACGAATATGGAGATTCGGTTGATGTTAGTGGCATAAATGTCGGCGTATTTATGGATGTAACGACGACAGAAAATTCTGAACTACGCCTGTAAAGAAAGTTCTCCTGCAAGTATTTTCATTTTATGTCCCATTAACATTTGTTCTATGGCATTAAGACTACCTATGTATTATCCTGACAACAGGCAAAATTTGCCTGGGATCAGACCCGTATATTACTGCTCAAGATGTGGATACTTCAACCATTCTGTCGTCGACATTCAATAACAGGTGTTGTAGAACTACTTTTTAACGTTCTTTTTTAACACTGACAATGTGAATGATAACCAAAGGTTGGTGTAGTCCATTCAATAAGTAATACCAATAAGGGAACTATCCCATTCGAAAGAATAGCGGTGAATACCGTTAACTGATGTATTTAGCTTATACCCAGTCAAACCTATATAAACCTCGCTTACCTGTTCGTTAGTTCAAAATGTTATGGTGTCTGTACAAAATTTGATGAATTATTGTGATACAGTCATCAACCTGAATGGGGATGATAGCCAACAAGAGTTGTTGTGTGTATATGTTTTTTTCTGATTAGATAAGTACCAAGCGAACTATCCGAGTTTACCTTCACATGTAGACGAATTGTTGTCAATGTCATTGAATACCTTGTTGTGCACTGATTTTGAACTGTTGTTTACTTTACACATCTTTTTATTGGACTTTTGTCACATCGTTGTGTAGGAATGTTAAGTTTTCCTGTCTCCTGATTAATATACACTGATTTCGGATCACAGTTTAAGTCACTTCCTGTAATTTTAAAACAACATATTTTGTAATTTAGTTTGTCCTCTGATTTGAAGAAATTAAGATTATAAGGATCCACCATGAGATTCTATACTACATAGACTGTCTCATGGTGGATCATTTTTCTTCGACGTAATTCGCGAAAATTTGAATTTTTATCATTATTTAGCGTTCGTGACGTTAACGTGACGTCATTATAACGTGGCATTTGCCGTACGTTCGCATTCAAAACAATCGATAACATAACGTTGTAAATAAAGCATATGCAATCAATGTTATGCTCTGCCTAAGAAAATGCCCCTTAAATAGTATAGAACCTATTTTTGTTCTTCTTGTTAGTTAAACACCAAGTTTATTTACTATGCAGACGTAGTAGAAGTAAAAGTAGACAAATAAAGGTCGGAATAAATTAACGTGCGGTTGCTCATGTCAGAAAGATGTTGCTAATGTAAGATAAGATTTTCTTCCATTAGCAACGCGCTTATCTTACATTAGTAACGCCGAAGAAAAGAAATCTTCTCATAGTTTAAAGATGATTGTTTAAAAATGTTTTAACATAATATGGGCTTTTATTTCAAAAACAATATTTTTGTCACTAGCACAACCAAGACGGGCGTATTTTGAGACATTTTGGCAACTTGTTTTGGTAAATGAAGGTCCATAACCCAAGAAAGCCTGTGCCGATTTGGCCTATAATCGAACTTGACCTAAATATCAGGCAAATAGGCGTTGTCACCAAGTTTGAAGACGAACAGATGAAAACTGTTTGAGTTAGAGTACAGACAAGGCCAATTTCACATTTGTTATGGTAAAAGAAGGACCATTACCCAAAAAGGCCTGCACCGATTTGGTCTATAATAGCACTTGGCCTAGTTATTACACCCGTAAGTATTGTCAGCAAGTTTGAAGACGATAGGACAGAAACTGATTGAGTTAGAGTACAGACAAGGCCAATTTCACATTTTTTTTGTTAAAAAAGGACCATAACCCAAGAAGGCCTGCACCGATTTGGCCAAAAACTGTTTGAGTTAGAGTACAGAAAAAATACTGGACGCCGCCACACGCCTGCCTGCCCGCACGCCCGCCCACCAAGGGTGTTCACATAATACGTCCCGTTGATAAAGATGCGTACGGAACATGCCATTGAACATTTTATTTATTTCTATGTGTAACAATCAAATGATCATTCAATTGAGAACGCCAATCTTCATATTAAGGAAATAACAAATGCTAGGACCAGTGGCCGAAAAAAACACAAAACACGTACGAGGAGTGATCAATATATTCGAGTACTTTCCTTCTCAGTTTTGAAATACATATATTGGAACTAGAGTATTGAAATTACAAGCTGATGTAGATCAATCAATTATCTCGCGATTTGTTAATTGACTGTATGATAACGTCATTATTTACTTGATGACGTCACTTTTTGTAACCATGGTGAAGCACGCACCGTCTAGCATCTAGAACGTAACGTTATTTCTGAGAAACGACATGCTATGAAATTTAATGCAAAACGTGTAAAATCCTAGCGATATCTCCAAAATGACTTGACAAACTTGTGCATGGATTCTGTGCCCTCCCAATTGGCCATTTTCATATGATTTCGTTGTATAAGTGATTGTTGGGTCTCTGTGAAACGGTTAAGTCGATAAAATAAGGATAAACAGCAAAAAATAACACCGCGTTAGGGACACTTTCCGTTAAATTCTGCGAAATAAGACGCACAGATCTCAACCAAATGTAACCGTTGAAAACGAAGACTAGTATAGGCTACAAAACATTAATTCGTTGACTCCAAATCAAAAGGGTTATTTCGATATTGCGTCCTAAACTTGATAGGTCGTGCTTCGTTCTTAATTTGGAATAATCTTATTTTAAAAAGCAAACCGCCCTTTTCCGAGTTTTGTTTCCAATAACGCATCGATAATCTTTTTGTTCCACCTCACATTCCAGAACTGGCTATTACCTACTGATTTCTGTAGTAAAAGAAAACCAGTCTCATACATGGGACCGGGTATCGGTCCAGAAAGGAACTACTGTATGTGCTGCTTCGACGGTGGCGCTTGGAATGACGTCACGTGACGTCCAACGTAACGCGTCCCTGAAATGAATCAGATAATTTTATTAGTGCATTCGGTCGGAGACGTCTTACTCCGAATGATGTTAAATGGCTGTGAGCCTTGTTTCCAATAAGAAAAGATAAAGTTTAATTCCAATCAAGGGTCATATAACCATAGGGGTCTGTAACGTCTTCCACCCCATTCACTGTTCAAGGATAACAGGGAAAGAACTCTTGTCGAGACCAAGTTTACAAAAAGCCTTGAGGCGTTTGCGAAATAGATGATAACCACCTACTGTTTTATTCATTAGCTAACTTATACTTTTTTCTACAAGTTATAATCATGTTTTTGTCAAACTGTTTCATAATCGAGACGTTATAAAGCAAAACACACCGAAAATATACCGCTTTTGAAAATCTCGACACAATGATGCACAGGCGTTTAGTCGCTGCTTACCATACTATATGGAAATTCATGCGGAAGTGACAAACAAACATATCCAACTATTTGTCCCATTTGCATTCGCACATGTGACAATTTTTTTACCATTGGAAGGCATGGGGACTCAACGTAAAATTGTCCATATGATAAAAACTATTTGAGAGATTTCTTATGTGCAAACATGTTTTGTAGTTTGATATGTCTACAAAATAATGCACTAAATTTCACAGTTGTATCTTTATGGGATCAGCCCCCTTTTTAAAGGTTTTTAACATGACTATCACTCACATTGAACAAAGAAGGAAATGAACGGATTTGATATCAAACTTGGTTACTTTCTTGTCCGTAGTTCTTTTGTTTCTCGGGGAATATATTTTGTGCAAACTTGATTAATAGTTTAATTTCTTCCCGTCAGATTGGTGTTTTGATATAAGAAATCCGATAATTAGATCTGCCCCCTTTTTACGTTTTTTTAAAACAGGTATCTTTTTTTTTAGTAAAAAAGTAATACACATATTTAATTTGCACGTTGTTAATTGTTTTATGACGCGCCCCGCTGCGATTGTCACAGCATGTGGGGTAATAAAAGTGGTACATTCGCTTGAAGGGTTATAACCGCTATATTTCTATAACCACTATATTTCCTGTATACATACTTTATTATGATTTTAGAGATTTGAATCTTTGACTTTATTGCCGATTTGGAAACTAATACATGCATTAAAATAAAGTGAAATGTCATAAGCTCACGCATAATTTAAAATTATAATAATCGTACAGTTGAGACATAAAAATGAAGAATCATATCATTCCTATGACACTTGTTAAATAAACTGGTTAATTGACACGTTGTTCCACCTAATTGAATATATACGAATTGTAAAAATGAAAATTAAACGTAAAAAAGGTTAGGAAAGGTGAGACGTCGCGTCACAAGTTGAAGCTATTTTCAATTTCGCGTAATTTATTTGCCAAATGGTGCAAATGTAATTCTGTTTGTTTCAATAAATATAATATGTTATATATCAATCGAACGAAGATAATCAGCACACTCGACCTGAATGTATATGTTTTGAGTTTTATCACAAAATCCCGCACTTTCAGGGTTCGAAAGAACCAGAATACGGTGAAATATCACTGTAGAGATGTAACATCCAATCTCGTTGGGCTTGAGAAAAATGTGTGGAGAGCAAAAACCATACGCAAAATTTCTATATTTTTTACGCAAAAATGATTCTTAAACGTTAAAAGTTGATGTCATTAACGTAAAAGAAAATGACATCATCATAAAGTCAAATATTTTGATTCTGTGTTGCGGGAACAGTTGTGTAGAGATTTCAAAATTACAGGAAAATAAGTTGTTATTACACTGATAAAATTGTTCTGCAATATTTATTTTTAGTAATTTCTCTTTGTAATTTCCTATAAAAAATACGTTTTTCATATATTATTAAATACGGTTCTCATTTTAGATTTTGAGTCAAGAAATCAAAAATAATTTCAAATTTTCTTTGTCTACCTAAAATGTCCCACCCTGTGCTTAAAACTAAAAACTGAATTAAACATGAAATTCGATTTGATCGAACGTGAAATTTTCTGTAAAACAATATTCGTCACTGAAATGATAAAATACGTTTTTTCCACGCTGTTGAATAGTATATTGTTTATCAAAATCGTTCAATATACGATGAAGTTGTTAGTATTTTTCAATGTCGACACAAAATGTCCCACCAGCAAAATTACGTACTAAGTAACGTCAAAATATCTTAAGTGTTTATGTTGTAGCTTCGATAATTCAATGCAAAATAGAAATCGAAATTTTAAAGATTGGTTCGAAAATGTTTTATATATACTAGGAAATGTACACAGTACTTTATTCATCAAGGGATTTTTATTTTGAATTCTTTGTTCATTGGGGTTACATCAAGCTAGTCTAAACTGTACAAAGAGCAAAGGGATAAATGCACACATTACATCAATTTGGTTAATTACGTACAAGTTATTTTGCCTAAATCTAAGTTCTGTTATTCCGAAGGACGCTGAATATACCCCCTATACACATAGTTACACAACTTATGTGTTTATGGTTGTTGTGCGCCCATGATTTAGTTATTCTGTCAATTGTACGCCTTATGTCCGTCATATTTAGCTAAAATAACGGCGTTTTTGACGTTACGCAAAATAGCTCCAACTTGTGACGCGGCGTCTGAGCTATTGACTGAATAATAAGAAAAACAAGAATACACCTGATGTTGTACATTTTCTTTATTTTCATAATATAATAGAAAAATAAAAAGGGAAATATTGCTTTTGTTTGGTAACTGTAAAGTAATAATCAAGTTCACAAATGTTTTGTTTTAAAGGTCGCTAAAACTACATGCTTCTGTCACTGAATCCAAAGACCTCTTTGTATGTGATATATGATTGATGTTATGAATTGATTAAAACTATGAAAACTGATTTAGTATTTGTTTAACATTTCAACTCTTTATAACTTTGAAAGCACTTGTCCAACATAAATATAAGTTGAACAAATGTTTCATCCCGATATCTTGAAAAAAAAATTGTGACAATTAGAGGGAAAATTGGGGTTTTGTCGGGTCCGCGAGCGCGCGAATATTTTCCTATTTAATTCAAGAAAAAAACCGCTCTATTTCACGAACTTAAAATTGTCATAACTTTTTTATTTTTCAAGATATTAAAAAACCAGTTCCATAATTGTGTGGTCTATGGCTTGAAAATGCAACAAACCGTAACCGCACAAAATCAGCAGTGGTTGCTAAATTTCATTTAAACTGTGATATTGCACACATACTCAAGCATTGTACAGTTACTAGTAACCGTTTCTTTTTTCTATCATCCATCGAATATGCATGATAATAAGTATACATATCGTCACATGTATTGCGGTTACTAGTATAACAAATGCATAATTGTAAGATTCCTCACACATGATCAACGAATTCTGAATGATACCATGGAAGTATTTAAATGTTCCTGATGATACCTACCTTATAAACAAAATTTCAAAATGACAGAGCTATGCCCATAAAAAAGATCCTGGTATGTATCATATACAAAATGTCAAAAATACCAAAAGTGTAACTGAACGCACAAAACCCCTCCAGCAAAGGATATACATTAATTTATACACTCCGACAACCCGCTGAGTTAGCATAGCGCGATTACGCAATCGAGATAAGATCGATCAGATTAAAACCGTATAACACCAGTCAAGGGAAGGTAACTGTGGTCGACTTGAAAACACATTCAATACAAATAGGACAAATAGTTGGATATGACAAGGACATGGGCAGATATGCACACAACTTTTAAAACTCTGATCAAATGCTTACCTCTGAAAAATAACACGAACGCTAGTGAGGTCATTTTATTATTTTCCATCCAAGAAATTGACATTTGGCTTCCATGTTAGCTAATCTGAACACACGATAATACAACCCATTATATCTGAACCATATAAAAGTATAGGTTTTAAAGTGTGATCAAAAAGATGAATAATGGTATCGATATTTTGATGAAGCTGTTTAAACACCTGGCATAGTTTGCAGACCCCTCTCAAAGCTCTTTTATACAAGTCGTTCTGGCAATCATTCTGATCACCTCGGTTTTTATCCAATGGAAAATACCTCTGACATAACAAGGCGACATTTTGAACTACTTTCAGTCACATGATTCGAAAATGGCAGCTCCCCCAGTTACGTTTATACAACATGTACACGTACATACGGCAACAAATATGTTAAATTTTAAACTTGAGAAAGAGGACGACAGCTGCTAAATACTAAAATTGAAAACAAGAATACAATTATAGTTGTATAAACTAGGAAAGAACGCTACGAAATAAAAGTTCGCACAACGTCACGTTTACGTTGACGCCAAATAAACGTCATATCATTCATGACGTCATGTGATAAACAAGACGTCAATTTCATTCATAATCCGTGCTAGATAATATGAACTAAGGCACCGCCTAAATGAGGGATTAAATACACATTGGATATCTGCTAAGCTATGTTTCAGATAGAAACTGACTAAATATGAGTTGAATTTAGATGTTATAAAATATACAAAGATAGTTATTGATCAGCAACTGATCACTTTTCCTCTTTAAATTTAAGACCAGAAATAATAATTATTCAAAACTTTAGATTGGCTATGTATCTGTGGTTGATGTTTTGAATAAGTGTAGGCATCCCTAACCTGGAGTTTTACCTATATAAATTACTGATTTGTTATACATTGCAACGTAGCGTCATGAGTCTATTTGGCGTACTTTTGGTATGACGTCATTTCCTGTTATTTGTGACGTCATGACATCACGTCTTGTATTGGCGCCGTGTATCCAGTACAATAGCGTATTTCTTACTTCCTTTTGTTTTTAAATAGTTTGTTTTATTTATTGAATATTTTTAAAGATGGTTATAATTCGAAAGAAAATGATAGGGGGCAGCCGTTTACAGATTTCTATTTTTTATGTTCAAAGAACCATTCACCTCGGAAAACTGCCTGAAATTTTTGACCGGAAATAACTTTTTCTGAAAGCATAAGTACCTGTGGAGACTCGACGAAAATACGCACGTGGACATTATTGGTATGGGTATTTACAATAGCCAGCTTCGCTGGCTATTTAATCCCCTATTAGTTTTCTACAAAGATATTTGACATTTTCTTCGCTATACGTCCTGCTATGCCGTAGGAATAAGAAAATTGATCAGAACATATAAAATAACCATCGTATTGATGGATACATAACGTGTTATTTTCACGCGGATGTAGCTGACTTTAGTAGTGAGGGCGAAGTTCCGGCGAACGATATTGGTGTATTTCTACACTTATTTACGAGGTGTATTTACCGTAGACAAACGGAAATTGCCGAGCTTTTACGATATTCTGGCAATGTGAAAAGGTTCCAGATGATGAAAAAAAGGATACCAAGATACTTATACTGAGTGACATGCTTGATTTCAATATCTCCGAAGAAGTACCTATCTTTCTGGGTTCTTCCAGCTTTACAGAAGGTCATGATAATATGAACTAAGGCACCGCCTAAATGGGGATTTAATACATATTGAATATCTGAATTCTGATTGGGTATGTTTGTAGGCATACACTAAAAAATTATAAGCTGAATTTAGATGTTAATATATGGCGCTAATTATCAGCAACTAGTTAAGCCCTCTCCCTCTTTTCCCTTTTAAAATATGATATCAAACATATTTTTTATACTAAGTTTTAGCTAGGCAACACAACAACTATATAATCCAAACTGGGACTTGAACCCAGACTGCCTGGTGGTGAACCAGTCGTCATACATTTGACCATTTGGATGAACAATATGTGTTGCAATGTCACCAGGCTATGTTTTTGTCAAATAAATCCCTTACAAGTGTTACATATTGCTGACAACTAGCTACCAATTATATGACAATGACATTAATTGTTAATTTGGCAGAGTGTACTTAGTATTGACACTGTAAGATATTATTATCATTTGTGATGACAGCATGAACAAAATTTGAAGTAGAAAATATAAACAATTAGGCCCTCCTGCTTTCTAACTCAGGACTTGAAACCTGACGATGGCGCAGTTACCTAATGTTTTTCTACTTCAAATTTGTAAATAAGAAAAAGAACTAGCGTCACCTAAATGTTTTAAACAACAGACTGTGCTACAGAAATACACTTAATGCATAAACATAGCCACACAGCCTATAGAAACCATCTGATATCATTAACAATCAGCCTAATTAAATTGGCTACATTTTTTAATATCCAAGGAAAGTTTTATTTAAATGCAGCAAGTTGTTAATAAGAACAAGCATGGAGAAAGTTTGTGACAACCGTCCAGCACAATATCAATACATGTGTTCATTCAGTGTCAAAACTATACATTATAGTAACAAGTGTATTACAAGAATGCGTTCAATAAACGCTTATGTCACCGTGGAAGCCATTTCAATAAGTCTAAGTCCAAAATTAGGTCAAGGTGAATGTCAAAATGGAGTCAGGTGATACAGGCGTGTGGAGTGGTCATATACAACATCCATGCAAGTTTGAAAGCTTTGTAGCAAGCCATATTAATGCTAGAAGAAATAGTCAATTTGGTTTAACCAGGTCGGACGGACGAACAGGTGAATCACAGTTTCACTATATGCCTCCCGATCTATCGTTACGGGGGCATAAAAGGAAAAAACCCAATACTTGAAGAGAAAAACATTAGGTAGTGACGGCTTTCAGTCACTGATACCGATTTGACATTACGCTATATTTATGTTTTAATTGAAATACTGCCTGTCTGAGAGCGCATCACTTAAAAACTGGCAGTAATGTTAGACTAAGTGAGGACATTTATCAGTTGATATACATTGTAATAAATTAAAGCACACCATATCAGTGCTTCTGAAACTAATGACAAATGACCACAAAAAACTATTATATGCGATAGCGTAATGTCAAAGACTACATGTACATACTCACATACTAGTAGTCGGAAGTAATCAAAAGTTGTCTTGCAATAGGCTTGGTTACAATCATTGTGGTACTGAAGCCCAATTACCTGAAAAAATAATGAACTTCTTTAGTAGACGAAATAAATTCACATGGCAAAGTTACATATGTCTGAAATAGATTGACAGTTGATTGCACATGAAAGTGCTTTAACATTATAACACATTTGAAATAAAATAAGATCTTTGACCAAAAATGAACAATTTTCTGTTTATCATTTGCTGTACTTTCAGGTATAATGGTTCTAATCACTTTACTTTGGTGTGACAATTATGGCGCAATAAAGACGCTACACAAAATTTGATACAGTCCATGGCTTTGTTCGATGCCGCCAGGAGGCGGCATCGAGTATGAAAGGGTGCAAGCAGATGTCCCAGGAGGATACAAGATTTGATTGGTTATAACGCTGTTGGACTCGCCCGTCAGGGGTAAAATAGGATGATAAATGTTCGGTAGGTACTAAAGTCCAAGTCCCAGGAGGATACAAGATTTGATTGGTTATAACGCTGTTGGACTCGCCCGTCAGGGGTAAAATAGGATGATAAATGTTCGGTAGGTACTAAAGTCCAAATCAGTTCGGAACGGGTGTTTATATAACGGCTACATATGTTGCAATTTGCGGGTCTTAGCAGGGGCTATTAAAAAGTAAAAAAAAACTACTTGCGCGGAGCGGCGATTTTCCTTTCGAACTTTTATGGAACATGTTAAATACTTTCATGTCTGTCAGATATTTTTTAGTTATGATTTTCGATTTTTTCCAGTTCTTAGGTTTTGTCTTAATCTAAATTTGATAAATGCAAGTGTTTTTTTTAATCTCTATGTTTCTTTATTTATGTATGTCAGAATAGTTTGTTTTGCCAAAATTTAAACGGGTAAATATAGCTTGCCAACATTGAACTGACACTTCTTATTTACAAAATATTCATATGCGCTCCTATACTCCTGCCAAATGGAACTAGTTCTATGCATATTTTAAACTATGTTGAACGTATTAATTCGCAATAAATTTACTTATCAAGCTCACAAACCACGAAATAACAATGTCCTTTAGTGTCAGTTTCACGTTGTCAGGCTATACCACGTTATTGGAATACACTTTGTTATTTTATGAAACATGCTAAATGCCATCTGTGAAGCATTAATCAATATTATAATGGTGCTCATATTTCTAAAACATGTTATGTTCATTTGAATAAATATTTCAATAGAAAATAGAATGTTTTCATGTTTTCTATTCTTTCCTGGTGTTTCACTGCCTTCAAGTTTTTAACCAGGTTTTCCAAAGGAAAACTCTGGTTATTAGATTGCTGAATGTCGGCGGGCCTTAACAATTTCTTCTGTGCACAACTCCTCCTACATTTCTTCATAGATTTCAACCAAACTTTCAGAGAATGATTGTCATCATGTGACCTGGTGCATATTATCAGGGTTTTATGATTCAACCAATTTTGACGGAGTTATGGCCCTTGAAACAGAAAAAATTGGCCGCTTTCCTTATGTCGCACGGTACTCAAAGTACACGACATAGAGTCATGAAACCTTCACAGAAATGGTCAGGATGTTTTCTCTACACCTGGGGTTTCACTCCCCTTTCAGTTTAGTACATCCAGAGTTATTAGCAATTGAAATGGTGTAAAATAGCCATTTTTGACTTGTTTCACATGCTACTCAAAAAGTATTTGACCTAGGATCATGAAACCTTTATAGAAATGTTTGACAGCATGTACTCTAGTGCACCTGGGGTTTCACTCCCCTTTCAATTTAGTACAACCAGAGTTATTGCCCTTGAATTAGTGAAAAATACCCATTTTCAGCAATCTTAAGTTTTTGCAGCGTACACTCAACACATGAGAATAACTTCCCTTGTGCATCACACATCACGCCGGAATTTTAGTTTGTTTACAAGTTTCTACCAATACCTTTTACTTAATAAAAAGATTTACTTAAAAAGAACTAGCGGCATCTTTGATGCCCAGCATCAACATTTCACTTGTTAAATTGTTGATTTTCGGTCAGTGGGGGTGCATCAGGAATATTATCAGACTGGACACCTAATTTCTTTTCTGTCCTTTTAATGCAGCTGTTAATTTTGTTTCTCCGATTCGTTCTTTGATACCGAGTTTCATTTTCTGGAGTATCGACATGGAACCAGAGACCTAATTTTCTACAGATATCAATTTGTTTGTCCTGAATTACCGGGTGATTTTTTTTGTTTGATGTTTCACTGTCCAAAGCAGAGCAATACTCATATAATTTTCTCTTTTTGGAACAATTTGTTTTGTTTGAGGAGCTGGACCTTCATTTTGATTTGATATATGATCAGAAGAAGAAAATGAACATGAATATGTGTGGTCATCAAGTCTAGAACCGGTAGCCGCAGGTGAACTTGAACCAGAGGCTGCGTGTGAACTTTGGCTTTCTTCGTTGCCAGTAGACTTAGAATTTAAAGTTTGTGAATTGTGAGGATTTTGCGCATCATCACCAGTCTTTTTCTTCAAAGCTTGAAAGTGGTGGTTGTTCAAAAGAATATCAATACTAGTTTGAGGGTCACGATTAGATGCTGGAAGATAAGTGGTCAATGTAAACGTAGATATGTGATCCCTTCTTCCTTGTAACCAAATATTTATTTTACAATCTAACAGTTCCGACGCAGCCTCTATTTCGCATGCAGTGGCCCACCAGTTACCTAGAACCATTCCATCCTGATACCAGACGCGAGACATGTTTTGACCATGGTGTATTGCAATCTTTTCTCTCCAAGTATCCCAGTTGTCATAAATTTGACCACAAATAAACCTTCGGTAAATGAGCGTCTCGTTAAAATCACCGGACAACAAATAACTCAAGCAATGAAAAAAACAATTTCCATCACCCGGTACGTCAACGATATGGAATACATCATTACCAACATTAATTTCGGGTAAATATTGAATTGAACGTACAGGCATAATGATTAATTATCTGATCCGTAGCAATAAACAAACTTACTTGACCAATACTGCTCTCAGACGAACGAAAATGCTGAAATTGCGCGCAAAATTAAATACACTAGAATGACTTCCCTTGGTTGTCGATGTGTTTAAAACACGACGCTCTTCGGGCCGTGTTTTTTGAGTACTTCTTATTTCCCTTTGTTTTTTAAAAATAGTTTGTTTTATTTATTACACATTTTTTTAAAAATGATAATTAATCGAAAGAGAACGATAGGCTCAACCGTTTACAGCTTACTATTTTTTTTATATTCCTATGACCATTCACCTCGGAAAACTGCCTGAAATTTTTGACCGGAAATAACTTTTTTTGAAAGCATTAGTACCGGCAGAAACTCAAGGAAGATACGCACGTTCGCCTGTTAACGGTCTGGGTATTTTCAATAGCCCCGCTCCGCGGGGCTATTTAAATCCCCTATCAATTACACCATCATCAATAAACTTCTGAAGCCTAGTGTTTAGAACACAATTAAAAAGCTTTGAAATACAAGGCATTACTGAAATACCTCTGTAGTTATTTGTATCATTGGGGTCACCGCCTTTAAATATAGGTTTTATAAAGAGCAAATTGCATTGGAGATCTCCTTCTGAGTGATTTTATAGTCCAATTCTGTAAATGTTTATTTTGTTCAGCAATTTTTAGAAGAGTCTCATACTTAAAATCAAGATCTTGGAATTGTTTTTTTTTACACTGAAATTTTGCTAGAGGGATCATCCGGTTGGTCTTCCTCTTCCAAGTCTTTAACTAATTTCCAATATTCAGAAGGATCATTTTCATAAAGACTATCCAATTTAGTAATTATTAACTTTTTAAAGATGTTACATTTTTGCTAACAGCAACGTTTATATATTGTTAGGTATTTGAAAAAAGATCCTTTTACAAGAGGATCATATGGTTGCTTAGAATATGCCAAACTTCTGCTCATTAACTCCTTACGCATAGAGCTGAGGTCAGAGTCAAACCATTCCTTCTGTTTTACTTTCCTTTTTTGTCTTGCCTTGCGCCTCAAAGTCTTATTACAAGCTGTATAGAAAATGTCATTAAACGAAGACACTATTTTATCAATAGAGTATGAACTAGATCTACCATGCTGGCAATTGCCCAAAAAGGAATAAATTTTGCTCTTAATCTCTATAGAGCTCAATGCAAGTTTGAAATCATAAATATCACCTTGACAACTATATTGACTAACATCTTTTTCTAGTATAGAAACAATATCCAGGTTGTGACGTATAACATATCGAGGGCTTAGTGCAAAACTATTGTATGTGCCTCTATAAATTGATGTAGTTACCATAGTTTTGCACTGAGCCCTCGATATGAAGAATTACCTGGAGCAATATATATAAAGCAAATAAACAGGCCTTTTTCTAAATTGAAAAAGAGTTTTGACAGCTTGACCCACTGGATTTAACTAGAGGTATTTTTCAGCAAGGTTATCCCTTTATAAATACTGGGGTTGATTAGAAGCAACATACCCCCGGATATTGGGTAATTCTGTTCAGCCGGTCTTACAATACTATGGCTTTGATAACCTTCAAAACAGACTGTTTGATCTTTATAACATTTGGGTTTTTTGTAAGCAGAGCAAATCGTAGACCTTGATACCCCTAATGAAATCCTTGTCATTTTTTTGTTTTACAGCCCGTTTACATTCCAACATGATATTCGCAGAAAACTTTTAATATACATACTAGATTCAAAGTTATTAAAAGAGTAAAATAAACAACAGTAGCCTGGCATAAAAAAACACAACTATTACTAGTTGAGAACTGCTTCCAATAGAAAAGTTTACAGAAAGTGTTTGTTCAATGCTAAGATTACAATTGAATAATATCAGCAGACATATGAAGGCGTATAAACATAGTCAACCATAAACATTTCTACAAACAATATACCCACATGCCCTAATCCTGGCACATATACATGTATGTTTAATAACTATAAATACATTTATAAACATGAAATAAGAAACACACAAAAACAACAATTAAAACGACAACAGAAACCTCAGTTAATATTAATATACTAGTATACACACTAACATAAACACCTATACCTGGATACTCTTAGATATTGCACAAATATATCAATAAGGAACAAACACATACATTGAGATATACATACATACAAGTGTGCATACACATATATGTATAGATTGAGACACTAACATAAACAAATATCTAGACAAACAGACAGATGTCGACAACAACATACACACCATGTACACATAGACATCAGAACATGCAAATGTGCATGTGCTAAAGAAAACAAGTTCCTGATTAATAAGGTGCAGCTCTTAGACATATTGTAATAACAGGGTTGTATCACATCAGCTGACCAAAATATAGAACAAGTTATATATTAAGTAGATTGAATCACATTAAGTACAGAGAAAGCATGCAGCACAAATGATACTACAAAAAATGTACATACGGTACCCATGCACATTACAGGCATTATGATAATGGGTACAAGAAAGACAACTCATGCTTTACTCAGGACATTTCAAATTAATCACGCACAGTTCTGTCCCTTTGTACAGAAAAAAATTGTATACAACCATCCAACTGCAACAGACATGTGATAACAGCTATTAAAGTATTAACAAAAATAATTAGATATCTTTAGTACATGAGACAACATCTAAAATAAGGCATTACAATGAACTAGATTTGTTATCTAACTAGACGATTTGGCTAACTTATAAAAGGGAGAATTTTTAATAGAACAACAAGATTTAATATACAGGTAGATGGCTAGCCTTAGTATAACTATTTACTGAGCTTGTTGAGAGGTGCAACATTTAAGAATTAGGTGGTTCATATAAAGATTATATATAAGTTTTACTTAAAATTCTAAATATTAATGTCGGCAACAAATGACCATAGATCTAATTTTGCCATTAGTGTTAGGATCCATCT
Organism: Spisula subtruncata; assembly: GCA_963678985.1. NCBI lineage: Eukaryota > Metazoa > Mollusca > Bivalvia > Venerida > Mactridae > Spisula > Spisula subtruncata. The sequence continues at coordinate 29,024,523 of OY787677.1, read as the reverse complement.
CAATAAATTCTGAGCATAACAAAAGTCAAGTATCATCCATAATGTTTGAAAGGTACAATTGCATACCATCATAATGTTGAAAGATGAATTTGCCAAATATCATCCATCATGTAAATAAAGTTAAAATTTTAGGATGTTTTAATAACATTTATAAGACAAAAAGAATTTTAATTTCACGAACTCTCTAGGTCAGTCCCGAAATCCTAGAGTCCTGAAAGAACTGTGGCAAATTCTTCCCGCACATTTTTTGCCAGTATGTCAATTCCACTCTGAGGTGTTTCCTGTCATGAAGGATACCTTCCAATGCATTTCCTCTGTAAGTTAGATTTGAGTTTGAGCTCACTGAGACATTATCAAATTCTTCTAGGCTAACTGTCAAGCCGGCGCACAGACTAATCACCTTTCCGTTCAGGCCATCCCGTCTATGAAGGGGCATTGACACTATTATAGGAACACCCGGATAAGCTTGGTCCGTTACCAAGACCAAATCATTGATTTTTGAGATAATTTAATGTGGATCCTCTCTTTCTACATCATTACATGTGGCTTGATAAGCAATAAGGTCAGCATTAGGTCGACCATTTTCTTGTATTTTTTTTTCATATATTCACGGGCTTCTTGTACTGTGAATTTATTTATTTTGGTAATATGCGCCACTGTTCGTCCAGCCATAAATCTGAAACTGAGGCGATTGATGTTTGAAGTCCCCACTAAAAGAATGCTTTTACGACTGAATTTTGGTGAAGACTCTTTGTAGGCTGAATCACCTGACCTAGACATTAATAAAGGTGGAGAATCAACAGTTACAGATCTATTGATAGAAGTTTGAGGAACAGAGTCTCTGGTAGCCCTAGGGGATGACTCACTAGTTGAAGATGGCACGGTATTTCTGAGGGTCTTGCTTCTTGGTGTGGACCGTACTGAATCAATGGAAGAATCAATAGGTTGCGGCGGACGTTGGGGAGGGGGGGGTGTTGATCAATAACTTTCGATTTAACTTCCATATATTTCTCTTCTAATCTTTCGTATTCTACCATTCGTTTACTGTACCTGGTTTCCAGTGCAAGAAGGTCTTTGTTAATTGTACTGTCAATTTTGGGAAAGAACAATAGGCTAAACTGTTAATGCGTTTCCGATGATACTTTAATGGTCTATCCATAGCAATCTCATAACGTTCTCATAGTAACGTAACGATGTAATAACGATAAACAATCAAGATTGTCTCCCAATTGCAGTACATGTCATGATGTTAGTCTTGAAAATAAGCAAATAACTGGAATATTTTCTACAGAGCAATGCTCTTTACGTAACGGTCTAATTGTGCGCAGAAAGCCCCAAAATATTGATCGTTGTCGTCTATGAAAATAACCGTAGGTGAAACTGGCACCTACATCCCAGCCCCTTATTATATAACAATTACAATGACCTCTAACAACTTGACTAGAAAGCTCATAATGCGGAAAAAAAATACCAGAATATAGTGAAATAATATCAAGTTACCCAGTTATAATAACTTATACAAAAACACCATTCGCACAAAAAATTTGATCAATGGCATATAATACAATGTTACATCATGAGACATGTGTAAACTGTCATAGCATCATAAACATAAATGTACAGTTAAAATATTCAAAATACAATTATCTCAAAATCATCAGCATAAGCAAATTTACGAAGTCTAGAATTACTGTAAAACCATAGATTCTCGCAATACTAATTTGTTTGCTAATTGCTAAACATAAAAAACAACTTCAGAAAAATGCTGCTTTTTGCTTTAACGACATAGATAATGTTCACATGTATAAATTTTAATAACTTACGATAAATCATGACTATGATGCATAGCAAATTAGTACATTGCGAAAAACCTTTATTCTACAGTAATTACTCAACAATATTTGTTCAGACGTAAATTTCAAACGTTCTTCAAACATTACTTCATCACCAGAAGAAGACATAGTTTGTCAATTGGACGCACTAGACAGGTATTTGAAGCTGTCTTTAGTTTGACCTGTCTCACTAAACCTAGCTTGTCCGGAATAGTTTCAAAGACTTTGCCCAATGGCCACGAGTTCCTTGGTCGACTGTTCAAGATTGATTCAACCTCACACATAAATGTGTTCAAGCTTTCATCAGTTAAAGTTTGCTGCTTAAGAACATTTTTCAAACTTTGTCGAATAGATCTTATCATCCTCTCCCAAACTCCACCAAAATGACAGCCAGAGGGTGGATTGAACTTCCTGTCAATGTCCCTTTGTTTCATTGTGTCCTCAATAACATTCACATTCCATTCTCGAATGGACTTTCGAAGCTCCTTGTTCGCACCAATGAAATTTGTCCAATTGTCAGACCGAATCAGCACACCCTACGTACTCAACGGCTGCACGTTTGTGTTTAAGGGGAGGCATGAACGATTTGAAAGCAATGACATTAAGGGATCAATGCCATGCTCCACGGGAATTTTTATAACTACGAATTCGTCAGCTACATTATTTGGTCCCTTGTTTTGGAATTGAAATGTGACATCAAGCAAATTCATAATAAACACGAGCTCAATAAATAAATCTCTAAGAAAACATGCTTATGCTCTGAAGTATAAGTATATGTAGCCCACCTCATCATTAGATTGATCATAAACAGGGGCGTAGCTGGGTCAATTCAGAGTGTACGCCCGTTTTTAGATTTAGTTTTGGGAGGGTATATATATAGTAACAGACTCCATGTGAAACCAACTGATAAAATATCAATGTATTATGCGAGCGAAGCGAGCTAGAAAAATATCTAGAATATACCGTCAATCCAAAAGGGAGACTGCCTCCATTAATGAACATTCATGCCTTACCCTAGTGAGGCATCGATTTTTATTGCATTTTTAAGTCACTTCATTTTATGATTTTCTCCATGGAGCGTTCGCCCGAGCGTACGGGCGTATGCCTGGCTATGCGCCTGATAAACATGCAATATGATTATATCATTAGAGCGTAACGAGCGAAAAATTTGCATATTAACTTTTTTACTACCAGAACACGACATGTGTTTCGGCGATATTTAGGGAGGTGGGGGGTATCCGGTACTATTTTCGTTTTACAAAATGAAGGTAAACTGTCCGGTATACTGACTCAAGTTGAGATCATTGTTTATAATATGCGACAGCTCGTAGTATCTTTTGTAATTCAGGCATTGTATTAGACACAAGTTAAAAACAAAGTTTCCACAAAAAGATTAGATTTGCAAATTTTAGCCGAGGCTGGCCTCAGTGTAGTGACGGCGCTGATAATACGTTATAATGTTCACTAAAGCTGACCATTTTCTCACGTTTTAGACGAGTTACGACGTTGTCATACACACTGAGTTCTTCGAACTCGCACCGTTGTAAAAGTTAACGAAACTATTGAAACAATAACAAATAAGATGGATGGATGGATGGATGGATGGATGGATGGATGGATGGATGGATGGATGGATGGATGGATGGATAATTTTATTACCTCCAGATAAGGAGAGCATCATAACATATTTACAATAACATCGACAGAGAAAAATGAATATAACTCCAACGCGATATTCTGCAATGTCAATATAAACAGAAATCACTGATCATTACATCGATTTAGGGAGGGCGGAAGTTTATTTAACCTGCTCACTTCTATTCACCAAGTAAGTTAAAATAACGGTAAAGCTTGGCCACATTGAGATGAGCCTGACCGATTAGCATAATTTAACGGTCGATATATTGTCTTCCTTTACAACACCGAGTGTATGTTTTCATAATCGGTGAGTATCACGAAGACGCTCGAGATGTAATACAAACACAAATCTGAAATATCGATATTGCACGATTTGCTTGCGGAAATTGATATATTCAAACCGTGTAATATATTCTTGCATAATGGTCAGGCTAGGGTCAAAATAGCCAAGCTATACACATTGAAAAGAGAATCCCTTTTCCAATATCCTTATGTTGTCATACCTGCTTTACCTGTTTACTATAAGTGGCACAGGTACCAATACCGCGTTAGAGTTATACACATATACATATATAATAGTTATACAACATAGATAAGTCAAGTGAATGACTTATCAAACGATTTGTAGCATCATACATAATAGTAACAAGGTTAAATACATGATAGAATGCACACCAATAGTATACATCAGAATTTATATTTTATTTTATCTTGAAGCCCTGTAAATTAAATATACATACTAAATAACATAGAATACGTTTTAGAGTAAGGCTATTATACACATTATTAATGCATGTTTAAAATTCGGGTATGTCTTACTCATTGTACCACCTATATCATCGATTTTTATTTTGGTGCACGTTGAAAGATATACCTCTATAGATAATATTGCTAAATGATGACAATGGGTTGCTATAACTTTACACAACTATAAATGCAAATTGATAATAGGGAGTGAACAAGCTTCCAGATAAATAGTGACGGCTTTGAGTAGCTTTTAGACGTGTTAGGTACCCTGGATATACATGCAGTATGGAAAGGCTGTACCGTATGATGTTATGTACCCAATTGCGTGTTTACCAAATTTGGTGTACGTCAAGTACGGCAAGAATGGTGAATGTCTGTATAGTTGTTGTAACTACAAATTGAAATAGGAATAAAAGGATCTGGTGTTCCTGAATACCCCTGATGATAGGAAATAATTGTGCCTGGTGACTATATGTACCCAATGAGACAAATAGACAAGGAAGGCATACATTTGACAATTGCAAGTACCCTGGACAACTGTTTGTACCTAATATTTACAATGAATATCTATAAGAATTCAGTGATACAAGGTGCATCAGTATATGGTGAAGGTTTGTACCACCATAAAATAGATATGACTGTATCTGGTTATGTCTGGTCAAAGCGAGTGACAAACGAGGACAAGTCATGTATCTATCTTGTGAGTTTGCAATAAGACTAGGGGTTAACTGGCATTGTACGCTTTGAGAATCGGGATTGATATAACGTGGGATATCTAGCAAAAATTCATTTTTCTAACTCGCTTCGCTCGCCAGATATTTTATCTCGTTTATAATATCATGAAGAGAACTGGGTTTTTTTATAATTTGTTTGACCTGCCAGTGTTTTTTCTGGCTAGCTTCACTACATGATTTATACATTAAATGCTTCATAAGTTCGTGTAGAGAACAGCATGCAGTTCGAACAAATAATGCGGGATTTTTTCTGACTCGCTTCGCTCGCCAAATTACTTCAATAGTTATTACTGATTGTGTAGGAAAAGAGTTTATATGGCATGAAGCTTGGGAAAATAACTTTGATAGAAAAATAATACCATGAAAAGAAATGAGTAAATGTGGCAAGCAGCTCGAAGAAATAATGCGTTTTTTTCTAACACGCTGCGCTCGTCAAATAACTTAAAATTCATACCAGAGGACATCACTCACTCGCCCACCCTGCCGCTCCAATGGACGGGACCACGCGACGCACGTGCACTGCATTTTTCTGGCTCGAAAAATAACTTTAAGCACTAACAATATCATGTACAAAACGACTTTGTGTGAGTTTGGACGTCCCGCCAGGACTCAAAGCACCCCTTACATCTTCAAGACTCGATTTCGCAACCACTGTTGACAAATCCTAGTTACGGCCATGCCCTAGACCATGTAGACTGCCTCGGCTATAATTAATGTCTGGTTACGGCACTGCCAGGACAGGAATTATATATTGTCATTGGAGAGGGTTTGCAAATGTTATGAAGAATTGATTTACCTACCAGGAGTTACTATGGTATGTACCAAACAGATGAGATTTATAATTCACAGCTACCCAATATAACTACGAATGGCTTTACATTTGTCAGTATAAGACCTCGTCAAGATCAGGGATATTTATGACTGGACCAGGTGGCCGTGGGTACATTGTTCGACTGATTATGATCATAAATGTGCTAAATATGACATATAATAAAAAAAATTAAATTATCAGAAACTGTTCACAAGAGTCTCCTCTTTCTAACCATATAATTATCAACATTTTCCCAATTTTTGTCAATAAGCCCGGCTTTCCTGGAGAACGGCTCAATGTAAGTGCATCTTTCAAAGTGCACCTAATTCTAAATGGATTGGTTCATGTGAGTAAGAAATATCCGACTGTCAAACAGTGTACATTGATTATTATTATTATTATTATTATTATTATTATACCATATTTATATAGCCCTTTTTTCATGTATACACACGTTCAAAAGTGCTGTACAGTCCCGACTAATACATGTTTAAAACAATAAACAATGTACATAAAATATACAAAAACATTTTTATCAACGCTATTTAGTCTCCCATCAGTATCATATTGCCGAAACAAAATGCAAGATAAAACTTAGGAGACATGGTATATAGAAATACTTTGCTACAATAAGATAGTGGTGTACAACGATTTGGTTATCTGTAGGGGTATAAACTGAATGTAAACCTCAACTAGGACAAGGATAACGTCAAGTACCATTACCACATGTCCTTAACCCTTAAAGGAATAGTGATACTTCCTTTAAAAGGGGGATGCCTCACAGATGACATAAAGTTACTATCATCATATGAGTTACAAAGGTCGAAGAAATAACATACTTTCTTCAAGACCTTACCATAAAGGTCGAAGAAATAACATACTTTCTTCAAGACCTTACCATAAAGGTCGAAGAAATAACATACTTTCTTCAAGACCTTACCATAAAGGTCGAAGAAATAACATACTTTCTTCAAGACCTTACCACACTTTGAAACGGGGCTCTACTTAACCCAGTAGACGGGCGTCTACTTAACCATGAACTTCAGCATGAATAAGCTATGATAATGTGTATAATAACCTTACTAGTATGCTAAAATATATGATATGATATAGAGTATGTATATTGATTACTATCATGGCTTCCATGGCCAACTTTTACAACCATCCCCAAATAAGGGAAATCAAGGGAATTAAGTCAATTTCCGGGTGTTATCTGTTTGTATCAAGGGTTACCCTTCTTTAGTGCACTGTGTTTATTGTTATCTGCGAGTCTGTGTGATACACCGGGTCATTAAACCGGTAATGTGTGGCTAATCTTCCCTCAGGCATCTGCTGTTAGATCGATACCTATCGATATATATCAGTTACTATACAGAAGATAGTGTATAATAATACATATGCAGTCATACTAAATTAGTTAATAAGTAGGCAAACAACATGTTATAATTTTGTTATTTGAATAAGTTAATATTTCATTATAGAATAAAATATCATGTCGTTTATACATATAAAACATTTGGCAAAAAAATGATATTTCATACATAATCACAAAAATGATATTTCATAAATAATCACAAAAATAAACAACACAGGTGAAGAATATACAAATGTACACAATGTCATGTATTTCTAATTATCAGACAGGACGGGCGTCTTGAAAGCAATTCACGAACTGTTGGTAAAAATCTAAGCGTTAAAATTAAGAAACGTGAAAAACGTACAGAACTTACGAATGACGTCAAACACAAACACGAATTTTCGAAATCCCCGATTTGCACGTGGTTCACGTAACGTTCAACGGTTGGTAATATACATGTATGTCCATATGGGCTTTTATCCTACACTCGCGTCCGGTATTCCTTAATTAGTTATTGTTTAATTATTTTTTTCAGCGGACCGTAAATGCCGTCCGGAATCCGGAATTCTGGGAGTCCGGTATTGCGAAAGCTTTTTAAGTTGACTTTATAAGAAGAAACTACGGGATTTAAGACATCGTCCTGTTTAATGGGGATTCCGATTTTGAGGGAGTCCGGTTTTGAGGGTGTCTACTGTATTAACGAATATGGAGTAGATCTACTGGAATCGTATTCACATAAAACGTCTTAAAATTTCCAACTTATTAGAAATAAAAACATATCCGAAGGAACATTGCCCGGACGCCAACCCCCTCCCATATCATGTGTGTACACTGAATATAAGCCCAGCTACGTCCCTGCCTTGCAGTTAGTAGCCGGGTACCAACTGAGTAGAACGAGTGCTTTCGTAAAAGCTCGGCCATTTCCGTTTGTCTCCGGTAAATATTTTCCATTGGATAAAAACCGAGGTGATCAGAATGGACCGAGTGATGATAAATGAATATCTGGGGTGGTATTTACAAAGATTCTCAAGTGAAAACGTAGAATTTTCGCAAAATTTTAAAATTTCTTCAAGGGCGCCAGCTAAACAGGATTATAAACTCACTGCATTCTTTAGCATCGATATGTTAAGTGCTGCAATAATCACAAACAAAACATGGGTTATACGTAGTTTTTTTGCAAAATATGTGCGTCTCATTTTTTTAACCTAAGTCAAAATATTTATGTTTTTCTCTTAAGATGCTTTGTGAATATCACCCCTGTAGTATGTATCTGGTGGTGTGCAACCGCGTGCGGCAGATGTAGCAGGGTGCAAGAACTCGCCAGTAGGGATATCAACGAGACAGTCAGTGATTCGGAATAACATCCCCAGTCTGCTATCGAATCTTCGTTACAGAAGGAATTCACAACCAATGTCGGAAATCATCTTGCTGAACATTGCTGGTGTTGGTAAAAAACAACAATTAAAATTGTACAATGTAAAGTGACCAAATTGTAAGCTTCCAAAATTGTCAACTTTTTGTCCTAGCGTTCTTCTCAACATAATCCTTAAGGACATTCGTTCCATTTCAGTTGACCGGAAGTTTAAAAATCGCAGTCCCTTAGACGTATTCAAGCATCTAACTACCATGATCAAAACTTATGCAAAAGTTTATAATTGATGTGTTAGACCATTTTCATGTCTTCATATGGCGATAATTCTGAATATTAAATACTAATTTACAGTATTGATAAAAATATCGAAGAAACTACTGATGAGTCCTTATGAATGATTTATTCCAAATGGTTTTAAACACCAAACCTCACGAGTTGGTTACAACGTTTGTAAAACGTAGTACTTTGCACTCGATCATATCAAAGCTAGTTAATATTTTATAACCGCAACCCAAACTATCTGAAAGAATATTCTTTTGTGTTTATATCTAAAGGGTATTGACAAGCAAATACAGGAGAAACAACCCTTAAACTGTTAACATATTTGACTATGAACATTTATTAAACGCGTATTATCGCGAAAACTATAGACAACGAATGCAAAACGTTGATTAGTATTGTAACCTCCCCTGGTTTCAGCATTTCTGAAATCACATAAAGTTCAATTAAAAAAAATCTAGCCGAGCAACCGTCATGAAACTTGCTATGAAACTTCTATAATTGTAACTGTACTTGTTGCATATACGAAAACCGTATCTTGTTCAACGACTTTTCACGTTAAACATATTTTTTAAAAATTACTTATTTTAAAATATTATTTAAAAAATTCAAATAAGTTACGAAGTATATAGTAAACTTTACTATTTTTTTCCTTACATGCGCAATTTCATGCATGCCAAGTTTTATGCTTTTTGAACCAAAACTTCTTTGGTAAAATATTATTTTCAGTTTTTAGGGGTTGTCGAATTGTAGAATATCTTAAAAACTAGCCGAGCAAAACTATTGGGAATTTTCTAAATGATTGGCATTGATCTGATCTTCATAAAAAAAAAAAAGGTTTTATATACCTTGTACAGAAAATTTCAAAAGGAACGAATGTCCTTAAGGCACTTGTCTACCCATAATTTCGATCGTTTTTAAATTGATTTAAAACTTATTAGATATTAATTAATTAGAATTATTAATGCAACAAAAACGCAAACTGTCAACAAAAATCTCGAAACAGTTGGCTAAGTTGGCCCCAATCAAGCACAGTCGTATCGATTCCGTAATGCACCAGTCAGTTTCATCCACCCCCGGGGAGGGGTGGTGGATAGCCGTTGAGACGGCCGAGAATATACAAGGGATGATCAATATATAACGAAAAATGCTTATAACTGTAAGTTTTTATTACCCATCCGATTTTGCTCAAATGTTAGCCAAGTATAGCAACATATATTAGTAATAAATCAGGATCATAGCAACAATATACTGAAATCTACAGTTGCTAAGGCAACCCTCAATACGCCTAGGCGGGGCATTTTTCTGGATTTTCACCGTTTTCACTCAGATTATGCTGTGTAGTCGGTTAAACACCGTCGACTTTAAAATTAGTCTACCTTACCCTAACAGATTTCATTTCAGCGATAGTACCTTACTGAAATTCGCAATTCGCTAGCTTAGAACCAGAAGGTCATAACTACCAAATCGATATATTGAGAAAACAAGAGAAAACTGTCTGTAATTTACTCTTTAACTATGGGAAAACACGTTTTTAAAACTTCATTTTGGTCAACATGACAATTTCAAATTTTCATGAAAATAAGCTCATAAGAAGCGCATTTCAAATATGTATGAGTCTTCTAAATTCGTAAGTGGTAGTTACGACCTTCTGGTTCTAAGCCATCGAATTATAGTCACTAAAGATTTGCTGTACTGATGGTCACTTCATCAAAAGGTTTGTGCTTAGACTTTACGTCACGCATGTGAGATCGTTCCGCATTAGCAAAGGTCGCGGAACACCGAGTAGCAGGCCCGGTTCCAGAAATTTCTGAGTGGGGGGCACGAGGTATGTACGGGATTCCGGGGGGGGGGCAATTGCTTATTATGTGTGTGAAAATGCAGAGGAAGGGGTACATCTGTAGATGTGGGGAATCCATAGCCACCTTTTTTATGTTATCAGCGTCAACATGTACATTGTGTATGTCCGTGCATATTAGTAAGTGTTCAGACACAGTCTTTGTATAGTGCGTTAGCGTCAAAGCTGGACCCCCATAAACCTTAAATATCTTAAATAATACTGTGTCCATTAGAACAAAAATTGGAATGTGTTAATAAAACACCCTTACCAACTCTCATAAAATAAATAAGAATTTTTGGTGCACAGGAAAGTGTAATTTGCATTCACTTCTAATGCAAAATTTTAAGTCTAAAACAGGGAAAATACGTACTGTATGGGTGATTGAAATGAACGGAACAGCAAAAATCAGCAATTTGGTCCAATATAACTGTACATTATGTTACACATCAGTGACCATTGTAAATATAAAATGAGGCCCATACATAAACATTTATTGTTATTTATATATCTCGAGCAACTGGGTAGAAATATTTGCAAGAGAAACGTTGTAATTTGGGTTTGTACAAATGATCATTGCAATCAGAAGATGGGCCTCAACTATGTATACATTGATGACCAGACAAAATTAGGTAAAAGTTATCATACGTGTCCCGTTTAGTTGTTACAAATACAACAGCATTATTCTAACTGGCTGATCGTAATGGCTTATTTTGCTCCCTGTCCATTTGTTTATTAAAATATCGAAAATAAAACATTAGACACAATGGGGAAAATCTTAATTAGTGAGTACAAAAATCTGAAATTTAAACACATAGTTGGTAAAGGTTAACGTAGCGGACCCATAAATGACGTTGCGTCGAGCTGCGTCGATGTCGGCTGATGTCGGTCAATGTCGGTAATCTACGTTAAATTCTAAACAAGAATATTATTTTATTTTTGCTCTGAATTTCACTTAATAGTTTAGTTTTAATTACTAATCGGTTCGTTTAATGTAATACCAACCGTTTATTTTAAAAAACAAACTCGATTTGAGAGCTCCGCTTTGGGGATTCCCTGGAAACGGAAGAATAACTGATGCTAAAAATAGCACACTGCAGAACTCCGTCAACATGTAAACATGGATGTATCGAGAAAAATCTGGGATGTTTCGTCAAGTTTGCGCATCTAAACTACCGTACAACGTGTCTTAAGTAATTGGAATGGACCCGAATAATACCGACAGCTGCTCAGTCGTAAATTGTCGTTGTGTTTGTCATTTAAAACCTGAAAAGCGCATCCCGTGAGCGACAGTAATGTACTACCACTCCTGAATAAGGATGGAATACCGATTTTTGACAATCATGGAAAGTGTGAAATTCTAAGAAAAGCTTTCTTTGGAGGTGAACATATAGAAAAGGAAAAATTTGATGAAGACTTCAGAGTAAGTGTTGAACATGAATTAAGTGAAATTAAGGCAACATCGATGAATGAAACCACCAATATAGAGTTTTTGAATCGGAACATAACTAGAATGGAGGTAGAAGCGGCATTACAGAAACTAGAATATGGAAAAGCAGCTGGTCCAGATAACATTTTCCCAGACCTTCTCAAGAGAGCGAGTGATACTCTCATAGATGCAATTACAACATTATTCCAGAGGTCATTCTTAAAAGGGGAACTGCCGAAATCTTGGAAATCAGCAAATGTCAAATTCTTACAAAAGCCAGGAAAGGACTCGTATCACAAGGCAGGATCATATAGGCCTATCAGTCTAACCAGTGTTCTTGGCAAATGTATGGAAAGAATAGTTAATGCTAGGATATACTCATACGCTGAACACTTCAAATTGCTGGATAAAGAACAAGAAGGATTTAGAGAGAGAAGAGGAACAACACAGGCATTGTTGAGAGTTGTGGAGGATATAACTATAGGGTTACACAGCAATAACACCACTGCTGCCGTGTTCTTAGACATGGAGAAAGCCTTTGATACAGTATGGAGAGATGGTTTGCTTGTAAAGCTTCACAATATGGGGATTAAAGGTCAAATTTGGAATTGGTTAGAGAATTTCCTGATGGAGAGACAAGCAGTGTGTTGTTTGAAGAGGTACCAAGATGAGTCAATAAAGACCAGTATGGGATTACCACAGGGATCTGTTCTTTCTCCCCTCTTGTTCAACTTATACCTCAGTGATATTTTTCAAAATGTTAGCAGTGACAAGGTTAAATTTGCGGATGATGGAACGATATGGAGGACTGAAAAGGATCTCAATCTTTTGGAAGCAGCATTGCAGACTGACATCAAATCAGTGGTGGAATGGACAAAAAAGTGGAGGATGAAGTTAAATACTGAAAAAACTGAAATGTGTATATTCAGAAAAAATACTGAGGATGACAAGCAAATTGAATTATTTATAGGAGAAGGAAAGATCAGACAAGTTAAACAGACAAAACTCTTAGGTGTTATATTGGATGATAAGCTAAACTTTAATCAACATATTCAGTATGTGGAAACGAAAGCATCAAAAGCCCTGGGTCTCTTAATGTGTGTAGCCAAAGCAGAGAAAATTTCACCTGCAAATATGATTAAGCTGTACAAGAGTTTTGTCATCCCTCACCTGGAATATGCCGCTCCAGTATGGCAGACTAGCAAAGCAGTTCACATGTTGGAGAAGATCCAAAGAAAAGGACTTAGCCTATGTCTAGGAAGTATACAAACAAACAGCTGTGACGGCCTTGAGGTTCAATCAAACATACTACCATTAGATCTTCGAAGAGAAGAAATAGCAATTAGGGAGTGTACAAAAATTATGGCCAAAGATGATGCATCACTGATTAAACAGTCCCTCAACAGATGCAGAGACCACAATCGGTACAATAAGACTACACCAATGTCCAAAATGCTCCAGCATGTCAGTGACATGGATTCCCTTACAGAGATAGACGTAAAATGCATAGAGCCTGAATTCTCTTACCTAGAAGCGTTACAGCCTAGTAGACGAAAACCATCCTACTGGAATAATCTGGGGTCCTCTAAGTCCAGGACAAAACAACAGGAAACAGAGGCCAAAGATGTAATTCAACATATGTTAAATGAAGAAAGCCCTAATACAATTATTGCATTTACTGATGGATCCTGTAAGGGTAATCCAGGTCCATGTGGGGCAGGATCCTGTGTTTACATGACCAACCAGGAGAGGATAGACCTCAAACAACCCGTGTCCAAGCTGGCCTCAATTTTAGTTGGTGAAATGGTCGCAATTAAATTAACTCTTCAGCACATAATGACTGAAAATAAAAGAAGACCCATCGAACGCCTAGTCATATTTTCTGACAGCCAGACTGCTATTGGCATCATAACGCTAGGATGGAGTAATAAGCAACACATCCAGCTGGTACAAGACATTAAACTGCTGTGGTCAGAGTTAGAAAGGTGTGGCATCACTATTGTTCTTAATTGGTCACCAGGTCATTCTTCTATAGAAGGAAATGAAATTGCCGATAGACTAGCTAAAGAAGCTGCTACTGAAGCAGTTTCTTTAGGAGAAGAAGACACACACCCCACATCTCAGTCAGAAGTTTACTCGGCAGCAAATGAATCCGTTAGAATCAAGTGGCAAAGACGATGGGAAAACACAGACAAGGGTAGGAGGCTATTTGATTTTAAACCTAAAATCAATAATGGAATCGACTTCCACAACAGTGAACAGCAAAGAATAATATTACAGCTACAGAGTGGCCACAACAGCCTCAAACACCATATGTACCGCATAGGGGTTGAAGTGGATCCAGCATGTCAGTGTGGAGAAGCTGAAACCGAGGAACATTACCTTCTCCAGTGTGTTTTGTATCAAAAAGAAAGGGAGGAGCTGTTTGCTACCCTTCACAACATGTTTGGTATCAGGCAAACCGAGGTGACCGAAAAACTCTTACTCACTACTGGCCCTGATGATCCGTGGAAGGAGTTCCGCCATACAATAACCAGTGAACTTAGCCGATTTGTGACAGCAACCAATAGATTCAAGACTCATAACTAGCTATCAAGGCATACCCAAACAAATCCAATCATCATACTTCACCTCCGCTTAAAATAAGTATTTTTTATGTAAACTACCTGCGAGACGTTATTTGTCAACTACCTGTGATGAGACAAGTACCTGTGACGATATTACGGCTATAGAAGGCCGAGAACCAACCAACCAACCAAGTCTAGTTGACAATAGGAAAACAAAACTCCAGGAAGCGAAAGTAACACCATGCTCTGATATAAACAACCTACTTGGTACACGTATGTATATTTAGTATCACAGAAATGAGCATAACACTTAAATAACAGTCCTGATTCAGTCGAAGTGTATCTTAATTCGGACGAAACCTACATTTTGGATACTGTCATTTACAATGTAATCTGGTAGCCTTATGGTCACAGGAGTCGATGTGCCAGTTAAATAACGTCTTGGAATGCTTCAATGAGTACCACTACCTACAGGGCAGCCTCTTAATTGTATTGCCCATCCTGCTACACTAGTTCATACTTGTGAGGTAGCCCCTTCACTTGTAAACATTGTCAATGTGATATAAAATATAATAAGGCATGTATTGAAGCATGATGCATCATTTTCATCACAGATGAAGCTTTTTATATCAGGTGTAAGTTCTTTACACCTTTCTTCCATGTTTGTTTACATTGAAATTAAAGTACATTCAAGACTATTGTTGTAACATATTATGCGTCATGTATGACGTCATGACCTGGGATAATATTTAATTGTCCAAGGGACACAATCCCTACACTTTTCAGAGGATGGGACGTCTTTTAGTTATCTCCCTTATTAATAATATCAATCGCCACTCTAAAACGTCATTATGACGTTCATTTGTGTCACGACGTTATACTTCCTGATACTAATTTATAAATATACATGTATCGTTATGCATATAAACTGAACTCTTCCATATTCATATTTCAGAGCTTGTGATACAGTGACGCCTGACGGAAAAAAATGCTGCGGTGCGCCGGAAGTAAAACCTTAAGACAGCTTCTGTGTATTTCTGAAACACAAGTTATGCTAGGATTGAAAGTCTTCACATAAACGAATTATGCAGCTTGGATTCAATGTGTTTATAATTACTCATACACAAAACTGACTTCCCAGTTATTTTGACAGCCAAGGAAAAAACGGGATTCCTTCTTTTTGTGTGTGCATGGTGGAACAGACAGTCTTAGTGTTGTTTTTAAATTCATGACAGTCACAAAACATGAAGTAAAACTTAACCTAGCCAATAATAACGATGTGCATAATGCCAAGGCAGACATTGATTTTCTGAAACAGCTTGTTGTATTATGTCCGAATTCGGAACTAGTGTCATGTAATTTTACTGCCAATGCTGTAAACAATAACCTCAATTTAGAAAGTGTGAAGTCTGGTATGAGAAATTTTAGTTAGCAGAGAAGTAATGAAACTCCATTATGTTAGAAGACAAATACATTTTCACAATTTTAACCCAGTTTTTCAAAGAAAATCCCAGGCAAATAGATTGTGAAAGTGGGGTTAATGGCAATATTCATTACCTGGATAGAGGGGGGGGGGGGGGGGGGGTATTGGGACCATTGATATCTCAAGCAATATAAAATAAAAAATACCTCATCACATATCTGAACATGTTATATATAAGGACAAAGTTTCAAATGCTTTTCACTTAACCATGACAATTTCCTAGTGTATGCCTGAAACGACATTTTGTGAGTCAAAATACCAAAAATGTACATAACTTGGGGGTCAAATCTAGATCTATGCTGCAGTTGAGCCTAATAATGACTTTTCATTCAATTAAATCATTGAATTATTTGTTACTTACCTATGTTGAATAAAGAGAACTGCAAAACAGAACCCAACACTGTTTTTTTGTAATTTCCTTTGTGCTTTTTATGATGCAACTTCAATTTATGCGACAGTATTTGTTGCACCCCAGGTAGAATTTGCAGCTCTAAGTTTGTTAAGAACATACATATTTTCATTAAGTTTATATTTCCTTACTATGAATCGGTTCAAGTGCATATCATGAACTATCTCTCATTAATTTTAAGTGAAATAAAGGGTCAAATTAAGACTTTTTAGCAAAAATTTGCAATTTTCGCATTAAGAATTGGTTGCCATGGCAACCATTGCATCATTTGATTTAAGACCTTCGGAAATTCATATGATGAACATGTATGTATATATTACTTATACAAATGGACATTTTTAAATGAAATAGAAACACCTTTTTGAAAAATCATCAGGTTACCATTTCCCATGCTTTTTGACCAGCATCATAAGTGGGGGTGGGGGTCAAACAAAATGTTATATCTTGATTATTTGATGGTGAACCTATATTTCTTTTGGCTTAAATATATGCATTATGGTCTGATGAAAATTTTGGGGTGATTTAAAGTGCTATTTGTTCATTTATTTGATTTTTTTAGGATTTTAGAAATCATATGTTTTGTAGACTAAAAAACAAATCTCGACGTTTTACAACTATGCTAGTAATATACATGTACATAGCTATCTTATATCTTGTATCTTACTTGTAATTGATATAGTTTTCATTGTATATGACTATTAGGCACATGTAAAATTAATTTGTTTGAAAATTGAAATAAAATTGGATGATTTACTGTCTTTTTTGTCAGAATGGTCCTCCATTTTTTCATACAAATTACAATATGGGAGGTGATCAGACCAAAAAAAATTTTTTTTCAAAACCTGTGGTTAGAATTTTTTTATATTTCACATTATGCTTCCTAAGTATTTTTAGCAATAAAAAATAGCAAATTGATCAATTTTAAAATTTTGTGTATTAGGGGCCCACTGCCTTAATCAGTGAACTGTACCAAATTTCAATCTTATTGCATAATCACTTTTAAAGATATTTAAGGTTTATTGGGGTCCAACTTAGTCGCTAACGAGCTATATACACCTCTTTTCATCCTTTTGGCCATTGGAATATTATAACATAAGTAGGGGGTCCGGGGTGTACTCCCCCGGGGAAAAATTTCAAAGCAATGGATGAATCTGGTGCATTCTAACCTAATCTGGGAGCCCTGAAAATTTATTTTCTCTTAATCTGAGAGTAAACCTTAATGGTTTAGTATGATTATTTAACAGTCAAAAGGTAATTTAATGAGCTAGGGCAAAAATTATCTTGCAATCGATTTCTGTGATGCAACAGCTTCGTATTAACATATACATGTATATTAAAATATTCTGCGAGCGAAGCGAGCACGAAAAATGCCCATCTTACGTTTTCATCTAGAACATAAAAAAGTACCCATATTATTTAGAGATATGTAACACTAGTCTAGGCCGAACTATGTATGACTCCTTGTTCTGACATCGGGGACCTGACCCCTGCAGGTCCCATGACTCTTACACCCATGAATATGTAGCACTAGTTTAGGCAAAACTATGTATGACTCCTTGTTCTGACATCGGGGACCTGACCCCTGCAGATATCATTCGCAAACTTTGATTAAGTTAAGAATATGGCGTATTCATTACTATATTTTCTGTAGGCTAGTCGTAATATTTATTTAAAGTTATTTTCTTTCATTTCATTCAGGAACAAAATAAAGTGTGCCTGTTTAATACCTGCTTTATTATTTATTCAAATTTAAAAAATAAAAAAAATGTCAGCCAACTGGGGGGCACGGGCCCTCGTGCCCACTGCCTGGATCCGTGCCTGGAGTAGATCTACTTTTGATAAAATATTTAGTTTCGAAGTATGACATAAATATATAACGTGGGTGACAAAACGCTTGTGATATAACGCGAACAGAGCATAATAGGACTTCGACGCCAGAAATCCGTACAAAAATGTTGAATTTTCGGAACGAAATACCAAAGTACGACGACCATGAATGACCTATCATCTCGGTATCGACTTATCTGTATCCGTATCTGTATAAATCCTCGAAAGTATCTCACTGATGAGCAAAAGTCTTCGACTTGTGTGTGCGATTTGGTGTTACGGGTGTTATTGGCGCGAATCTGATCTATAGTCTGATAAAGCACTTTTGAATTGTTTATTTCTATCGATAGACACTGTTGAGTCTGGTAACAAGTTCCAGTCACGGATAGTTTGAGGCACAAAAGAGTATTTATAATTGTCAGTGTAACTTGATTTTTGTACAACAGATTTTGAGTTTGAATGTCTTTGTTGACGTTGGTTAATCTCCAGGATGTCATTAGCGGGGACGACCACCAGGTCATGGATGATCTTGTGGAAGAATGATAGGCGCTGGTCACGTCGACGGTCCTTCAGCGTCTTCCAACCTAGCTGGCGCATCATGTCCGTCACACTGCTTTTTGTTCCGTAGTCGTTACATACAAATCTTGCAGCACGTCTTTGTATGTTTTCAACTCTGTCTATATCCTTTTGGAGGTGGGGATCCCAGACAGTGCTTGAATAATCCAGGATCGAACGAACCAGGGAGATGTAAGCCTGTTCTTTGAAGTTATTGTTACTGTACTTCAGGTTCCGTCTTATGAATCCCAGAATGCTGCTAGCTCTTTTGCACATTTTGTTAATATGGGTGGTCCATTTAAGGTTGTCACTGATTTGTACTCCAAGGTACGGATTATCCTGTACTTGTTTCAATATATGATCATTTAAAGTGTAGTTGAAAACAGATGGGGTTTTCGAGCGATATATTGACACGAAATAGCATTTGGTTGCGTTGAATTTCATTCCCCATTTGTCTGCCCATTCCTGTAGGTTGATTAAGTCCCTTTGTAAAGCAAGATGGTCTGCGTATGAAGTAATTTGACTTATCAATGATGTATGAATATATATATTAGACTATTAATGTCTATGATTTATTGGAGCTGACTACGTACGATTCCTTGTAACTTATTACGCACGACACCACATTAAGTATTTCCTTAGAATAAAATGTATTAACAAAGTTATAGGCATTTTCCCGTTATATATTCATCATCCCTGAGACCCTCGTACATGCTGCCGGGGGAAATGTTGGTTTCTTTTCTTCGAACCAATATCCAGGAACACTAGATGTTAGGAGCAGAGGAATACGGAGATAGGGGGTTGAGCGTGGATGCAACTCAGGGGCGTAGCTAGTTCATAAAAAATGCATAGACCCGTAGGTAAAAATGAAATAACTAAGGGGGTGGGGTCGGGGACATGCTTCCCAAGATTTTTTTATTCCTTTAAAAGTACTGGTGCTTTTTTACGTATATTTAGGAGTATTGAAAGTTACAAAATTGTTGAAATTATATATAAATTTACAACAACATATTATACATTTAAGACAAGAGAAATTAGCAAACACAATCTCATTACGTTGCATATTTTATTCATTCATACTTCAATCCCAAACTTCACCAGGAACTGTCTAAACTATTATAAATACATTGTTCCTGGCTTCATACACAATCTAGTCTCCTCTTCCTTTCCGTAGGAATGGCCTCAACTGTGCCATCAATGTCTCGATGGCTATGTATTGGGCCTACGCACCGTTGTTTTTAAACTATAATACTTACAATTCAACTGTATGTTACCATATATTAATTGATGACCATCATGTATTTGATACGTTGGGATCAAATTTCAAGTTAAACTTAATTTTTTTTTCTCGAAATGATGTGTAGGCCCGGGCCTTATGGCCTAGCGGCAGCTACGATACTGCAACTACGTGACTGGTGCATAATTAATTTAGTAGTGAATAACAGTGGGGATTTAGACACACAGGCGCGTAGCACCTCAAGTGTCTGGATTTACTTTCGTTTTCGCACCAAATAATGCATCACGTGATACAAACAAATCAACGTGCTTTCACTTTTGAAAATAGTAAACACGAGAGGTCGCTTTTCAGCGTCGTAGTATTTTGGCAAATCGAAGGGATAGTTTCTTAATTGTCACAATTGCTAACTCGTTTCCTAATTTAAGCTTTCAAATTTTCAATAAAGTAGTTCAAAATAATATATGGTTTATAAATAAAATTTGATAAAGAATATATCCTTTGTTTTTAAATATTTTTGTCGGAAATGAGCAAGTTACCTGTGTGCTCCTGACGACCACAGGTAACAAAATGGCGACCAAAACTTCAAAAGTTGGTCGACTTTTACAAAAACATAAGTCAGCGTTTAGCAAAGACGTTGACATTAATCGTGTAGTGACAAAATTAACTCAACGTGGAGCCCTTAATAAAAAAGAAGAAGAAGTTATATTTGAGTGCAATGATCTTAAACAAAAAGGAGATATTTTTGTTGATATTTTGTCCGAAAAAGGATCAAGAACTTTTCACGAATTTTGTGCTGTTTTAGAGGAATGTGCGCCTCATTTATTGACAAGATTCTTGTTGGATGCTAGTCCAGGTATGTGTTAACCAGCTTAATCCATCTTAATATATAAGTGTAAGCATAAGTACACCTGTATTATTATGTTTAGTACCCCACCCACTCACACAAACAAAATTAAAGGGAGAGCAATCTTGTCTAGACCCCTAAATGAACATTTATATACTGTATAGTTCAGGTCTTTTAGGTGCCAAAATTGATTGATGATTGATATTCATAAAGACGTTTTTTTATGAAAAAAACAATTACAAGAGTGAACATAGTCCAAGCTTCTTAGACGATGATTATTCCATTTCAGTGATTATTCCAATTCTTCATCTACGACGTTTCTTCTTTAAAACCTAACAGGTGTAAGACTCAGATTGAGTCGCGTTTGTTTTATGACAAAACGCATGTTTTCAACAAAATAAACATCTCTCCCTATGAATTGAACCATATTCTACCAACGTACAACAGAAAACAAAATCTATCATAAGAAATACCATCAATTCCGTCGATTGTTTCAACCCTATGGATTTCACAGTTTCTGTTGCAAATTGCCTTTATTTGAAAAGTGATAATAACAAAAGTGTTCCACAACAAACCACATGATTCATTTTGGGGATTCCCGGTGTTACCTCAGATAGTCGTCTGCGAAAATAGCATAAATTTTTAGTGGGAATTTAATTTTGAAAATAACGTGTTTATTTATTATGTAGATGTCTATTAAGAGGTTTGTTTTAATTAAGACACATTTTTAACCAGGTTTCATAAAAAATCGTATTTTTGAAAACACACAAGTTTGCGCGCATCTCAGTGTCCGACAAATTTCTAAATTTGCTGGTTGCCCACTGGGCTACCAGAATTATTTTCTGGTAGCCCGGAATTTTTTCTAGTTGCCCAGAAATTGTGTCAATATGGCAATGTTTGTCAAATGTACTTGTCATATGATTGGTAAACATGACTAGTTCCTGGTAAGTTGATACCCAGGCCAGTATATATTTTTATTTCATATTCATTGTAATGTCGGAAAATAGCTATACATATTGTACTGTGCTAGGGCTTTCCCTTGAACCAGGCTCCATTAATACATAAATTGCATGCACAAATTGAAGAAAACATGTCCATTCTTTCTCCTTCCTTTCTATCTTGTAATTTACACTTGGCTTCTTTATATGTTTTGCTGGCTGTCATTCTAATATCATAAGGCCTAGTAAAATGAATGAATTGATACCACTTCCATCCAGACTGTAGGCCTATGTGTATAACTATATTTAACTGTGTGTATTGACTCTAAATGCATCCAGTGCTTTTATTCTGAATGTCAATAATGTAGATTTGGAAGACAAAAGTGTCATGATTAATTCAATATGAAGGGTAAAACACACCTGTTGTTAATTTAACATCTGCTGGTATGTATTTTAATGTTTCTGTTGACTACAGTCTGTAGTACAGACATTTCGAATTTTCATAGTTGGACCAAAATCGTATGTGAAGGTCGCGAAAACATATGACATTTCAAATTGTCGTCATTTGAGTGATCAATTATAGCAAATTCTTTTAAATAAGACATTTTTGTATATTTTACTGCTCAAGTCTTTCATTTATGCCTTCCAATACAGCTTTGACAAATCGCATAACTCATAACCAATTTTCATTTTTGTTGACGTCGTCGCTGACTGCTAAAGCCCGGAATCAAAAAGTACGGTTGAAGAATTTGAGTTTGGGTTTTATACCCAACCCGATGAGCAATTTAATCAGATTGTCGGCGAATTTTAACATCTTTGATGGGATTAACTGATTGCTGGCAGGTTGCAAGAGGCAATTACTGATTGTTTATTGGTGTCTTCAGTATACATGCCTTTATATTGTCACTTTTTTACAGTAATTAGACAAGTTATAGACTCGATTTATTGTAAAATATGCATGACCGGACTACCAATTCTGAGGTTTTATGGTTGCCCGGCGGGCTTACGTCTGAGTTTTTTGGTAGCCCGGACAAAATTTCTAGTAGCCCACGGGCTCCGGGCAGTGGATTTATCGGACACTGGCGCAACTGCAACACATTAAATATTCACAATGGCGGCTCATTAGTGTAAACACGGAAGTGAATTGAAACATCGGGTGTGGGATGGTTATAAGTAGGTGATCATATATTGATAACTTTTTGACAAAACATTTGATTGATATTACTTTTATACGCATGTGGTATTTTTACGGCGAATTTCGAACAGTGAACTTGCATTCGGAGCGTTTATCTTAAACAGTTGACTTTTAAAGAGGACAGTTCCATAACTAAAGATCACCGTCATTATCAATAAAGGATCATTTAGTTATGGTACCCAGAACTAGAGTGAACACACTGCTCGGTTCGCCTCGGTGTCAATGTGGACATGGCTGTTTTTATCTGCACTGTAAATTTAAGATTTTTTTTAAACTGGCGCTGGACACGTTAATAAATATTGAATAAATCATTTTTAAATCTCACTCTCACCACCATGCGCATCTGTACGATTATACACCAGGGCACTGTTTTATCAAGGCATTTACGCAAATCCTAAACTTAAGGTCAAATTTAAAGTCTTTATGATACGTTTACATCTGCAAAGTGAAGTAAACGGTGCTGCAATACTAATGAATATTCAGCTTAGAAACTCCTACAAACAATATCTGGCCCCAGTTTGTAGTCGATTACGAATTATTAAGAATTTAAATTTGAACGTAAGTTACGATTTCCGTAAGTGCTTTGATAAAACAGTGCCCTGGTGTCTGTACAATATCGGAAGAAGAAGAATCATGCAGACTCCCGATAGTCATGCACCCATAATCTGTTGGACCACAGTCAGATGGACTTGTAGAAACTGACACTGTCACAACAGAAGGAAATCTGTCGGACCCCCCCCCCCATTTTTGTTTGCTAAAATCAACAAAAAAGCAAATATTTTCAATTTCCCTTTAAAGGCGGCGTACACACTGTAACTTGAGTAAGAGGTTTTCCTTGTTACGAGTACTGTCATCTAGAAATCAGCATTAAACATGTTGACCGGTGACCAGTTGGCATTGCTGATAATTCATTGGCTTTTATCCATATTTTTCCATGTTTCTATGCGAAATCGGAAGAGGCTCTTTAAAAGAGGAGTGCAAGAACGCAGAGTTAGAAAAATGGTGCGATTGGCTTACTAATTTATTACCGACCAACCAAAATAAGTTTTTCAAAATACACATGGTAACGTACCAGGCCCGGATCCAGAAATTTCTGAGAGGGGGGGCACGAGGTATGTACGGGATTCAGGGCGGGGGGGCAATTGCTTAATACACCAGATGTGTTTGAAAATGCACAGGAAGGGGATACATTTGTAGATGTGGGGGAATCCATAGTTACCTTTTTTATGTTATCAGGGTCAATATGCAAATTATGTATGTTCGTGCATATTAGTAAGTGTTCAGAAACAGTATTTGTATATACCAGCTTTCATCCTTTTGGCCATTGGAATAGTAAAACATAAGTAGGGGGGTCCGGGGGCATACTCCCCTGGAAAATTTTCAAAACAGTGGATGAATCTAGTGCATTCTAAGCCTATCTTGGAGCCCTGAAATATCTTAATTCTGAGAGTTAACATTGATGGTTTAGTAATGATTATTTAACAGTCAAAAGGAAATATAATGAGCTTGGGCAAAATTACTTTTGTAATTGATTTCTGTGATGCAACAGCTACGTATTAACATATACATGTATATTAAAAATATTCTGCGAGCGAAGCGAGCACAAAAAATGCCCATCTTACAAATACTTCTTCATCTAGAACATACGAAAAAGTACCCATATTATTTAGAGATATGTAAGACTAGTTTAGGCCGAACATTATACATTTGATCTGAATGGTTGAGGAGGCAAAACTATGTATAACTCCTTGTTCTGACATTGGGGACCTGCCCCTGCAGGTCCCATGACTCCTACACCCATGAATTGTGACCTTCAGAAGCATTTTTGATATCTTAAGTGCTCATTCGCTTAGTCAAAATAGTCAATAAGTTCATTGCTCTTTCTGGTGAAATATTTTACAAGATAATATATATTTACAAATTATAAGTATAAGTTTTGTAGACATACTGATAGCTAGTTAACCCACATAATACCATAGAACAATGATACCTATGCTGTTCTATGTACATGTTCATATTTCTTTCAGGCAGAATGATATCAGTTCAGTTTTTAGAAACGTTGTTTTATCGCCAGAGTCATAACATTTTTCAAAGGGCACAGAATAAAAACACATTTCAAACAATAGTAATTGATGTAAACTCATAAAGTCTGTGGCAGTCGCTTTTAACACATTATTCTTTGGGGTTTTTAGGCTATCGTGAATCAGTGTAACGGCCACCAGTTGTTATGTTGTTGTCGTCACAAGTAACCACAAGTGTGACATAAATGTTTGGCAATAATGAACAATCTGGGCTCGTGGTAAGAAGTACCATTCGCAAACTTTGATTAAGTTGGGAATATGGCGCATTAATTACTTCATTTTCTGTAGGCCAGTCGTAATATATATTTTAAGTTATTTTCTTTCATTTCATTCGGGAACAAAATAAAGTGTGTCTGTTCAATACCTGTTTTTATTATTTTTTCAAAGTTTAAAAAAAAATCTCAGCCAACTGGGGGGGCACGGGCCCTCGTGCCCACCGCCTGGATCCGTGCCTGCGTACCTAGTACAAAACGTACCCAATGCAAACATATCAGACGATTACGATGCATCGGACACGCGGTCCGACGAAAAGGCCTGATGCACCAGACCTAGAGCGAAACGGTCCGATAGTTTGACGGCTATCAGGAAGTCTGAGAATGTCTGTACAAATGGACTTTTAAAGAAAATTTTTTTTACCTGTGATCAATACAGTACAAATATCAATATAAATGTAGCAGATTTGCAGAAAACCCCCAATTTGGTCAGGACCCTTCTATGTTGTTAATAATTTGTTTATTTACTCAAGGGGAGAAACTTAGTCGGCTAGCCCAGTCCGTAGAGCATCCACCCTGTTAGCGAAGGTTTCCGGGTGTGGGTCCCTGTCTGGTTGCCCATTTTTCTTCCCCTGTTGCTTTGGGCGCTCAACGTCACAGGGGAGCATGACTGTATTTGCTCCGAGAACATGTTGGCTCGTTCGATGGCAATGGTCTGACGGTTATCAGGAAGTCTGTATATTTCCGACAACTGAGGGTGCCTCCCTGAGATATTCCGGACATAAAATCGCAAGTGTACCAATTTCCCAGAGTGCTTACAATGTCCCATAATATCTCATGTCTTCTTGAAGCTTAGTTACCAATGGGGAGCTCTCTTAGACATCGGGGAACCTTGTGTGTCCATTCCTGGGGTTGATGAGAGCAGATGCATAATATCGAGCATAGCCCTAAATTACAACCAATACTTACACTCTGCACAGCCACTCAGCACTCAAATATTAAAAATGAGCTATTTTTTGTTCTAGATTGCAAGTATAAATAAGGAAAATGTGTATAATTATTATTTGAATGTTGAAAATAGCATTTGATACATTATCTATTCAATTACATACTATTTATGAGATAAAAATGTAATTGTTGAATCTGAGTACCACACTCAGCACTCAGGCTGATAAATTACACTTATTAGCTTATTTATAAATAGACTAAATTTCATTTGAAAACAAGCAAATGATAATATTTAGCACCTATTCGACATAACTTCAGCTTCTCTTTCTCAAAAAATGTCGCTTTTAGATAATTGAGTGCAGAGTGTAAGCACGGTATGAATCGTATTACACTACTTTTCAGTTCTGTCAGAGAATTGTTCTGTTTTCATATGTCTCTGACGGAACTCAGGATACATGACATTCGAGTTTTGTCCGAATGCTACATCAGTTTCAAGTTCTGTCAGATCCATATGAAAACAGAACAACTCTCTGACAAACTGAGTAGTAGCACGATTCATACCGTGGTAAGTATTGGTTGTAATTTTCTGAACTGTTGATATACACTTTTTTCGGCCTGCTACGTTAAAACTTACTGAGAACCTTTTCTTTCTTCTTTCTTCCATTTAATTTGCAGGGCCCACTCTGGGGCATTATCGCAAATATTAGAGACAGAGGTGAGATACAAGGAATCTGGGTGCGATACCCTAGCTCGTTTCGAATAGATTCCTTGGTTCTTTGACGTGCCCGGTGTAAAGCACCGATACACGCGAGACTACCCCTGGGTTACCAACCAGGATCATCTCTAGTTGGGTGGGAAACACTAAATAGCGTTTCTGAAATGACCAAGTGTCCTGGCCGAGAATCGAACCCGGGACCTCTCGATCAGCAGTCTAGCGTCTTACCACCCTTGGTCAAACACTCTCGAAACACTCAAGAGTATTAGGAAAAAAAGGTTTAGACAGCATGTGTGTACTTCCCATGATTTAGGGTAGGGGTAAAAAATGTAGTAGCCTTGTTAGGTAAGCTGATACCTTTTAGTCTCTCATAGGAAAGAAGTGTTCATGTTTAAAAATACTCATAGGAAAGAAAACATGCTAACAACATTATGATAAAACAAGAACTTAAATACACCCAAAAAGAAATAAATCCTGATGAAGGGCATGGGCCTGAAAATTAGAAATTTGAGTCAATTATTTTTAAACATGATACTTGTCGGGTTGTCAGAATCACATTGTTATTTTGTTTTGGCCTAACATTGAAGCTGACTCATAAAGTAGACAAGAGAATATATTATAAATATAACCTAGATTTACCTGGTGACCTAGATTACACGTTTGTTTACATAACACACAGGTTTGCATGAGATATAAAGAGTTTATTTAAATAAAGATTTTTTTTTATCAGTTGTAAAATTCTCACTGTACAAGACTTAGTTAAATATTTCAATATATTTTGTGGGGCCTATTAAACATTCTTCACTTGCTGTGACAGTGTGAAACACAATTTGTACCAAAGACTTATAAGTTTGACAACTTCACAAGCTTACCTGGGCTCGTCTTCACTAATCATCTTGGTTGGAAAGTGGAAATTATAAATGTTGAAAAATTGTGTTTCTAGTATTCCCCGCAAATTGAAGGATTACTTGTGAGTGTTTTCTTAAGCAATTATTGTAGTTCAGACTTACTGGAGTATTAACACAAAATCCTTAAATTAGCAAAAAAAAATAATTTTATATTCTTACAAGTTTATTCACCAACAATGTAAGTCTAAAACTCAGACTTTAACTTTCCAAAAGTTCTGTTTGCTCTCATGTTGTTATAAATGTTCCGATTTTAATATAAATGAGTATACATGTTCAGTGGGTGACAACAAATTGTCTGATGAAATTTCACATGGTTAAATTTAATTTCAAAGAAATGGCAGTGATTATAAATGTTGTCAATTTTAAGTCTTAAGTCTGAATTTCAGTCTTACAATGTTGGTGAATAAGGCCTTGTTAGTCTGAATTTCAGTCTTACAATGTTGGTGAATAAGGCCTTGTTAGTCTGAATTTCAGTCTTACAATGTTGGTGAATAAGGCTTTGTTAAGGATGAGACTTGAAGGATTATAATGTATAGTTTCTTGGATGTGACGAAAAAAGTATATTACATCCTCGGGAGTCTGCGTTTTATTTTTATACTGCATAAGTAAACTATTGTGGTACCAGTATTTTATTTCTTACAATAGAATTAATATATCACTGGCTTAGAATGGGAAGGTTGTAACTACAAAATTGATATTTTGAGAAAACAAGAAAAAAGCTGTCTGAAATAACTCTTTACTTAAATATAGTAAAACTAGCTGTTTTGACCTCAGTTTGGTCAAAGTTGACAACTTCCAATTTTCATGAAAACAAGCTCATAAGAAGCACCTTATAGGCTTAAAATGCAGATTTCACGTATGCATCAAGCCTTATAAGGTCGTAAGTTCGTAACTAGTTGGCACTACCTCCTCATTCTAAGCCAGCAATTTGTTGAAATGGAAATCTATTGTTTGTTCAGGATTTGCTAGAGAAATCAGACAAAGTCGTTCTCTGCGTGAGTATGATAGAAATGGTAGCAGATATATGTGTTTATAAATATTTCAGTGTGGAGAATCACATGATCAAATGAATAACGTTTACACTCAAAACAATTGTGATTTTGTCTGCTAACGCTGAGTATTTTTCTGGATAATAATGATCGAGCATTTAATATGGTTATTTATATAGCCTAAAGAATATCGCTCCATCTTTAGCTGTTTTTAATTGATGCTCGGCCAAATGCATTTTCGATGCAGTTTTCAACCGATAATAATAATTTGGTCGAGCATCAGTTAACAACAGCTAAAGATAGAGCAAAATCAGTAAATGCCTAGTATAGTAGTGTTTCTACATAATTATATGAAATCTTCTTTAGGTTGTATAATATAATTTATTATGTGCACGATCCTTATAATCAATAATAATTCATTTGATCACATGATTGACCAGGGTTTTCCCTAGAAATTTTCATATGAGGGTCCTAAGACCCTTAAGGTTTATATTAAGGGAGTCCCTGAGAAATTTTGGGGGTCCCATCATGTACGGGTATGCATTTCAAGTTCATTTTTACAGTATCACACTTAAAAAATGTTAACATGTAGAGATATAGATTGCCCCATGAACCACAAGGGTAATTGATAGCAGAAAAAAAACATGTTCTAGCGGGAACGAAAATGTATATTCGTGGGATCCTATCGGGGGTCCCAAGGATGCATACTTATGCTAAAATGGGGGTCCCAAGCCAAAAAGTTGCTTCAGGGATGCAGAAAACCTGCATCAGGGAAATCCCTGTGATTCTCCACACTGTCAGGGCTTTCATTTGACTCTTGAAACTGCATTTTGACTCTTGAAATTGACAAAAGTGCCTATTTTGACTCTTGAAAATTTAAGGTGAAGAGTCAAATTTACTATACTTATAATACAAATTTTCTTGCAGTATTTTGATGACTCTTGAAAATCTAGAGTCAGGAGTCATTTTGACTCTTCAGTTTTGGTGTCTAGTGAAAGCCCTGCACTGTATTTCTGTTGATAGAAATGTTTATCAGCATGTTTATTGTAAACTTGTTCTATTGTGGTTACATCGTATTTATAAATAGTGTTTGTTCTTTGTTTCAACAGAATTATGAGCCTTATTTTGGAACCTAGTTTTGTCCAATGTCTTGGTTTTGTTTCTGACTTTTCTTTCAGTGTATTGAATTTTAATTTTTGCATGACAAAATGTAGTTTTATTATTAGCTTGACTTTTCGAAGAAAAAAAGTTGAGCTATTGTGGTGTCGTGATAGTTTGCTTGAGTGTCAGCATCTGTGTGTGTGTGTTGGTTAGGGCTGTAATGGTACGCTTGCCTCACGATATGATACGTACCGTCAATTTTTCTAACGGTTCGGTATATTTCGGTATGATACAATATTCTCTAACAACAGCTTAAATACTACAATTTTTAAGTGACAATGAATGTGTTGATTCTACAACAGCAATAATTATGTAGCTATCACTATTTTAAATGATTTTCGACAAGATGAGGCATATCTTAATACAATGAAAACGGATGATGCGTGGTAATTATACATAATGGGATGGCTTTCAGACATTTTCGTTCTCTGAATATTATTTTGCTCATAAAAATCTTATACCGAACCGTACCGAAATTTGCAACTCTTGTACCGTGAAACGTGTGGGACTGAAGTCCACGGTCTTTCGTGCACCGCGGTATACCGTTACAGCCCTAGTGTTGGTTAACTTGTATATTGTCAAGAGTAATTTTCTCTAAGTCTATCAAAGGTATTCACTTGAAACTTAAGATAGTTATTCACCATCACATGATGAGTCCATACTGACAAGGCTATATTTATTGGAGTTATCTGCCCTTGTTACTATCAAAAACAAGAAAGATGGGTGTCCAGCATTCCTTCAATCTTGACCTCATAGTCACTTCCATATATCTTATACTGTAAAATCATTAATTTTCGTGGCGGATTAAAATTTCGTGGATTTCGTGGTTCAACTCTATCCACGAAATTAAATCCCATCGAACAATGACTAAGACCCTTGTATTAATTACCTGAATTGCCAAATCCACGAATTAACGTCCCATCAAAATGGTCCTTTTTACCAAAAACCACGAAATCTCATCCCATTGAAATTAAATGATTTTACAGTACATTCTCAATCTGTTGTCTTATGTTGTAAGATATAGTTTCCCCCACAGGTGCTTGGCATGTGGATATGACCCCCATTCAGGGGTTCCACTGGGTCAAAAAAAAATCCGTCAAAAAAATCGGCGCTTTGTAAATGCGGGTGTGTGGGTGTGGGAGGGGGGTTTCCCCTTCTGTGTATTCTGATTTTTTTTTAAATATGCAAGTAAAATGGGTAAATTTGAGGCATTCTTCAACTAAGATAATAGAGAAAAACACACACAATACAAACATATTTAGCATTTAATAATAATGTTTCGATCTTGTGAAAGGACAAATGAAATACCTGTCTTGGGACGAAGGGATCTCAAAATTGCTTGTCCTTCAAATACAACAATTGGTTTAGAGCTATTGCAGGCCATTGGTCGCCTGCTATAACCTAACAACAAATACAATTTGTGGTTCCCTTATGTATTGGTTGCCCTTGTTGACTGCATAGTTTTAAAAGTCTGCTGTCTTTCTTCCTCTTGACTTCAAGGGTTCAGTGCAAGAAATTGGTAAATACATCAATATATCGATGGCTTAGAACCAGAAGGTCGTAACTAGCACTTAACCTTATAAGACTCATACATATTTGAAATCTTCTTCACAAGGCGCTTCTTATGAGCCTATTTTCATGAAAATCTGAAATTGTCATGTTGACCAAAATGAAGTTTTAAAAACATGTTTTTCCATAGGTAAAGAGTAAATTACAGACAGTTTTCTCTTGTTTTCTCAATTTATCGATTTGGTAGTTACGACCTTCTTGTGCTAAGCCAGCGATATAGAGGCATGTACCATAGCTTTGTACTGAGCCCTGAATATATTCACTTGCAACAAAACAAATGAAAATAATTTTATAGTTATTTCAAACCAAAAATTTAAACTTATAAATAAAAAAGGTGTTACTAAAAAGTTACTGAATTATATATTAAATAACTGGTTCTGTTAGATTTTGTTAGTGATTAAAATGGAACAAATATCTAGTTCTAAATTAAATGAATTTAATAAAAATTATTCCAAATAATTGTTTGTAAATTTTGTCTTTTCCGACAGGACAAGTTTTTGTAGGTCACGCTAGAAATTATTCTGTTAACATACAGATATTGCACACAGTGTAGTTTTTAATACAGTTACGCGACTGTTGAAATAGGTATAAAGGTATATTTTAACAATGTATCATATTTCACAAAATACTGAAGTTTATGCTTTGTACATAATGTATGGTTCTATTCAATAAGAACTGGAGGTCTTTTTTGACAGCTTAAGATTTGAAATGTTTAAATATTGCAGTAAATTACATCTGACAAGTGTTTAAGAACATTTAAGAATTTGTTTTGTATGCACGAATGTTTGTTATATGTATGGACTTAGGTAAAAGTTGTCTGGACTTTTCCTGAATTTTGGCATTTTAGCTTAGTGTCCAAAAAGTGGGCTTTTATCTTTGTAAATTGTATATTTAATTAGAAGCTTATTCTCAGTGTAAGGCCTGTAAATTCTTTCATAAATGTGTGTATTCAGGGCCACTTTTTCCCTAACTTTCCTGTCACATGTGTAGAAGTTGCCGGTTATTTGTGGAGGTGTAAGTTATTACTCAGGTTATACAGTTCAAATAAATGCACTATGCACTAAAATGAATGCTTTTTTCTTGAAACTTAAAAGCTGATTTGACTAATTATGCCAGTCATTTGAAGTTCAATAAGCTGAATAGTTATTACAAATAGACCAATCCAATGTTAGAAACATTAGTTAGTTTGTGTGTGGGGTTGTTTGCTACATGTAATAGAGTAGATACTTGGAAGTAATAGATTCATGTCTTGTTAGTGTGAGAATTATGCCTCATTAGAATCCCAAAATAGTGAAGACAACTAACATCTAATTTTACAAATTTTACCCTTTTTCAGACTCTGAAGAAAAGAAGCCTACGCAAGCGTTACAGCTGGGATTTGAATTAGCTTTAAAAGAACGTGATGCTGTTCTACGGGAGAATGCTAAAGCTATAGAAGAACGTGATCTCGCCATGAGACGGGCACAACAACTACAGACTGAACGTGATAAAGCTTTAGCAAGTCTGGAAAATATCGCCTCGAAACGTAACACGTATGTATGCGTAAAGAATTGTACACATTTAAAATACATTTCTTATAAATCTGATAGCAGCCATATGTAGTTCTATAGCTTGGCTATTTTGACCTGAGCCTTACCTTTGTGCAAGAATATATTACAAGGCTCTTGCTTTGAACATATCAATTTATGCAAGCAAATCGTGCAATATCGGTATTTCAGATTTGTGTTTGTATTACATCTCGAGTGTCATCGTGATACTCCCTGATTATGAAAACATACAATCGGTGTTGTAAACGTAGACAATATATTGTCTGTTAAATTATGCTAATCAAAATGTCAGGCTCATGTCAAATTGGCCATGCTATAATTGTAATTGATGAATGGAATAGTGGCCAAGTGGTTAGCAATCTTAAATATTATTCCAGAATTCCCTGGTTTGAATCTTTGCCAGAAATTTCGGAATAGCTTTTCAGTTTTTCACACCCTACTACAGATGAACTGGTTGGATCCCAGAGGTAGTGTCACACATATTTGTGCTTTAAAGAATCAACAAGTCTATTTGGAAAGAGCCGTTGTCCTGATTTTGTATCACACATACTTTGGTCATGGGTCGATTAGGCAGAGTTATAACCGATCAAATTTCCGAAAGAAAACCTTTATTCTTTTAAAATTATTCCTATAAGCGATTACTAACGAAATCTTGGGGGTCCCTTCACTATACAGTAATGTAAATTATTAGTGAGTATCAAATTTATCAATAAATAAAACAGCAAATCTGGATTGCTCAATGCACCACAAGACTAAGTGCAATAAATTATTAAATAGCAGAAAGAAAAATGTTCTAGCTGAAATAAAAAGTCTATTCGAGGGTTCTATTGGGGGTCCCAAGGCTGCACAGTAATGCAGAAATGAGGATCCCAAGCCACAAACCTGCATCAGGGAAATCCCTGCAGTTACATACATCTGGGATTATGTGTTCAACATAGGGGGTCTCATAGTGGTTGCATCCTGTCCGAATCTTGATGTCCATCACATCTTAACAACTCACGTTTTATTATTCAGGCCGCAGATAGAGCGGAGATCAGTTTCACCAACTAGAAGAAATAAAGAGAAAATAAAAGCTGTTGACAGTGACCTTGAAACTGAAATTGAAGAGGTAAGAGTGATTTCCCCTTGATTTATGCACATTTTTTGTTTCAGCATTTTTGATTGGTTATTGAAAGCAAATTGTATAATGTGACAGCCAATCAATGAGCTTGTTCTGTATATTTATGTTCATTTTTTGTTTCAACACTTTTTATTAGTTATTAATGACTTATGTAATGTTACAGCCAATCAATCAGCTTGTACTTTATTCAGCTTCTTTTACTTAGAACTCTCAAGTCTAGAAAAAAGAACATTTTGTGCTATTCAGAACGATACTGATAATCTGAGTGTATTAGACAAAGGAGCCATTTTGTCATATAAACTTCAGGATACATTTAATTAACTAATTTAATGTCATTGGATGTTAAACATCATATAATAGGCCTACTCTGGATCTCCACTAATCTGTAGGTACAAATAAAGTTTTACCCTTATAATCCTTGAGCCTATTGAATATTCATATCTGGACAACAGAGTTGGGGTCAGTTGTTTTTGCGTATGACTGCAAAACCAGTATAACTAGGCCAGATTTGTTTGTACCTACATGTAAATTAAGGGGAAAACCACCTTGCACAGGGTTCCGGTTATCAACTATTGATGGCTATTACATGCATAAACTCAACCTTAACTTGGTACAGCTGTAAAAAAAATAGATTATCCGTCCTTAGAAATAGATATTACCCCCTAGTTGCAATATTGTGTCTGATTATATATGAGCCGCGATCTGAGAAAAGGGCCCTTAATGACATTGACATAAATTTGAGAAAATTGAGTTTAAAGTTACGACATCATTTTCTGCGAATTTCAGAACGAGGCAAAAAATGCACAAAAATGTTTTATGTTGTATCCTGCCACATAATTGTTGCCTTGTAACATACTTAATATGTAGTTCTTAACTAACACATGACGCCTATATTTTTGGGTTAAAACATAACAAATTACAAACAAAAGTGAGGATTTTTGGAATCGGCAGACCACATGGTCATTTATAGTCGTAATTTATTGAGAACCACCTCAATATGAGTATAGTATCCTGTAGTAATATATAGCTTATGAAATTATCAGTTATTGATCGAGATACGATATTTTAGGGTAAAATCCTTCAAAATATAAACACAAATGGTGATTTTTGGAATCGGTTTACTGTAATGCCATTTGTTATGTTATTGGATTATAAATCAGTATGATGGACACATGTTGTCTGCCTGCATAAGATATTGCTAATCTGATGGCTCAATTGTTGTCCATTTCCAGACATTTTTGGGGCAAAAACATCGAAAATTAAACAAAAGTGAGGATTTTTGGAATCGATTGACCACATGTTCATTTATAGTCGTATTTTATTGAACACCACTGCAATATGAGTGTAGTATCTTGTAGTGTTATATAGCATTTGAAATTATCAGTTATTGGTCAAGATACGATGTTTTGGGGTAAAATCCTTCAAAATATAAACACGAAAGGTGATTTTTGGAATCGGTTTACTGTAATGCCATTTATTGTGTTATTTGATTATAAATAAGTATGATGGACACATGTTGTCTGCCTGCATAAGATATTGCTAATCTGATTTCTTTAATGTTGTCCATTCTCAGACATTTTGGGGCAAAAACATTACAAAATTAAACAAAAGTGAGAATTTTTGGAATCGATTGACCACATTGACATTTATAATCGTATTATATCTAAAACAACTGTAATCAGTTTGTAGTAAGTTAAAGTTTAATATATCAAATAATACATTATCCATTTGAATCACTATATGATATTTTGGGGTAAAATCATACAAATTATAAATTAAAATGGTGATTTTTG
Source organism: Spisula subtruncata (assembly GCA_963678985.1). Taxonomy (NCBI): domain Eukaryota; kingdom Metazoa; phylum Mollusca; class Bivalvia; order Venerida; family Mactridae; genus Spisula; species Spisula subtruncata. Next base: position 28,988,389 of record OY787677.1, on the reverse strand, counting down.
GAATCGGTTTAGTACAATGCCATTAATCATATTATTTAGTAATAAAGCACTAAGATAGTCACATGATGTCTTTCCGCTGAAGATATTTATAAATTAGTTTCAAATTGATACGTGTCTTGGGCTACTTTTGGGGTAAAACAGTCCAATATATTAACAAAACTCAGGAATTTGGAATCAATTGATCACAATGTTGTTCATAATCATATTTTATCCAAAATGACTGCAATTGGTTTGTAATAACTTGTAGTATAATATATACATGTAGTAAGAAATTGATAATCCAAAGCTTTCGATGAAGATACCATGTTTTTGGGTAAAATGTTACAAACTATAAATTTAATTCATGATTTCTGGAATCGGTTTAAACATTACACCACATACTGTTCTAGTTGGAAATTAAACAATACGAATAGGCAAATGTTGTCATTCTGCACAAACATAAATAATACATTCTAAAAAGTTGCTCATTGTGTGATATTTTTGGGGTAAAACATTACAAAATATAAACATATTAAGTTTAGTAATTTCGAATCAGAAGACCACATATTTGTTAATCATGGCATTTAATAATAACTTACTGTGTTAGGTTGGTATTGCCCCTTATCCACATATTAAATTTGCTAAACATTACTTGAATGAGGTTTTACTTATGTCAGGATCCAGATTTATGACGAACTAACTGACTAACGAACTGACTGATCGACTGAGGGCAAACCGATAGGCCCCGTTTGAAAACCGGTTGTGAACTTATTTTACATACATACCCTGAAATAAAATAACTTCTGTATTCAGTATTACTGTTCTGCTCCAAACATAGACTGCATTTATTTAATACACAGCCCATATATTGCAGTTGTAATATTTTCCTGTTCATTCGTAGTAAACCAGAGAATTTTGCATATTTTAGTAATTGAATAAATGGTTGCTATGGAAACAAAAATAAGATAAAGACATATTTATACACACACATGTTACTCCTCACAAATGCGTATCATTATTCAAATGATAAATTCAATCCGGGCAGATTAACAGCAGTGTGAAAATGCCACATAAACACCAAACAGTAACAAAATGTGTCCATGTTGAGATACCCGTTTTTTGCCAAAAATGTTCATGTCAATCGTTCCTTTAAAAGGTCATGAAATTGTTAATATTTGAAATTTTGACAAAATATTTTCTTTCTTGTACACAGGAAAGATAGATTCTTCGGAAAATGCAAAAAAATGAAAATCGAAAATTTTTCATTAAGGGCCCTTTTCTCAGATCGAGGCTCATATATATATGAATTGTGAATAAAAAAAGGTCTATTTGAAAGATTGATTCTTATTATCTCTTTACAAATCCGATACAATATTGCAACTAGGGGATAATATCTATTTCCAAGGACGAATACTCTATTTGAAAGATAAATTCTAATTAATTTCTGTGGATAACATAATTGGTAAACTAATTTTCATCATGGTCCACGATGTTTTAGAGTTGTGCATACAGATACTTGTCCTTGAAATATATATATGACTTGTCACCTAGTTGCAATATTGTATTATTAAATAAATTATATTTATTATTATATTAAATAATTAAATATATGTGAGTGAATCAGTATGTCAGGTAATTTTTTACATAGATTAATTCTAATTATCTCGTCAACAAAGGGTCGTGAGCGACACAAACGATTGAAGGTAAGGGGAGCTAACTGTTACATTGATTGGTGCATGTTATAATTATTGTCCTGAGTTGTCTCCCTTGGTTACAAATTAATCAGTGAAGGTTTTCTCCTTGTTTTTGAGGTTGTTTTGTGTTGTTTAGCGATAGCATGGCTGAAGCTTCTAATAATAGTATGATTTTCTTCTAAAATGTTCTGAATTTTCTAGAATGTTATTAATCTTTTAGACAGTTCTAAAGTTCAAGATAATGTTCCTGGTGCCAGTACCCGCGCATGTGCTGCATCATTTCCTTCACCAATATGTCACTAAGATTTGAGCGAAATATTACATTGAAGTTGAAGAATGTTTTAAATCTTCCTGAATCTTCTAAATATTCTCTAGTCTGATTTTAATTTTCATCGAAGTCTTTAAGTCTTCACTTAGTTAAAATTTTAGCTGCTTTTTGCAATTTTTAATTCTAATTTTTATGAAAAAAGAAGCAGTTTATTTGCTTCTTAACATTTAATGTGGCTTAATATAATAACAAAATATTCATGGTATTATCATTCCCTGATTTGATTCAATATTATGACCGTTAAATTTATAAAAAAAGTTTATTGATAATGTTATTAATAGGATAATAATGTGTTGTGTTTTAAATAAGTGTAATGTTGTTAAAAAGTGCAAGCCCTTGTAAATGTTTTATACTACTTTGCTGTTTCTAACTTAACTTTCCTACTACATTGCGTTTCTTACTTCATTGCAATTCCTACTACATTGCAATTCCTACTACATTGCGTTTCCTACTTAAGTGCAATTCATACTACATTGTAACTCCTACTACATTGCAATTCCTACTACATTGCAATTCCTACTACATTGTAACTCCTTGTACATTACGAATCCTACTACATTGAGTTTCCTACTACATTGTAACTCCTACTACATTACGAATTCTACTACATTGAGTTTCCTACTACATTTTGCCGTTCTTATAACTAGTTACTAGTACTACATGTATTTTGCTGTGGTATTTCTGTCATAATACATAATATGGTTTTTGTTTAAGTTTTTTGGGTTACAGTTGAAACCTGTATTTAGTTTCACCATATAAATATGTGTGTGACTTTGAGTGTACATAGGGTGGCAGGTATTCAGATGTGATCGATTTATTGCCCTTTGAACTGGGAATGCTTAAGTTGAAACGCCTGTTAAAGTCCAATTTTTTATTTACCCTCACTTGTGTATATGACTTATAGTGACATTTCTGGCTTATTTCTGATAAGTCCAGGGGCCTTATTCACCAACGTTGTAAGTCTAAAACACAGACTTAGACTTAACATTGTCAAATGTTCTATTCGTTCTCATGTTGGTATAAATGTACCGATTTTGATATAAATCGGTATACATGTTCAGTGGGTAACAACAAATAGTCTGATAAAATTTCACTTGGTAAAAACTAATTTCAAAGAAATGGCAGTGATTATGAATAATGCCATTTTAAAGTCTAAGTCTGAGTTTTAGACTTACAGCGTTGGTGAATAAGGCCCCTGGCTGTGGTCCAGTGGTTAATGGCTGAATTTCTGACCTGTTCATCTATGTTCAATTCCTCAAGATAGGGCAGATAATGTAACCCTTCCATGAAATTTTAATTTTCTCCACATGTGGAGAAGTTGCTGGTTCCATGTGGAAGCGTAAGTTAGAACTGATCACAGGATACAGTCAAAGAAACTGGTTCCATGAATTAGCTTCCATATATTGGTATACTGAAAAAGTGTCAATAAACTGTCCTTCAGGATTGGGCATTATGCCTCAGTAAAACCCCTGGTAACTTTGTTTAAAATATAAACCTTTATAAACAAACAAATAACAGCAACTGCTCAGCCTCTTGTTTGTTTCCTTTGACATATTTGACATGTTGCATCTTTATGTGTATTGAAGAGAAATTTTATCACATACAATTGAAGTAATTAAGTAATTTGTTGTATTAATTGATTTATCTTATCCATGCATAGTTTGTGTAATTAATTCAACCTAAATAGGTTAATTGGATGTGAGATATAATTACTTGTTATCTTAGTGTCCTACTCTCCCTAACAATATACTGACTGACATAGTCACACCCAAACTTCTATATCTAGATAGGGAAGGAAGGAAGGAAGGAGGGAGGGAGGGAGGGAATGAAGCAATGAAGGAATGAAGCAATGAAGGAATGAATGAATGAATGAATGAATTAATTAATTAATTAATTAATTAATTAATTAATTAATTAATTAATTAATTAATGAATTAATGAATTAATGAATTAATGAATTAATGAATTAATGAATTAATGAATTAATGAACATACAAAGGAGGGAGGGAGGGAGGGAGGGAGGGAGGGATGGATGAATGAATGAAGGAAGGAATTCAGAGTGAGTGAGTGAGTGAGTGAGTGAGTGAGTGAGTGAGTGAGTGAGTGAGTGAGTGAGTGAGTGAGTGAGGAGAGAAAGGAAGGAAGGAAGGAAGACAAAACAAATGTAGAATCTAAAGATCAATAACGGGCTGTGGGTCTAACATTTTATAGGAAGGTTGCTCATCATAATTATGTCAATTGTGGTTTAACTGTGTTATTGTTATCTACCCCTGTGATTTGACTGAATCATATAGTGGTTAAATCTGGACATATGTACCAGGGTACCCTACCATTATCTCTTTATTTTGTCTGATCGTAAAAATCTTGTATTGAATACAGAATGTGATTATATGAGATGAAATACGATATTTGTGATTCATAGATGTGGGATGTTGATGGCCCTTAATGTGAACTAAATCGTGAAAAAGGGTCACTTTGACCTTATTATATATAATGTTAGTGGTAAATACAAGAAATTTTATAGTTATAAGATTGAATGTTTAAGAATTTCTTTTCCAAAGCTGCAACGTGTACAAGTAATGAAGTTTATTTGTGATTCATGGATATTGGATATGTGAATGGCCCTTAATGTGTGAAGCGGGGCCATTTTGATGTTATAGTTGCAAGAAATAAGATTGTGTGATTAAGAATTTCTCTTCCCAATGTGCAATGTGTGCATGTATATTTTTGATTCATGGATATGGAATATGTTAATGGACCTTATTATGCACTGTTTTGTGTAAATTTGATTTTTTTGTCAAAAAACTTATAACGTAGTTTGAGTTTGTATAGTTGAGAAGTTACAGGGCTCCTAGAAATCTAAATTCAGTATTGTGTTGTGTTATTCAATTAATTGCGCTATGAAAATAATGATTCTGTTTTGGTACATGTATAAAAAAAGTCATACAGTTTCAGACGATTCAATAAGTAAAACTAATGATGCGAAGAATACTGAGCATGCATTACAGTTAACTGTTATGTATATCTAGTTAAACCTAGGTAAACATAGTTTACCTTTATGTTTACCTGATGGACAATCTAATGTTTATAACCGTTATCATTTAATTTTGAACGGACCGGACCGTAGAAGGCGAAGAATTTCTCACATGGTCATGTTCGACCTTCATGTTTGACATTCCTGGTTCTTGTTATTTGGAGAAGTTTGGAGACGTTTCAAGTTTATAAATGTCTAACATAATGTCATCTATTGTTTCACTACCTTTGTTGACGGTGAATGTTAGTATAAACTTCATTGTTGTGCATTCATTTGTATTCATGTACAATGTAATGTCAGTAAGTTTGTCTGAATTAACCAGGGGTGTCTATTTCCTGGATTTAAGTCCAGATTTACATATCCTGAAAGAGCAATGATTTCTGACCACAATAAAAGATATAAATTTGAAGAAATGGCAAAGTTATGGTCAATTTAATCTGTTTTGAAGGAATTTTGTAATGACAACTGATTTAAATATTGAAACAATGTTGTTGAAAGCCTCTTGATTTTCCTGATTTTAAATTTGGCTGCTTTGACACCTCTATTCAACAGTCAAGGCTGATACTGCTCGGTCAATATTCTCAGTATGGGGAAATTTTGCATTATGCTTGCTAAAAATACAACTTTTTATTGCTTTTAATGCATAAGGTATGTCGATACCCTTTAAATTTTGTCAATGAAATAGTGAATGCATTTTATCGGTAAATCATTTTACCCTATTCTGGCATAATAAGTATTATATTTAAGGTGAAACCGTGTTGCAATTGAATAATTTCCTGCACTTAAATACCGGATCATAATTACCTATAATAGTAAGTTATTAGAGAAATGGTAATTATATATTAAAGAAAGTAAAAATGTAATTTAAACATATCAGAAAAAAAACATTTCTAACTTCATGGTCATTTATTTTTAAAATTTGAATGTGTTGAAAGACAAATATTTTAAGAACTGAACAAATGTTTTGTGTGGCCTGATACAAACATCATGGTTGTGTACAACTTGACTCGGAACATGCATTTTGTCTTCATACACTAATTAAATTAACACATGCAATTTATAGTCTAGAAAACGAGAAATAAAAATGAGGATTGTTGGCTTGTCTTTGTCATACATGTGTAACTCTCATGTGAAGTTTTGCAAACATGTAAGAAATAAATGTGAACATTTGGGACTGGATTTAGATTTACTGGATTTTAATACTAATTTTTTTAGTTTGCAGTGCAGTTTTTCATCAAAATGTCAAATTATGCTTTAACATTTCAGTAGTGTAACAATGTCAAATTGTTCTGGACGTATATAGCACCCGTATGTTGTGGTTTTGTGATACCATACATGGGTTCTCAAGGCTTTCAAAAAGTTGATGTTCCTTAAACTTCCAGTAACTGCAGCGGTCGGACAGCCCTTCGAAGTCCTCCTTTAAATTTTTTTTTGTTGGAATCCCTTTAAAAATTAATTTTGAAGTCCTTCATGATTCTGCCATACAGGCCTGTCTGTATCTACCATCGATTCAATAAATAATACTAATGAGGGAACTACCCCATTCGAAAGAATAGCGGGGACTACCATTAACTCAGGTATACCCAGTTAAACCTAGATAAATATATATAGTTTACCTGATGGATGAGCTGATGTTTACAACCGTTATCAATTAACTTTGAACAGACTCAGTGAGACTGTATCTAGGATGTAAAGCATATAAATACTGTGATTATCATGTTTTATTGTATACAAGTTGATAAGATAAGAGCGGCCTGGTTTGTGTTAGTTAGGACACAAGGACAAAAGATGTTACTATGTGGGTTTTCATTGTTTTATTTACCCTGGACTAAACAGAATGCATGATAAGGCTGAATACAAAAGCATGATATGCAAATTTGTGAAGTGTTCCATATTTTACAACAATCATTGAAATCTATTTAAGATGTCCCTTAAAAAATATATAAAATTAAAACAGAAATTGCTCAAGAAATAAGGATAGAAATTGGAAAAATTTAAAATCATTGAGCACTATGCAGTCGACAAAAACAAACATATTTACAAAAAAAAATTGGAATTGTTCAGTTTCATTATTGTAACCATTGATCACATTTCATACTTTTAGTTTATCAGTTACAGATGTTGACAGACATTATAGTTAACAGTCTTGAGTGAGTAAAAAAGACGCTCTTACACCTGCAGCATGTGCAGCAAACATGTTCTGTAGTAAGATATGAAGCAATGAATATGTCATTTACCTTGAGAATGAATTTTGAGTCAAGATTTTGTATTTTTCTGTCGTCATAGATACAGTACCACAGATGTAAGGGAGAGGGTACAGATGTAGAAAAGATGTGAAATGATGATAAATTACTGCAAAATCACATATTTTTCGTAGGTTTTAAATTTTGTGGATTTTACAAAAATTGCATTCATTCAAGTTGTTATAAATTAGGGATTGCAGTCTTATAAGGGTAAAGAAGCATGCCATGTTCTGTATTTGAAAGGTTGATTTATCGTTGGGTAGAGTTCAACAACGGAATTGACAAAAATTTCAACTTTCTCGAAAAATAATGATATTACAGTATATAGTAGGTTCATGTGAGAATTGGTTCCCCAGTATATTTCATGAATCAAACCTACTTCTGCAGCAATGTTAAACCAAGTTTTTGTGGTAACTTGGAATGTATGCATTCGGGGTTTTTTGTCGAACTTTTTCATTCACACGAAATTCCAGTTACCAGCTTACAGCATTGTCATTTTGATGCTAACAACCAATCTCCTGCGAGGAATTCTAGAATTATTCAAGAACAGATTCTAGAAGATAGTTCAAGAATAGTAATTGAACTCTAAATGGCAGTTCTAGAATTAAATGTTCAAGAACTTTCTCTAGAACTTCTAGAACCAAATTATAGAACTTATGTAAATTTGTTCTAGAACCCAGTTCTAGAATATAGAACCAAGTTCTAGAATAGTAATTGAACTCCCCCTGCGAAAAATTTGAGAACTGTTCATGAACATTAAATGGCAGTTCTAGAACCTGCAAATTCTTGAACTTAACACAGAAGTTCTTCAACTGTTTTAGAACTGATTCGTGAACTATTCTAGAACTGGTTCAAGAATTTGTGCTTAGTTCTTGAACCTGTTCATGAATTGTTCTAAAATATCTGATTTAATTCCATAGGGAATAGTTATATAACATTAGTATGGTTCATACTCATATTTAATTAACGTTTCGGCATTAAGCCTTTATTGAAAAACACATTTAAAAAACTTATGTTTTTGATAAACGCTTAATGCCGAAACGTTGAATAAATATGAGTATGAACCATACTATTGTTCTTAAATCGTTCTGAATTTTGTTTTGTTTTAATCAAGGGTTATTTAAAGAACAGTTCTTGAACACTAATGACATGAAGTGAAGTGAGTCAGACAGATGTGTTGAAAGTATGAACAGTAAATATATTATCTTTATAATGAATGCCTCATGATGCTTCAAAGTAAAATAGAATGATATTATGTTCACATTCCCAAAGGTTTCCAATAGTGAAAATAGCTGAAAGATTATCAACTTGCTTGTCAACTTAGCTAAATAGTTCAGCTATTATTCATGGAACCTCATGTTAAACGTACCCCACCCACTTGCTAATTTGTTTTCCTATATTTTAAGTTTGCACCACTATTCTTATGACCAGGATATTAGTCACTTAAGATACTTATACACTTAACATGCTAAACTAAGCAACTTACCTGTTATAAGATTGCTTATCTGGATGAAAACAACCACTAAATGTTTCAAACATCTGAATACATGTCATACTGGCAGCCATTTTGAAAATCTGTGATGTCATCAATAATTGTGCACATAGTCATGTTCTTGAACAGTTCATGAACAGTTCAAGAATAGGTGGTCTAGTTCAAGAACAACTAAGATTCTAGAACCAAGGTTCAAGAACTGTTGGTCTAGTTCAAGAACTCACAATGTTCTGGAACTATGGTTCACGAACGATGTTACTAGTTCAAGAACAGTTCTTCAAGTTCTTTGAAAGTTCTTGAATGTTCTAGAACTTACTCCAGGTTCTAGAACATTTTTCGCAGGGGATAGGTTTAGTCATTGAGGCCAAAAATGAAATTGTGTATTTGGGGTATCCCAAACCTTAGCTGTTGAAACCCCGTACCAAGGATCAATTATAGGAATATATATAACCCCCCCCCCCCCGAATACCCCCTTCCCCCCATAGGTGGCCATGCATATTGCCAAAGGGGGGACATTTATTAGGGGGGTCTCAATTTCAAAAAAAAAAAAAAAAACTTTTTTTCAAAGAAAATGAAAAAAATCGTACTAAATGTCTATTTTATTGATGAAGCAATAACAAAATATTGATAACCATCAAATACATCATCAATAATTATAATAAAGGTCAGGACAAGGTCAAACTCTCCATACTTATACCAGATGTAGTATATATCAGCTATGTATAGAGGTCTGTTAAGATTGCTGGAGAGAGGAGAGGGGGTATATGACTATCCTGACTACTATAGATAAATATGATACTCAGTATATGTCTATGTTGTGTCTTTTGTCTCTGGAATTAATTCTAAGTGATTCTTGTCAATTAATATCTCGTTAATGATAATTAGATACTGGTAGATACTGGTTATAAGTTATTGTCTTCAGAATGACAAATATTTGGTGAACATATTCAGTGGTTTAGACTCATTGATACAGAGATCGCAGGTTCCGATATTCAGAATTAGTGCATCATACATGTACATGTATATGTATACCGGTAATTATGTGTTCTTAGTATGCAGTGACAGTTAAGCAGAATATGTGTTTGATGTTTTGAGTGACAATTAAGCAGTTTTGATACAAGCTTCTTCACATGGAAAAGGTATTTTATTATTGAATTCTGTTGTTCCAATTCATCCATTAAGTGAAAGTTCTGTCTTGGATTATAATTCCAATTAGTGTGAATAACTGAATTGCTTAATTAGGCTAAGTTTTATATGCGCTGTTGCAGTTAGTCATAGGACCATACCTGCCAAGTTAGTTAAATAAAAAACATGTCGCAAGATGCACTTTAATGTGATTTAAAAGGGATTTAGATGCATAAGCAAGAAATGTATCAATTCTAGTGATTATAATGTTGGACAGAAGATCATTAAATGAACCAAATGTACTTTTGTGCAAGATAGGTGAACTTGGGAAACCATAAATTTATTAAACGAAAAGAGGAGTAACTCCACTTTAATAGGAGTACTTGGTAGAAAGTTATAGGACCTAATAGTGTAATAGTGTAATGTTTGATTGGATATATATTGACTGGTGAATGCAATGAGAATGCCTAGTGAAAGGAGAAGACAACATCGGTCCCCGTCACCAGTGGCCGGGTACCATAGACAACAATATAACAACAGTAAAAACCGGGTACCAGTACGTAAGATTAAGGTAAGATTTCAAATGTCTCACTCAGACCTGCATGATAAATTTCGTCCACATTCAATTTGTCTCCGGTGAATATTCCTCTGTTTGTTGTCTATTGCCTATTAATTGCCTCCTAAGTCAATTTAGCGGGTGTTGCACTGTGCAGTCTATAAAAATCTGGAATTTCCCAAGTGTATGACACTTCCAGGGCCTGTCTGAGTTTAGGAGACTTGCCCTTAAAGTTGTTGCAGTTATATTGATTATGTAGGTTTGATTCCCTGTCACAGCCTGGTCCCATATAAGTTCCTTCATTAAAGATTTCGCTTCAGTGTTGGTTATTATCGTACTGAGGTAAAATTTCTGATTCTGGTTGAAGGGTAAGTTTATACTCAGGTTAGAAACTGAACACAATGAAATTAGGAAAATGTGCTAGGTGATAGCCACTTTAACATGGCCATATGATTAAACTTTCATTGTAAGTTTGTGACCCAGAGTGGTTAATTTCAACATTTAACATGTCTTAGTCAACATTATGACTAATATTAGATTGGGTACCCCCCACACCTGTCTTACACTCAGTAAACTTAATTTAAAAGCCACCGTCGTAAAAATAAAATGTAGTCCATGCTGTACCTACCTATCTATTTAAATACCCCCATTGAATGGTTTATAAATTGTTTGGTTCGTTTATATATTGTACCTATATAATACACGGTGGGGGATCCAACATATCGATACCAAAATGGGTTACGTATAATTTCATATGTCGAACTTCCTGGTTTACATATGTTGTACACATTTCGACGAAAAAAATGTAAGATTCTTATTTGTTATTGGTTTATGTTAAAATCAAATTGTTTTGCCCAAATATCTCAATGCAGTGCCACCCTTTATACATTTCCAAACATGTACGTGTATTTATCTTATCTGTACATGTAGCAATAACGGAGAAAAACTGATTCTCCGTCAGGCGGTGTGGCTGAAAATTCGCCGCAGTTTGATCACCTCGAGAAACTCTTTTGTATTTTCACCTCATTTGTTTGATTATTGTTACAGAAATATAACATACCTTTCATTACACACATGTTTAAAATTTAACAGCGATTTGATGGCTAGAAAAATATTTATTGTAAAAAAACAGTATGCTCTACATATGTTGTACGTGTTTTCCATATGTTGGATTGAAAAAGTTTAATTTGCCGATTTTATTTTGAGTTTAAATGGATTTCCTGGAAAAAAAATCGAAACTGAAATATTTTTAAGTTATCATGCCACCATCGATGAGTGGTATATTGCTTTTCTGGTGAATGTCCGTTTGTCTGTCTGTCTGTCGTTAGACCAAATGCTTTCCGTTCAATAACTCCAGAACACTTTGCCCAATGATCTTAAAACTTTGCATGAAGGTTGATCGGAAACAGTCGATAACTCCTAGATATTTTGAGGTCAGCAGGTCAAAGGTCATGGTCACTGTGACCTTAACTATTTTTAGACCAAATGCTTCCGTTCAAAACCGAAGAACGCTTTGCCCTTGTATCATCAAACTGTACGCGGAGGTTAGTCAGTAACAGTAAATGAGGTCAGGGTTTGCAGAAATCATTTTATTAATAGTACTTGTCTGTTTGAGCGTCGATGAATTCTTGTTGAAATTAGTCGAAGAATCAAGATTACGTATAACTGTTGGGTTTTTTTAAAAAAAAAGATGAAGAACACTTGGTATCCACACATCCGTGTGGTGTTAATAAGGTCAAAATTTAAATCGCATACCTCGTTTTTATCACTGATTATCTCTTGTAAAAACTTTTTGACTGACGCTGTATCGACCAACGCCAGGTTATCTTACTCAGCGTCATGCATAATCAGATTGATATACAAAAACTTCAATTTCAATGCATTCCAGTAGATTCATACCAAATCGGACTATTACAATTACCTGTCTTTCTAAGAACTAATTTGTCATTTTTACTGCAAACACCTCCTGATATGTAGTGTTACCTTAATTGGCTCAAAGTTCAGAATAAAGTCATTCAAATGTATCAGTCAATGTATCGCACTAATACATTGACCTTGAATTTGAGTTAAAACAATGAGTTACCTAACGGCAATCAACATTTTTATTCTTGGAAGAAACGTGAAAAAAATCAGAATTTTACATAGAAAATAACACCAATATGTAGCCGATTGTCAAATTAAGAAAATAAGTATCAACATGATATGCTTCAGTTTTATAATAAAGAAGTTACGTACAATTCAGCGATCAATCTGCCGTCAGTAGATCCATTTAAAGTGTATAGAGCTATATCGGAAGATATTTTTTTAAAAAGTTTCATAAACTGAAAAACAATTATGCTTTCATATCCATTAGATCATTTTTCGCTTCAGTTTTAACAGAATTTCTTTCTGTGATTTATTGGACATGCAAACTGTCCACTTTCATACGAAAGTGTTCTAGAACACCCTATGAAACTATAAGAATCGTATATTTTTCGACGATTGAATCAAAGTATACGGAACCCATCCAAAGTTTTAATTTGCAATTAAGGTAGTCTAGTATCATACTTAAAACGATGCAAGTAATTATTTTGACATTGAATGACTGTTAGAATATAGCTCTATACACTTTAAGTTTGATGATAGGACTGCTCGAACTCTTCATTCCTATATTTCGGGCAACAGATTACTGAACATGTTTTGCCTAATTAAGGTATTCGTAAGTGTGTACTTTTAACGAAAAAGGAACGGCATAAATGTACATAACAGGTCTAGTCTGCTATTAGCAAACATTTTGATTAGTTAGATATGCAGACATTTGCTGAAATGAAAATACATGTAAGTGCGTAAATAAGTTGGTGTAACGAATACGAAATGATATGAAGATAACTTAAACAGATTTGAGTTTGTGTTTTTCCAGGAAATATATTTAAACTCAGTATAAAAGCGACAAATTAAACATTTTCAATCCAACATATGGAAAACACGTACAACATATGAAGAGCATGCTGTTTTTTTACAATAAATACTTTTCTAACCAACAAATCGCCGTTAAATTTGAAACATGTGTGTAATGAAAGGTATGTTATATTTCTATAACAAAAATCAAACAACTGAAGTGCAAATATAAAAGATTTCCTCGTGTTGGTCAAACTGTCGCGAATTTTCAGTCACACCTCCTGAAGGAGAATCAGTTTTTCTTAGTCATTGCTACACGTACAGATAAAATAACTACATGTACATGTTTGGAAATGTATAAAGGGTGGCACTGCATTGAGATATTTGGGCAAAACAATTTGATTGTAACATAAATCGATCACAAATAAGACTTTCGTATTTTTTTCGTCAAAATGTGTACAACATATGTACACCATGAAGTTCGACATATGAAATTATGCATAACCCATTTTGGTATCGATATGTTGGATCCCCCACCGTGTAATATACCTTATTTGGGTATATCTACTATTTACGTACAATTTACATACCGTATTAACATTAAATGGTTCACTTACAACATTTATTCCACTTGTACACATTGGATGAATCATAGAATACAGCAAACAAACTATATACTGTAAAATCATTTAATTTCATTGGGACGAAATTTCGTGGTTTTGGTAAAAAAGACAATTTCGTTGGCACTTGAATTCGTGGATTTTGCATTTCAGGTAACAAAACAAGGGTCAAAATCGATGTTCTTTGGGATTAAAGTTCGTGGTTGAAGTGAACCACGAAATCCACGAAATTTAATCCCCCACGAAAATTAATGATTTTACAGTATATTATTCATTCCCAACAATATATGTATATGATTTATATAGTATAATATTTCGGATTCATTCTTCTATTATACTGTAAAATCATTAATTTTCGTGGCAGGTTAAATTTCAAGGATTTCCTGGATCACCTTCAACCATGAAATCAAATCCCATCAAACAATAATTTTGACCCTGGTATTTATTACCTGAAATGCAAAATCCACAAATTAACTTCCCAATGAAATGGTCTTTTTTACCAAAAATCTCGAAATTTTATCCCAAAGAAATTAAATGATTTAACAGTATAATAGTTCTGATTCATTCTCCTATTGAAGTGTGAATCATATTCAATCTACCATATAATGAGGTTAATGGCTTTCATTACATAACAAAGTACATTTAATTTTGTTGTTAGAAATGAACCAGTTTTAGTCACAGGTACCTTGTAGAATTTTTACTGATGATGATGATTGTCACTTCAGGATGTGTGAATGTAGGTTTTGTACTAGATGGCTCTTTACTGAGCATTGAGGATTTGTCGTAAAACTGGTTTACCCAAAATGCCGAGCATAACCTTTTATTTTATCAGTGCCTCCACCCGTAGTGGAACCAGGGGTGTCAGATTAGGTGGCAAGTGCTCTAACCACTGAGCTACTGAGGCTCGCCCATGAACAGTATTGCATGTAAATATGAAATTATGTGGATTTTGCTCCACCTTTGGAGAAGTGGTTCAGACTGTTCGTGGAAGATCCTAGAAAAAATATGAGAAACAACATTAAACCAGGCGAATTAACAAACAAACACGACCACAAAAAATGTAATTCAAAACCAAAAATATTTACTAAACATCTTTGCCTATTATGTTGTAGCAATGAACCAGAAATATCCATATATCATTACCTGGCCTTAATTAGGCTGATCTGAAGCAAACATCAAAGGAATGTTAGTAAACTTCTTAAAATCTGGTTTTTCAGGGACTTATACATTCCTATGTTTATTATTTGTATAAAAATTGGTATACTTATTGATGATTTAGTATATACATTGTAAACCACATACAAAAATTATTTCTATGAGAAAAAAGCTGCTTCTATATATTGAAATATCAAAGAAAATCTTGAAAATGGTGGTTTGATATTTTTTTTAAAATGCCACTTTAAAAATGGAGGTTTGAACTCATGAAATAGGAGGTTTTTAAATTCATGAAATTGGAGGTTTCGGAGGTTTTAACTCTTTTAATTGGAGGTTCGAAAACTCTTCAAAATTGAGGTTTTGAATGATAAAAAATGTAGTTTTGAATGTTAACTCTTCTTATGGAGATAATAAAAAATATGAGCAATTGGATTGGTTTCACCCATTTTGTGCAAAATTGATTTTTTACGGTTGAAAAATTAATGAAAGTACGGTTATAAACGATGATAAACACTTTGATTAAGATTGATGAAATATTGGACTTGACTTTGAAGTGAAAATTTGTTTGGATATTTAATAGTTATTAGTTTATCACTTTAAAATAGCATTTAGAGTAAAAAATGTATTTGATGAAAAATTATGTTCAACTATAAAGAATATTGTGGAAATTCGGTGTGAAAAAGACAGTTAATAGTGTTTCTTGAAGAGTTACAACAATTTGTTTTTACCTCCATTTGAAGAGTCCTATCTTCTTCTTGAAGAGTTCAAAATATAATTCCTTATCTTCCTATGCTGGTATGAACTTGCTTACTTTAAATTTTCTCTGGTTTGTGTTCAACATCTCAAATTTTCTTCAAATATTTCATTGCACTGAAGGCAACTTTGAAACAAGGACTTAACTAATGAATTATTCACATGGAATGTTGTTCATTAATTGCTGGGGGTCAGAATTCTTCTCTGGGTGCTCAGAAATTTCTGGTGAGCTTATTTGAAAGTAAAAGTGCCTTTCAGACAAACATTACAATTGTGTATAGATTCCATTTAGAGAGACAATAAATAAGTATAAATTTCATTTACATAGCGATGACTTAGAATGAGAAGGTCGTAACTACAAAATCAATATTTTGAGAAAACGAGAAAAACAGTCTGACAATCACTCTTTACTTATGCTAAAATAAACTTTTTCAACTTCAGTTTGGTCAACATGGCAAGTTCCGATTTTCATGAAAATAGTCTCATAAGAAGCGCCTTATGGGTGTAGATTTCAAATATGCATTAGTCTTAAAAGGTTGTAAGTGGCACTTACGACATTCTCATTCTATTAGCCATCAGTATAGTGAATGTGTCAATATATTTTGCTATGGATTTAAGGGTTATTTGAGCATTTAATTTAAAGACATAAAACTCTGTTTTAAATTCATGATGTTGAAATTCTGCACAGATAATAATGTTATAGTAGTTCTGGATTTTATCCTCATTTTGTACAGCACCTTATATATGAAAAAGTAAGCAGTCATGCAACCTAGAAATACTTTTTAAAAAAGTTTCAAGACAATTTTAACACATTTACGATCAAATTCAAGTAGGTCTATAGATTCCTGTTAAAAAGAAATGGTTTAGACATGGAAGATGCTTGTTAAATTCAGCAGATGTTTTTGAAGTAATTACTACATGCATGTATCATTCAACATCATTTTTCAAGCAAATGCAACATTGCCTTTCTTGTTGAGAAGGTAATCTATCATGTCTAAGGGGTCTAAGACGTGTAAAATAAGAAAGGAATAGGGGCAACCAAAATGGATTTTTCGTTTGATAACACAGAATTGCGATCACCAAGATTGATTTTAGATTGCTACTCAGAAACAGAAAATGCTGAGTCACTGTTATATCTTGCAAGATTTGAGCAAAAATATTTTCTTGTACCCCGGTATGTGAAAAGCTTTGAGTCACTTATAAAACCTGGAGAAATACAATATAGTTTGGTTACAGTATGAAGGGTGAATTTGGTTCATAATCTTTCGGGTAGAAACCATTAGTAACTGTATCGTTGATAACACAAAAAAAAAAAAAAATTATAAAATATTTATTTTTATTTTTCTATAAAAAATATAAATTTTACAAAAAAGTTTTTTTTTCCGTTTTAGTCTTTATCAATGATACAGTTACCTGTGGTTGAAACATGGATATATTACATATATAAAAATTATATATTTCATGTGTGTGTGAGTGAATCGCTAAGTGAGCAGTACTAAAACACTTAAAGTTTGATACTATCTCAATTAAGTAATTTTGAAGCAAAACTCTTATAACTTTAGTTTGACTCGATCAGTCATAATCTTTAAGCTTAGGGTTAAATCAATTGACTTGTTATGTCATGTACATGTTTATTAATACAGAATACTACTGACTTAATATGTAATAGTTCAAATCATGAAGCTCTACAGTGTATAAGTTAATATTAATTGTAGTCAGTGAGAGTGAAGTTAAATAAATTGAGAACTTTTATTCGGATATACTATAAAAGTGATAGTTTGAAATGGAAATATATCTAATTAACAGTGCACAGGTCATTTTACAATTGGAAATGTGAATGCAGTAAAAGTCATTATATTAGGTGGAAATAGATCTTAGATCAACAGTTACAGTGTTGTTAATTTTACATGGAAATTTTCAACATTGGTCATTTATGAAACAAGTGTTTTTCTTACATGCAAATGCCAGATATAGGTTTGGGTGTTGACTGATGCTAGCTACATTGTACACACAAATGCCTATATATACCTATATGATGGACTGACTGACAGCTAGATGTTATAATGTGGTAATGTAAAATCATTAATTTTGGTGGAGGTTTAAATTTTGAGGTTTTCGTGGTTCACCTCAAGAAACACTAATCTTGACCCTTGTTTTATTACCTGAAATACAAAACCACAAATTCAAGTCCCAGCGAAATTGTCTGTTTACCTGGTGAGAACCACGAAATTTCGTCCAACGAAATTAAATGATTTTACAGTATCAGCAGTACCAATGTAGTGTGGCTGTCCCTATAAAGTGAACATAGTGACAGCTTAATTGGCATTTAATTGTTTGTTAATTGACAAGGACTGTAGAGAAAGGAGGTTGTTGATACTTTATATGTAGATGTATATATAGTAATGTTTATATACATGTACATCTCATTCCTTTACGGAGGTAACCCTTAACTCTATTTGACTGAAATGCAAATTAAAATAATGTAAGTAAAACATTTAGATGGAGGTTTTATAGCTAAGGAGCCTGAGTTCAGGGGCCTTATTCACCAACGTTGTAAGTCTAAAATTCAGACTTAGACTTTAAATTGCCAAATTTTCTATTCGCTCTCATGTTGTTATAAATGTATCAATTCTGATATAAATTGATATGCACGTTCAGTGGGTAGCAACAAATAATCAGATAAAATTTCATATGGTTAAATCTTATTGCAAAGAAATGGCATTGATTATATATATTGCTAATTTTAAGTCAAAGTCTGAATTTTAGACTTACAACATTGGTGAATAAGGCCCCTGGACTTAGTTCACTGGTTCTAGACTCCGTAGGACTGAAATACTGTTGAATAGACTATTGTGGGACCACTGTGCATGGCATCGCCATGGGACTGATGTATCAATATGGATTTTGAATAGTAGTTTAGTTAAGGGAGCATGAATTCAAGACTTTTTTAAGGTTTAAAAAATCTCTATATAACTGAAAAATTGTTGAACTCAGTCAGTCATAGGTTCTAGCACTGGTTCTAGACTTCATACTGTATTACTGAAAAATTGACAGAAAAGTTGACAGTGACTTTGTATGGAGATTTAGTTAGGAATAGAGGCTAAAATGAGTGAAAGACTACATTGCTATTGTTAAAGCTGTAGTCTCCATATGAGTGAAATATCGTTGAAGCCTAAGATTTTGTTTTTGAAATATTGGAAGTGAAGGAAGTTATGAGTACTGGATTACATTCACATTGGTGGAGGGTTATTCAGAGACTGACAACAGTAAGTTTGCATTCATTAGATTGATTACTGAAAAATCATTTAATTTCGATGTGACAAATTTTCATGGCTTTGTTAAAAAAGGCAATTTCAATGGGATGTTATTCGTGGATTTTGCATTTCAGGTACTAAATACAAGGTTCAAAGTTAATGTTCGATAGGATTGAAGGTGAACCACGAAATCCACAACATTTGATCCCCCGCGAAAATTATAATTGATTTTACAGTAAAACTGAATGGTAAATCACCTCTGTGATCCTTGAAATTTCGTTGGTCTCGCCATTATGTTGACCCGGGCCATACAACAGCAAATTAAGTGATAGCGAAGCAGTCTGTTGCATAAGAAAGTGCTGGGTAGTTATCGCTGCTCACTGGTAATGTTGCATAGACATGGTAAAGTGCCACCAAGTAGCACTTGATAAGGGGTTAGAAATATTTTTATGCAGCCAGTTAATTGTCAAAAGTAGGCGGTTGATTTGAAACCTCACTTAAGTAACAAAGAAGAAAATGACGAAAAAGTGGCCAGCAAGCAAGTTCAAAAAGCCAGTGAATAATATTCCATCTTCGGTCTCATTTGTACCCCCCTGCTTGGTAGAGCCTTGGTAAGGAAACGGGCTCCTAGCTGTATGTATGATACACTGTCTTCTATTTGTTTTCATTCTGATATTATTGTTAGACCTTACAAATTATTGTACCCTGAATACATTATCATATGTTACATTTTGATAAATAGCAATCGAACGTATGAAGCATTGAAGGACACTTATAATCATGTTGATCCGTGTGATTGACCGACAGTAGTATTGAATATTTTGTCATTAAAAAAAGGTAGAAAATCGACATTCAAACACCTGACAAATCGTGAGTGCATTAAATCATAAATTTATACATCAAATCATCGTCTATTGTAAAGGTTCATGCTACACTTAGGCTTATTGTGAAATCGTGAAACTGTTTTTCAACAATGAAAAATATTTATGTTTGGGATTAAAATCGTCTTTTCACCAGATTTTAAAGTTTTTGCGGTAACTTTAACAAAAGTAGAGATTTTTCGATATAAAACCTTTAGTATGATATGAGAAGAATTACGCTTTGTAGTTCAGTTTATCTGTTGGAAAACGTAGCCGCTTTTGTTTCAGTGATGAATTTTTTTTAAGTTGATTGTTGAGTCTTATGTGTGTAAAAAGAAATAAAGGATACTGGTATATAAATGAAACAATTTCTAGGTCATTTGTTGAATTTTTGACAGGTTGTGTACAATTGAATGACATTTTTTGTGTGGTGTCGATTTCTAGAAGGATTTGCATGGTTATTTTGTATTATAAGTTTATCCAGTGTTTTACCTTGTTTTCTGTTTTCTGTATGGTGTGGATGCCAGAATGTTGCTCTGATATGATAACTAAAAGAATACTTGGATTGATTTGAAGTTTAAATTGGAATTTAATTGGACTTCTAAGCTAATTAATTAGAATATAATGAGAATTTAATTGAAACATAGTTAAAATTGAAATATAATTGGAATTTAGCTGGACTGATTTTATTCCATAGGGTATAGTGAATTTAAGTTTAATTGGAATATGTAAGGAATTTAGCTGGAATTTACATGAAACTTAATTGGAATACAATTTGAATACGGTGGAAATTTAAGTGGAATTTAATAAGAAATTAGTGGAAATTTAATTGGAATTTAATTAGAAATAAGTTAAAGGTAATAAAGCTGGTGTTACATCAAATGATATGGAAACAGATAATTTGTGTAACATGATACAAGTGAAACGTGTCTAATATCACTGACATATTACCTGTGTATGCCAGGGTAGCTTAAATAACTTACGCTTTTAAACTGAAAATAAGAAAAAAATATGTTTTGTTGTGAAATAATTTGCTGTCATATGGACAAATTTGAGGCTAATTTCATCCTTTTTGTGTAAATATAATCTTCACAGAAATTTTGCAGGAATATTTATAAGTTATAACTGATGGATATATAACATTGTGTGGACAATCTGTGTCTAGATTTTGTACGGAGGTTGCAGTTCTTATATAAAGAAGTTGCAGTTTTTTTAAATATGTAGAGGTTGCAAATCTTTACTATTTTGATAATTTTTGAATTGCATATTTTGCCATTTGTCTCTCAATACTGTTGTCACTGGATTAATTCAAGGATCAAGTGAAATCCGTGCATAAATCTGAGACATGTTTTAGATTCCGTGGATGAGTTATACAGTAACTCAGTGAATTATGTGGAATACAAACTTGATGACTTCTAACTATAACTATATCGCTATAGAGGATTTACACGTCAGTCTACATGACTATGTAAGTATCTTATGTCTTTTTATAATATACTGACCCTTAATTCAAAATTCTTCACTGATCCTTAACTAAAAATTCTTCACTTACCCTTTTATTATTTCTCTTTATTATTTGTTGTTGAAAGGACGGTAACTTTTGCTTACAAAAATAATGTTGTTCAAAGGAGGTAACTTTTGCTAACAAAAATAATGTTGTTCAAAGGGAGGTAACTTTTACTTACAAAAATATTGTTGTTCTATATTGTTGTTCAAAGGGAGGTAACTTTTGCTTACAAAAATAATGTTGTTCAAAGGGAGGTAACTTTTCTTACAAAAATTGTTTTCATTCAAATAGAGGTAAAGGGTCTCAGGTTATAATAGCAGTACCTTCATAGTCAGTCCTTACTTTCCTGCTGCCTTGATGAACTAAGTGATTTACAAATTTTTTTGTTCCTGAATTATGCCTACCATCTTTGATGTAAGGTTGAAGGTCAAAGTCACCCAACTTTACTATTTTCAAATATCTCTTGTTAAATAAGTGTTTGGGTGTGAATGGTCTTGGCACTCAGCAGTTATTATGGATCATTTCAGTCATTAAATGATTCAAATTCTGTAGGTTGGAGTTGAAACCCACAATACATAATTGTTGACATTGTTCTCGTTCTTGTTCATGTTTTGTGAGTTTACAGGAATTTATTGTCATTTGTTTATATATCAACAATTGAATGAACAAACACTTTCTGTTGCCAAAAAATGATGGTTAAAGTTCAAAGGGCCATAACTCTTTTTTAGTAAAAAAACATGTTAAATTGAAAGGGTAGAAACTTTGTTTTTATGTGATAAGACACTTTTAAAAAAGTTTGTGTTAATTATTATGACTCAATGTATTTGTACTGATTGTAAAGCTTTGCGAATTTGTCATGATCCTGACCTTTTAATTAGCATTATAAATTTAACAGTAGATATCTTGCTTATATTTATAATCAGGTTGTATGTTTTCATAATCGGGAAGTATCATGAAGATGCTCCAGATGTAAAACAAACAAAAAATTGAAATCATGCAATAGTGCAAATTGATATATCCAAAGTAAGAACCTTATAATAGTATATTCATGCATAAAGTTTAAGATCAGGTCAAATTCGCCAAGCTATATACAAATGTATACCTGGGTTATAATGTTATATTTGTGAAATTCTGTTCTGCTTCGTTTGTAAAGATTACATTGTTTGTCCTAAGTTGACTAATTGAACTTTAATTAATTAGTGATTATAATGTTGTAGTGTTTAGTCACACGTTAGGTGACTCTCAGCTATTGTCTACACATTTCATGCCTCGTTACACAATGATTAAAAAATCAAAGTACTCAATGGATTTATCTGTTAGGAATTGATCGGGACAGGAAACATGTACTGTCAAATCAATAAGTAATACTAATGAGAGATCTACTCCATTCAAAAGCATTGCGGGTATGACCGATAACTCTGGTATACACAGTGAATTAAACCTACATAAACTTAGTTTACCTCATGGATGAGCTAATGTTTATAACCATTGTCAATTAACTTTGAACTGACTGTATAGACTAGTCATTAGTGTTTGCTAATTGTGAACAATGAATTCAAGTAAATTATATTCTTGGATGAAGAATACATGTATTTTGTCCTATCTAAGGACTCAGGGGTCAAGTAGAAGATATTTTATGGAAGTTGCTTGAAACAGTCTGGCCACATGACTAGATAATATATTCTATCAATCAAACAGCCTAATTTTTTTCAATTTTAGCTAGATTTTATCCTGGGCTTGATTATTTGAGGGTGCAAAGGGAAATAATTTCATCAAAAAAGAGTACATCGATGATTTGTCTGTCTAAACATAGGGTATGTTAGACAGACTATGACAAGGTGTGTCCACAAACTAAGGGGTTCAATTGATAGATAATTGGTTATTGTATAATACAAATATGTAGACGTTGTCTGTTGATAGGTTGACATGTGACCTATTTTACTCTAAGGTCAACATCAAAGTCGCGCTCGTTAATTTATTCTTTTGTTCTTGTTGTATACGGTACTGTACTATAATATTACTATTACAGTGACTGTTATATATGTCATGTTGTATGCCCCGAGGCAGATACGATAGCTAGGATATTATGAAGCAGTCAGGATATTGCGTGTATTTGTCTGACTTGCATACTGAAAAGAAAACGTAGTATGTTGATGATTCGCAGTACTGTAAACCAATTTACCTTTGCAAATTCAAAATTTCAGGATTTGCTGTTTGTTGGCTTATTTGCGACTATAAGTTTTTGCAATGATAAGTCTCCTACGATGTCTGTATTAATGTTTTGAACACTTTTGCAACTACTTAATTTCGTGAAAATGTCTGCGACTTGCTAACTCCATGAAATCAAATCGGGCACAATAATTTCTTGATTTACGGTATTATACCATTTTATGTATGAGTAACATTTGACATGTTTATATGTTGAACGTGAAAGTGATGTCTTCTTGCATAGAAAGAAATTAATTGCGATACAGTAATGCACAGTTATAATGATGTGAGCATAATATACATTATGTTTAATACTCAGGGATGAGAATATTTCACCGATGAATGAATATTTTTATGAAACTGTTCTCCTTTAAATCCTGGTTAATTTAAAAATTATTTTGTCAAAATCAGACTACAAATAAGCAGGTTACAGCCCTACAAATGGGTAAAGGCCACCATAAACTCATCGAAAAATTGTCAGAATTTTGATTTCTCTGTTCATATCCATATCATGTTACTGTTGATCATGTGTTTATGTATTTAATATATCATCAGCCTGTCATTGGCAAATATTTTGTTTACATATTTTGATGTGACATATTTTATAATGTTTAAGTTATTTTAAGTTCAACAATGAAAGAATGGGTTGTACTGTACTGTAAGTTAAAAGTAAATCATTTTGTGAATTGTAAATCATTTTGTGGCCAAGTTTTTTTTCTTAACATTCATTTTCATTAGATAATGTGTTGGAATGAGTTAAGCATAGTGTATATATACTGATATATACATTCAGTATGTTACAACATTTCGACAGTTTGATAGATGAGCGACTTACTTGTCATACATTATGGTGGACAGGATTTTCAATGAAATGTCGCATGTTTTTTCATAACCTTCAAATATATTAGATGGACGTACAGGACTACAGGTACATACTGACAGCCTGACGGTGATTTGATGAAAGGTGAACTAGTTCATTCAGTTAACATAACTGACACATGACAATATCTGAGTGAAATATCTGTTCAATATACACC
This sequence comes from Spisula subtruncata, assembly GCA_963678985.1. Taxonomy (NCBI): domain Eukaryota; kingdom Metazoa; phylum Mollusca; class Bivalvia; order Venerida; family Mactridae; genus Spisula; species Spisula subtruncata. Next base: position 28,963,667 of record OY787677.1, on the reverse strand, counting down.
AGTGGTATACCAGGGGGACCACAAAATAATGTACCTTCTTTTACTGAAGAGTTTTGGTATTTTTTTAACCTCCGTATGGACCTGAGTGTTTATTTGGATGTGAAGATAACTTTTATTTACCATTGTGCTCTGTTTGTAGTGACTAGTCTAAGGGTAAACTTTGAAAAATAAATTTGTGAAGATGGATTTAAATAAATAGATGACTAGTACTGGTTATTAGTGTATGGGCAGTTGAATAGTTAGATATAGTGTTTGGAAGATGTTGTTATTTTTGCGGGAATTTTCTATTTGGCTGACTGATCGTTGTTGATAAAATGAAAAAATGATATAAATGAAAAAAAAACGAGAAGAGAATTAAGAGAACAAAAACCGAGATTTTTTTCTCTTTTGTATTAAAACTAGCGGACCCTGAAATTTGGTGTGATGTTTAATGTTTCTGCGGTACATGTATATGGTGTGTAGTGGATATAGAAAACGTGATGATTGCACAGCCTGACAGACCAGTGACAGATCGTCCGACTTTAATTATCGGTCATAACAATTAGCGAGCAAACGTGTTTCGATTCATCGTCGGTTTAGCCGAATACGTTTTGTTTCTTTTTATTCAAACTTTGTATAATATTTATCATTAGTTTAGTGGGATACTGACTGAAAATTGTGTATACTGGCATTTTATTTTCGTTGAAAACTTCTTGTGATGTTGTGGTAGCTCTATACTGTCAAAATTTTGAAGAATTTAAACATTGTTACATGCTTATGTTAACTTAATCAGTGTGTCATGGATTCTTGTACTCTGTGTGTTTTTGTTTTTTCAAACAGTTTCAAACTTCTATAGTGGATTTAAATGATAAAATATATTCTAATTCTAGTCAAGTGTTTTATTTGACAATAATTGTGGATTTATACTGAAATAAAGTACAATGGGTGACTATGGGGCTGGAGGATATGCGGGGCCAAGTTTCGGAGGTCCTGATATTTCCAGCAAACTGGCGTTTCAACATCTATCAAATCCTTCGTACAGTAACGGGAACTACTTTAGCTTGTATGACCTAGTTAAAGAACAAAATAAAAAATTGGATATATTTCCGTCTAGAAGAACTCACCTGCAGAGTATGGTAGGTGTTTTTTGTTGTATAAAAAGTCTACACCATACCGTTAATAACATTAATAAAACATTCTTATATAAATTCAAATAAATTATTCAGAATTAAGGAATGTCTATTCCAGTAATTTTTATTGCCATTACATCATGCATTACTGACTTAAATGTTGCCTGTACTGGACCAGATGAGTGTTTTTTATAATGCACGTGCAAGGAGGAGCATTTGGAATACTTCTGTGTCAAATGACTACACTGGTACCATCTTTGAGTAATAACATCAACTTTATTCAAAAGTACTGTCTCAAGCTCATATTATCAGGGTCAGGTCTGGTAGTTTTATCAGACATATTTGAAGAGCTGTACACTGTATAATATATAAACAGTTTTATTGTTATATAGAGGTATTTCTATAATCCATTCAAAGTTATATGAAAAATTAAATGGTTGTAAACATAACCTCGACCAGCAAGTAAACCTACGTTATCAGGGTCAGCTCTGCTAGATATATCAAACATAGTTGAAGAGCTGTACACTGTATTTATAAACAGTTTTATTGTCATATAGTTGTATTTCTGTAATCCATTCAAAGTTAAATGATAACGGTTGTAAACATAACCTAAACCGTCAGGTAAACAACATACATTATCAGGGTCAGAACCAGTAGTTTTATCATGTACCTGTAGCTGAGAGCTGTATCGTATATATAAACAGTTTTATTGTCAATATAGAAGTATTTCTATGTCTTAATGTTCACATTCAATATAGTTTTAAGTGTCTCATGTTTCAGAGGTATGTTAAACACCAACCCTGAAAAATTGTTGGTTTATTGTACCCCTGACTTGAAGTTGAGTTATTGTTCCTGTTTTGTTGATCCTGTTATTGTTCCTGTTTTGATTGTCTTCGGCACGTTGGCAGTGCTTTTTTTGACAAGTTTTTGGTCATTTTATGCTAGTGGTCAGTTGAACCCAAACTAATTGTCATGGAATCAAATTTCAATCAATGTTAAAATATTAAACAGGTGCTGTATCACAATCTTTTAATCCTTTACAGTTATTTAACATTGACCTTTAAATAATTATGTTCAGTATGCTGATGGATGATTCATTTTAGGTGACTGTGACTGGCTGTAACTTGCTTCACTGTTATGTTTTCAACAATGTTGTATTTCCTCCACATGTGGAGAAGGTACTGGTGCAGTTCTGGACCCGAAGTTACAACCAATACTTACACTCTGCACTCAGCACTCAAATATTGTAATTCCTTCTTTTTAGGTTCAAAGCGACATTTTTGAGAATGAAAAGTTGAAGTTATGTTGAATAGGTGCTAAATATTATCATTTGCTTGTTTCCAATTGAAATTTAGTGTATATGTAAGCTATATATGTTATTTATCAGCCTGAGTGCAGAGTGTGGTACTCAGATTCAACCATTTTATCTCATAAATAGTACATAATTGCATAGATAATGTATCAAATGTTATTTTAAACATTCAAATAATAATTCTATACATTTTCCTTATTCACTTTTGCAATGCAGGACAAAAATAGCTCATTATATAACATTTTCTTTTTTTGAGTGCTGAGTGCAGAGTGTAAGTATTGGTTGTAATTTCGGGCCCTGATCATGTGGAATGATAATACACATTGAAATTTGCATGTTTTGACTGTGCAAAGGGAAACAATTTCATGAGAAAAAGAGTAGATTGAGTAGTTGTCTTTATAAACATAGAGTATAGCTTGGCTAATTTGACACGAGCCCGACCTTTTGATTAGCATAATTTAACAATTGATTTATTAACTTCGATACACCACCGATTGTATGTTTTCATAATCAGGGAGTAACACGAAGACGCTCGAGATGTAATAGAAACACAAATTTGAAATACCGGTATCGCACGATTTGCTTGCGGAAATAGATATATTCAAAGCAAGAACCTTGTTATATATTCTTGCACAAAGGTCAGGTTCAGGTCAAAATAGCCAAGCTATATATCAGACAGACTACTTACTGCAAAAAAAGTTGTGAAATGACATTAAATCCGATCATACAATAATGGAATTGAAATACAGTCAACTCCAGGACCTGTTATTTAAAACTTTTTGGGAGCCTGAATTTTTTTTTCACAAAAAAAAATTCAAGATAAGTCTGGGTGGTGAAAATCCAGTATTTTGTTGATGTGGTCCTTTTCTTTCAAAAGTTGTTTGGTGTGTTAGAGTGTATACTAGGTACATATTTATGTAGATAGCCACATCAGGTACGGTGAAGTATGACCTGAATGTAATATAGGGGTTTAATATTGCAAACATTATAGTGTGTATGATTCATCTAACAAACATTTCAAAGTTTACCTTCGCAGTATATTATACTACATGTAAGTCAAGAAATCATTTTTGCTCATGATTTCATTTCATGGAGTTTGCAAGAAATTAAATTATTTATTCATTTAGAGAACATTTCAAAGTTTACCTTCTGTATGTATACTGTGAGTCTAGAAATTATTTTCACGATTTAATTTCATGGAGTTTGCAAGAAATTAAATTATTTATTCATCTAGCGAACATTTCAAAGTTTACCTTCTGTTCATATACTGTAAGTCAAGAAATTGTTTCTCACAATTTAATTTTATGAAAGGTTTTTGTGACTTAGTGTTAGAAATTAGCCTATAAATCCTAGATCTAGCAATCATTTCAAATTTTACCTTCTGTACGTATACTGTAAGTCGAGAAATTATTTTCACAAATAGATTTCGTGGAGTTTTTGAGATTTAATGTGAGAAATTAGCAGTATGATTCATGTAGCAAATATTTTAAAGTTTACCTTCCGACATAGTACATTATATACATAATATCATCACTCACACCACAAACCATGATACATACAACAAGGTATAGTTGATTCAAAGATCTCTGTCACAACCGCGTAAACAAACATTCACCCCGGTCGATTATTAAAGGTGTTTCGGGATTAAATTATACCATCAATAATACACTGAGATGATTAAAAAGCTATTTGTCCTATAGCGTTGTGGTTATACTTTCTGCAATTAGCTATTCAGAAATGGAACATTATGGCGGTTTTGACAGACATCTTTGAATCGACAATACCTAATCACATTCACTGAAATACGACTTTTCCTTTTAAAGTTATATGGTACAGTAGTGAACCAGGGAGACACAGTGATGTACTTGCAATCTTGCGTTGATGAAAATTTGAAAAATTCCTGAAAAAGCGTCACAGTCTTTTGAAGAAGATTGACTTCCTGAAGTAACAAACTAGATGGGATTGATGTAAAAAGTTGAAATATTCATTTGCATAATTCTTTAGTCAAATGTTGCCACACCATGCCATACTAGTCTGTGTTTAGAAAGACAACTCCTCAATCTAATCTTTTCTCAGGAAATTATTTCCCTTTGCACCCTCAAACATAGGGTCTGTTCAACTTGGTGTTTCAATATCGCCTATATTGTGGCGATTGAACTTATCCTAAGGTCAAACAATTGATAATCAAGCCCAAAATAAAATCTAGCGAAAATTGAAAAATGTTATGCTATTTGATTGATAAAATATATTATCTAGTCGGGTGGCCAGACTACATGCCATACCTGTGTTATAATTTACAATGATCAATTATAACACCTCACTGATTGTCTCATATTCTCTCAATGAAGTCCATGAAGTGATTACAAGCCACTGATTACTTTTATTGATGAACCATTGCAAAAGCCTTTCTAAGTCATGAAGATGATGCAATACTCAAATAATTGAAACTGTTAAACAAGAGCATGCATAAACTGTCTACCTCTGGAAATAGTTGGTGGATTTTATGCCAGGCAACATGATTATCACAATATAATTGATTCTCCAGTCTGTCCATCTTAAATAATTTCAATGTCCATCAAGGCATATGACTAAATCTAAGTACTAGAATCCAGGTTTAAAATTGAATGTTTTTAAGTGAATGTATATAATTGTGAAGCGCAATAGAATATGATTTCATAATTTTTGTGCTATATTAATGACATGTATTTGTATTTCAAACTTGGCATACCATGGCTCAACACTAACATTGGTCCTCTGGTGTGGGGCCAGTCAAAATCATGAAGGACCAGGGCACTGTTTTATCAAAGGACTTACGAACATTTTAAACTTACGCTACAAATTTAGATTCCTTATAATGCGTTTACATCTGCAAATGAAGGAAACATATTGTTTAAAATCATTAACTGAATTAATTAACTTATGATTTTACCTATTGCTTTACCAGAATTTGAAGCAGTTACATAATTATAAAGGATTCAAATTTGAACGTAAGTTTACGATTACCATAAATGCTTTGATAAAACAGTGCCCAGTAGCTCAGTTTTCATTACAAAATTAATGCTTCTATAGTATACTGTCGGACAAAAATAGTTAGATACTGTTTCCTTGTACATGAACATAGTTACTACTGGTTACATCATAAAGCCTGTATATTATTTGTAAATATCATCTAGTATAATGTAACACAATCACCATTGTTGTGAATCATTGCATGAAAGTATATGTAACACTTTGAGTGTTTTATTTCACTGCACATGGATGATATCTTAAATTACCCTGTGAGTCATGTTGTTGGATAATGCATAACTGCCAAGTACTCCTATTAAAGTGGAGTTACTGCCATTTTCTGGATTAGCAGCAAGAGAAAGAATGATTTTTCTGCACAAAATAAAAGTTATATTTGATGGAAAAAAATCAAAGAATTGACGAAGTTAATTATTTATTGTATTTTGACGTTCCATTATCTGTATTTCAACTTTTAACCAATGTTTGAGTCATAAATAAGGTGTAGGATGTATGTTAATGGTACCTGATACTGAGTCTGAGACTTGCAACTCATTTACAGGATTGGGCATTATGCCTCAGTAGAACCCCTGTAGGTTACCGCGCTTAAATTGCTAAGGCATCGAACCCCTGGTGTCCATTGCGTAAGCAAAGTGCTACCAAGCGCATTCATTCAGTTACCTCCCGTTAAATTAAACATTAAAGACATGGATTACCTCCCTTGGAAAGCGCTATGTAGTGCTTTGCTTTGGCAATGTTGACACCTGGTCCTGGTATAGCTTGACCAGATTTAGTAGGCACTCATTAAACTTTGGAAGTGTGTATTATTTTCCGTAAGCGTAGATGGTACTAATATGGGAAATATTTGTTTATTTTTGCACCAACTTTGTCCGAGATATGCACGGAATATGTCCGGAGTGCCTACTAAATCTGGTCAAGTTATATTAGAAATTCAAGACAAAAAATAAAAAAACAAACAAAAACAATTTTACTACATGACGCGAGTACTATGATTAGATTGAGGTTAGACTGAGGTCATTCTACTTGGCATCTAACCATTGTTATGAAAAAGTAGTTTAATTGTTGTGTGTTAAAACCTATTGTGGTCTTAAAGACCCTTGAGGTAGATTAGACTTAGATTATCCTTAATTTAGTCATAATATAGGATTACAATTTGTCTATGACCATAGCTTATGTAAAGCTCCTTGTAACCTAGCTAGTACAGCTTGGCTATTTTGACTTGAGCCTGACCTTCATGCAAGAATATATAACAAGGTTCTTGCTTTGAATAAATCAATTTCCGCAAGCAAATCGTGCACTATCGGCATGTAAGAATTGTGTTTGTATTACATCTCAAGCGTCATCGTGATACTCCCTGATTATGAAAACATACACTTGGTGTTATGAACATAGACAATATATCGACTGTTAAATTATGGTAATCAAAAGGTCAGGCTCATGTCAAATTGGCCAAGCTGTATACGCATTCAACTGCACACGCTTCTGACAATAGTATAAGAATTATGGATTGTATATTTTAGTTTGGTAATCAAATTGTAGTTAAGGGTATTGCGGTTTTGCTTTGAGTAGTTTGCAATATTGGCAATCATTTTATTTACTGATTAACACTAATATATCGTATTGGTCTGCAATCTCTGATGTGTTTGACCTAGTTGGAAAAAATATATTATAGTGTGGTTAACTTTATGTTAAGTAGGTCACTGTCTGGACACGCTGCTCTTGTATTGGCCATTTTCAATATTTTGATTGAAGACTTTCTGTGTTTTGATTGACTAAGAGATCATCTTTTGCTTATATTTTACCATGTTTTGATTGACTATTGCTCTTTGACACAGATGTTATATGTGTTTTAAATGGCTAATGATCTATGACAAATATTTTCTGTTTTGATTGACTATTGCTCTTTGACTCAGATTGTACCATGTTTTGATTGACTATTGCTCTTTGACTCAGATTGTACCATGTTTTGATTGACTATTGCTCTTTGACACAGATGTTATAAGTGTTTTGATTGGCTAATAGATCATCTATGACTCATATTTTATCATGTTTTGATTGACTATAATTGCTCTTTGACAAAGATTTGACTGTATTTTGATTGGCTTAGAATTTATTAATCAGGAATTTGTATTTTGATTATATATGTTAAGTTTTGATTGTCTCTTTGATTTACCTATTTTATTTGTGTTTATTTCGCACCATTTCCCAAGTTTGGAAGGTATTTAAAAAATTGATATACAAATTGGCTTGTATATATGTACCTCAGTTGAAAGTTTTGATGAATTTGGACCACAGTTTGGCACTATTATAAATAAATGTGTGTTTATAATATTAACACATTATGTTTTGACTGTTGCAGACAGCCTGGCTATTTCCCAAAGTTTAGCTGCTTAATTCAGGGGAGGTCACTCCAGGTAGAATGTCCTCTGTAAGAATAACACTATCATAACAATTACTCATAAGAAGCTTATTTCAGATTACAATAAATAAAAAATCTATAAAGTAAAGTAGAGAATTAGTTTATATTTTGACAAGATTGGTAAACTTGTAGTATTGATAGGGATAAGTACCTTATCTCAAAGTTTCTTTGTGTGTTTTGAAACAAATTTCTCGAGTGCATTGTAAGGGTCAGAGTTTTTACAGATTTTTTACGTTATCAATAATTTTCATCAATGTGTTTGCCAGTTTGCTATATAAGTAATAAGGAATCCTATCAGCGTATGTGTGTATGTGTGTGCGTATGTTTTGAATTGAAACGATATTTAAATGACCTTGGTGACAGGATTTTAATGGGATGTAATTTGACAACTATTGAAAATGAAGGTGTTTTAAATTGGCTAATAAATGTTCCCTATTATGTAAGCATTTGGAAAGTGAACATTTTAATTTGATGTTTTATTGGAACAGATTTTTTAATTTAAAAAAAAACTTGAATGCTGTGAATGTTAGCAGATCTAAGTGGATATTTTTGCTCTTTCTGAATAAATTAATGAATTATTTGAAACATATTTTTCGTGGCAGTTTTCAATTTTAATGTCACAGTGAAAATATAATTGTGGACAATTTATAAATTTAAGGAATTATTTGTGCTATTTTAAATGGAATTATGCATATTTTTTCTGTGTTTGATTTGATTATTTGTTGTGAATAAATACTTTATGACAATTTGTGAATGGGAAATGAAAAATATCATGGAAATTTAATAATAATTATGTTTATAGAATTTCAAAGTTGTTCTTGCTGCATCGAAATTCATTGAAGAGTTGCTACAAAAAAAATCCTTGCTGGCTTTTTGATAACTGAACGAAACATGCAAAAAACCATCAAGTCAACAAAAACATTACTCTAACGAATCTAAATTCTATTTGATTGTTGATCCTAGTATGTATGCATCATGTAGATACAGGGCGGTACTTGTAATGATAAACTTAAACCTTTCGGGGCTCGTCTTACTGATATGTAAATTATGCTAATTACTGAATACTGATGCTTAATTGATTCACCATTGATTTAATTAAAGCACTGACTTTGCAGCAACTTCATCTGGAGTTTTGGGGTGTTTTGCTCAGGGTGTGTGTGTAACAATATGGTGGATTTGTAAATTAATGTTTCATGGTGTTAAAAGTGTTTGCTATTTAAAATTATTACAATTTGGATTTTAATTGAAATTTGATGATGATGTTGTTAAATTATTGGATTGCATGTAATTTTGATACTATTTTGTTTTTGCACGAGGGATTTGGGCTGTTAATGATGATAATAAGCTGCAGTTGTTATTGTTGTTGCTGTTTCTATTTTCAATTTTAATGTTGCTGCTATTGATGATCAGATGTTAATTTATGTTGGTGGTGTTGGTCAGAGGGGTGTCAATCTTCCTGATTAATTGGGAATTCCTGATTTACACATCCAGAAAGAGCCATGAGTCCTGACCAACACCTGTATGTTGTTGCTGCTGCTGTTGTTGCTGCTATTGTCAATTTTAATGTTGCTGCTTATAAATGTTGTAGTTCACACTGTTCCATGTTGTTGTTTTCGCTGCTACTGCTCTCGTTGTTGCCGAGCATAATCTTCCTTTTTTTTGGCCAGTCAGCTTTCAGTTGAAGTATTTCATTGAAAAAGCATGCGGCCTCTATTTGCCAATCAGCATTCTGCTGAAATATGGCAGGCATAATTTATGAGTCTTCTTTCCGGGATTTCAACCGGGTCTGCAAGGTTGAATGGTAAGCGCGCTAACCACTGAGCTATGGAGGCACTTTGATTTTGACTGGTAGAAAATCTTCATATTTTGTCTCTGCCACGATACTGGTACAAAACTAATTTAATTGAAATATTTAATGCTCTAATTTAAGTCTTAATTTTCGTGTTTTAGTATGTTTTGTTTAATTGTTTATAAAGTACAAAAATGTATGTCTAATGTTTCATTGCTTGGATTGTTAAATCAGATGGTTGTCAATATGTCAGTATCGACTTGTGGTCGGATTTTATTGTTTCTTTGTTTTCATTGTTGAATTAGTTACTTGATGATGCATGTAAACGTTGAGAGATTAGATGTTTTATCAATAAATGATTTGTCTGATTTCTGTCTCATCTCTGTCCTTTAAGGCATTTTGATGGTTGCAATCTGATCTGGCCCGGTGATTATAAACATTGGAGAACATACTCCATGCTTCAACTTATACTCTGTACTCCAATAGCAGTATTTCTTAGTTACAAAAAATGCTTTATTACTGAATGAAAACATATGATATGGGGGTTCATTTTCTTAATAAGATCATAGTTGGTGTTGGTTTTGATGCAAAATTCTAAAACAATCTGTTTTTCAAGTTGGAGCAGGGAGTATGGAGTTTAAATTTGAGTATGAGAATGAGAAATATTTGTAATCACCGGGCCTGAAGTTTATTTGAGTCATCTGCTCATAGCACAGTAATACCTTGGAGTTTTTCTTTGCCTCGACAATGTAATTCCTGATTTAAATAAATAAGCTTTTGGAATCATTGGGAACAGGGATATCACCAATGTTCTAATGACTACCTTGAGGCTTCCCCTAGACACCGTGGACCCTTTTTCTGATCCTAATTTTTCGATGCCAATTATTAAATCGGGAAAACATTGCCAATGCAAAAAAATCTCAGTGGGACCTAGGCATTACCCTAGGCACAGTAACTCTTACTCTAATTGATCGCTTAACCAAATAGGACAAGAAAGTTAACGTTATTGCACCAAATGTCTGAATGTTGTTCTAAATTGTTGTCTATTGTTGTATTATGTTGATGTTGTTTGTAGAATTTCAATTGATTGTTGTTAACAATACAATGTCCTGGTCAAGACATTTAATGTATGTTGTATATAAATCAGACATTGTTATTACATGGTGTTATAATCCTTGGTTGTAAAGATTTCTGGTATCTGTTTATAAAACTTGTTTGTAATTGACTTTCTTTCACTTTGGACTTGGTCGTAGTATTTTCGGATATTCAAGAATGTAGTTAAATTTTCTATTGCATATCAATTTGATGGATTAAGACTTTCTGTGTTAAATGATTGTCCAATGTTTGCTGGCTGATTCTGTTTTTGAAAATTTAGACAGTTCACGTAAGAGTTTTAGGTTGTTGCACCATTGGATTTAATTTTATGGAATATCTTAAGTTCATTCTTCAGTTTTTTTAATCCACTGTTTTCATTCTATCAGGGGTGTCAATTTTCCTGATTTATCTGGAATTTATGATTAAGCATTCCTAAAAGATCAAAATAAATGTTGTTTGATGAAAATATCTTGAGAAATGACAAAGTTATGGTCAATCTAATCTGTTTTGAAGGAATTTCTTAATAAAAACTGATTTAAAGATGGAAACAATGTGGTTGCAATTGAAGACTTCTTGTTTGTCAAAAATAGTTGACTGCGTCTTATTTTTCTGATTTTAAATTTGGCTCCGTTGACACCCGGTCTGTTCTATTTAACCCTGTGTTTGTGTCGTGCACATACTGTTGTTTGTTAATTTTGACCTGAATACATAGAATATACATAACACGTTATAATCTGATTTATATTAATAGTGACTGAATATGATTTGGTGAAGGAATGTGATTTTAGGAGCGAAAGTACTGACTTAATACAATACGTCTGACTATTCCGAGTGTTTTAAGTGAATAAATATCAAGACTAAGTTTACAAGAGGAACTGCACAGTTTTTAAGTGATCGGTAGATGGTAAAGAGTTTAATATTGTGATAGATTATTGATCCGCCGGACAGTTTGACTGTGGAAACGTTACGATGAGTAGATATAAACATTATACAGAACGTCATAATCACTTTCTTAAACAGAGACAATATTCTCGAAGTCTTAATGACTTATATGGAAAAAATATTTGGAATAGTACGGAGCCGGAGAAAGATATGAATTACTGGAATTTTGGGGTAAGTTTTTCAGTGTGTGTCCCCCCCCTTGTTCTAAACTGTAGAGGTGTGATGTAAGTTTGTTATCATTTTCTCTGAGCCTTATTTTTACTCTTTTTCCTACTGAAAATAAATGTTGTTTGATGAAAATATTCAAAGTATAAACTAAGTTATGGTGATTTGAAATTTTATAAGCTGACATTTTGACAATGATAGAGCAATGGCTGAAATATAGTTTTGGTGCAGGAATATCACACAGCATTCATAATAATGGCACCATATTCAGATTAGCATGCATATTATAATTTTCAATGTCAGACTTAGTAAAGCTTAGTAAAGTAATGATAGAATTCAAAATTCAGCCAATCAAAATGACTGTTACAATCCTAGGAAAATGATGGAACTTTGCATTGTGGGAAAAAGATATAAGATAATTAACATATGACATATTAATGATATAAGCTTCACATGAGAAAATAGTAATATATACATGTATATGACACGTCAGCTGTCAGTATGTCGGCTATTTCTGTCGGGAGAAACATTATTTATGTTGTGTCGTTATTTAACACAATAGAATGAGGCCAAGATTTACATTTACTAGTTTTTATGCCCCTGCATTTTAAGAGGTGGAGGCATATCGCTGGCTTAGAACCAGAAGGTCGTAACTACTACTTACGACCTTATAAGACTCATACATATTTGAAGTTGAAGGCACTTCTTATGAGCAGCCTATTTTCATGAAAATCCGAAATTGTCATGTTGACCAAATTGAAGTTTTCAAAACGTGTTTATCCATAGGTAAAGAGTAAATTACAGACAGTTTTCTCTTGTTTTCTCAATATATCGATTTTGTAGTTACGACCTTCTGGTTCTAAGCCAGTGATATAATGATTCACCTGTTAATTTGTTACAAACTTTGAAGGTGATTGATATTGCTTATTATTATGGACAATGGCGAACATTAGGGCCAAAGCTTTTACTGAATAAAACGCAGTCTTGTTTACCGTATGTCTCGAACGCATATTTAAAGTGTTATAGCCAGCATACATATTGTCTGGCATTTCAGATGATCATTGCCTGAGTTACTGCCCTTTGGGAGGCATACAAACATTTTCGTCAAACAACTTAGTTTTAAATGGCTCATAGATTTATGGCTGAATTTGCTAAAATTTATGATCATGAAAAAATAACAGTATTAGTACCATAGTGATCGTTACAGTTATTAGTTATATAAAATTGCTTTAACGGTTGTTTTTATGTCGTCAACAATAATTATTTCTCTTTGATTATAATCTTGCTGATGAATAATAAATAATTGAATCATCTATTGAAGTGTATTTGATGTATAGTTTTAATGTGTGACCGTTACAGTTTGTATAGCTAGTGGGTACCAGCGGCACCTTGGTGGCGATAATTGTTGACTAATTGGTACAATTATTGGTTTATATGTAGGTCAGCCTGTCATAGATGATGGACGCACATTAACTTTGACCATTTCTTTGATATTTGTGGTCGACTGATTAAAATTTTACATTTAATTAATTCACTACCATATTACTGTCAAAAAACGACGACAGGGCTTGAACTCCTGTGGACTTGTTGGAAATTAGTCACGAAAAGTCAAGAGTGGATTTTGTTTGAAAAAGTCATGGAAAAAAGACAATTTTTACAAAATTTGTCACATGTTGATGATGGAATTGTGTTCCCATTTTGGTAGATCTTAGAATATAAATGATAAAAAACATGATCTATCAAAGAAAAAAAAAAGTTTTTTTTTGGCCTAAAAATAGTTCCACATTTGAAAGAATTCCTGCTTAGTTCCTGGTAAAAATAAGGAATAACATAAGATAATAAAAGATGAAAATGTCTACTTGGTCTGAAAAATGTTCCAGAATTCCTGCATGGTTCTAAATCTGTATAGGAGAGCAATTCATTTTGTATCCAAGGAAATGAGAGAAAGATACCAGTAATATAGATTACAGAGTGATTGATAGCCAGGCGGGGGGGGGGGGGGGGTATCAGAGTGACAAGGACTGAAATCTTATATACATAAACTGTCTCCCTATCTCTCTCCCATCCTTTCTTGGTGAAAATAATTTCCCAGGGCCTTTTTTCAAAAAATTGGGAAGAGGCCTTAGCCTGTCAGTTTGGGAAATTCTAGCGCGATTTTCGGCCAAATTGGGAAAAAGGAAATTAACTTAAGATACACCAAAAAGGAAACTGCAGTCCACATACATGTTAAATCATTCAGGGTTTTCATGCTTTATTATAAAGTTAAGAAGTCTAACTTTTCATAAACAACAAAAGCACCATTTTAATATAGCCCTCAACTGTCACCATGGAGTTACATACAGTATTTTAGGTATGTAACTCCATGCTGTCACCTTTAGTTTCTCTAATTTATCATTCTTTCATTAAAGTTCTTTTTCAAACATAATATACCTTTCCATTGTATGAGGCTATGAGCTGTCAATTAATATTATTGTTTTTGTCCTTGATATTTCAATTCCGAACATATTTTCGGCCCGGATACGAACGGTACGGTCCCGTATCGGACTTTAGCCATTCTGCATAACAAAATGGCGGCCATGTCGTCGAGTCGCTTTCCACGCTCGTAGATAACAAATGCAATATTGCTTCCGCGATGTCGCACTCGTAATTAATTTAAAAAATAAATTGACGGCCGTTCGTTTAATTGATTAGTAATGCCAAACGAATGATACATATTTTTTCTTCATTTTAACTGAATAATGGATAAACGCCATTACGTTCCGTACAAACCGTTCCGTACGAAATTTCAATACATTGGGAATTTAGCATTGGTTTTTTGGGAAATTCTTTCACGAAATTGGGAAAAAAAGAAGCTTTTTGGGATTGGGAAGTCACCGATGACCGGCCTCTGTTTTAGAAGGAAAAAAGGCCCTGTTTCCCGAGAATTTCCATATTTTTTGTGACATTTATTTGGTCATTAACCATAATTTTGTCTGGTGTGTATATTATTAAGTTATATCCCAGTGTCTGTCATCTATGTGTATAGCTCATAGAATGCCTCCTATTGCCGTATAAGGTTCAACTATCTGCATGGGTAAAAGTTTTCAGTCTCAAAACTGATTTCAGTATTTTGATAAAAAAACTGTGCTATGAAATCTATTAGCAAAATGATCTTGTTCCGTATGTTGATATGCAAGTTTTCAGAATTTTGAATTTTTTGAACTTTTGCTGTATATCTATAGAGATACTTTAACACATGTATTTCGAGGGCTTAGTGCAAAACTATGGTACATGCCTCTATAAATTGATGTATTTACGATTGTTTTGCACTGAGCCCTCGATTTACAGTTTACTCGACCCTTTTAAGATTTTGTCAAGTCAAAATTTGGCTTCAAAGAAAACAAAATTTACAAATATTTCTTCGAAAACTTCAAAAATACATTAAATTGTTAAGAAACTGAAACAAGTTTTCTGTATTGTGTTGAACATTGCGCAATGCTTCCTTGCTATAGCCCTGGAGATTTTTCCTATGTGTTACTGCATGGCACCAAAGTTTCTCCTGAAATTAAGGGGGAAAAAACAATCTGCAGTTTTTTGCACATCGGTGTTTGGTGCAAGCAGCTGTCAGCTTGATTCAATGCTGTATCAGCCTCGTAAAAAAGGGGCCAGACATAGGGGCCCATTATCACCTTAATTAAGAGACAGACTAAAAGATTAATTATTATGTTAAACAATTGATTGTCTCCGGCAGTTCTTTGTTATCAATATTGCCTTCACTGACATGTCTTAGGCCAAGCAAATATGTGTTAGTTAAGATAGGGGTAGCATTCAATATTGATCTTACTTGACTTAAGGAATAGAATGGAATTTATTTTCAAAAACGTGTACAAAATACACAAACATGGATATCATGGTTAAGGATAAGAACAACAAGTCAAACTCTTGGTCAGTAACAGACAATATGATTAGTTGTCCTGATTCTCTTAATTAAATAAGATCAATATTGAATAATTATGGTCTAAATATGTTTTCTCGAAGACACTCATGAGGTTGTACAAACTCTAATTATCAGGACTGATATCGCATGATATAGTGTGCCAAAGATATTGAGAAATGTGGGAAAATTTGGTATAGGCCACATAGGTGGAAAAATGAAGTGTGCAAGATTTATCAGTGTCATTTAGTATAAACTTGACCGTATGTTTTTTGCAGTAGCCAATTTTACAACACTAGACTGGGCACACTATGCTTGAACCTTGTCATATATTCAAGTTCAGGTTATTTTCATTGCACTTTACGTACATTATAACTTTTAAGGTAGGTTTGGGAGAACTACGGTAATAAAATCTTGCGTGTATGTATAGTATAACATTAGTATATGAGCATAGGGAATTTTAATTATTAATAAGAAATTTAGCTCGGCCATTGCTTTTGTAATTGTGGAATTTGTCATGCAAAATTTATGAGAGTTTGAACTTCCGTGACATTCCAATGGAAAGTTTTAAGTTGGTATGAATTCTTTGAAGCTGCTGATGTGCCAAGCTTGAACGCGAAACATTCTTGGTGTTATTCATGATACTTTTAATAAGTATTGTGACTCAAAGATGGATGTGAAATTGTGATATATGTATAGTAAAAAGTCTTGGAATTGTGATTATTCTAATTTTGAGTCAATTTATTAAACATTTGTGTCTTTTATTCATCAAATACAGGTTAATAATTCATCATAAATAATTTAGGAGGTGAAATTGAGATATATGTGGATTGAAATTTGTCTGAAAATTGTGAATTCTAATTCTGAGTTTATTTATCAATTTTAACAATTGTGTTTCTTTTATTTATTAACTACAGTTTAATTTTTATTACTTGAAGATAGTTTGAGAATGCTTGGTGTAAATATGTGATGCTTGTATAGCGAAAAGACTCTGAAATTTGTAAATTTGAATTCTAATTCTGAGTTTATATTCATTTGTGTCTTTTATGTATTGAGTATTCATTATAAATAGTTTGAAAGGTGATATTGTGATATATGTGAAGTGAAGACTTATTCTGAGTTAATGTAATCAATTTAAAGTTATGTGTCTTTTATTTATTCATTTATTGACTAGAGTTTATTCATTAATTAAAACATTTAAGGAGGTTAATAAGAAAATTTAATCTATAAATCAAGCAAGTTATTTATTTACTTAGTTAAAAATGATTCTCGTAAAAAATTATTGTTGTCACCATTTCTTTGCTAAGTAAGGTATTGCCTAATTCTTTACTGAGATAATTTTTTCGAAAATTTGATATTAGAATTTTACTGCATAGGAAGTCATTAAAAACGGAAACTAAGTCATTAAGGAAAACTTTTGGTATTAGGTTACCAGCTAAATGGTGAATACCTTTGATATGCTTCTTAAATTAACAGTTTTTAGCTCCGGTATGCAACTATACCTTATCATACTAGTTTACCATTTCCTGTGCCATATAGTTTTACATAATTAATTCAGGCCATGCATACAAGTGACTGTTTCTGGATAACTATGATATATTAGGCCTCGTTCAGTAAATTATCTGTATTTTTTTTTAATTTTAAGTATGAATTTTTGAGATCTCAGTGTCTCGATCTCAGATACAAGAAATCCCTTTATTATAAGGAAAAGAATGTTTTGAAAGTTTTTCAATCCATTATCTACAAGATGTTTAGGTATTATGTACACATGCTATTACATATTAGGGAAAAAAGATTTACTTAAAGTTCTTGGAAAATACTAAAAAACAGACTTTAGCTTGAGCCTTATTTGGAGACCATTATTCTTTGTGAGATCATGGCCAGGGTTTTAACAAGTCAGTTTGAATATCAAAGGTCAATTTGTTAAAAAAAATTGGTTGGTCACTTTTTTATAAATCATAAATCATTTACATGTGTCTATTATTGCACTGATATCAAAAGTGATCTCCCTTGATCAGTTGATTTTTTTAGTCCATTACAATACTTGAATTGTCTCCCTTCCTTACTGACGAAAAAATGTATTGTGATTGGGTAGATTTTTAAGTGAATTGCAATATCTATGCAGTAAAGGGTTGATTAAAGCCAAATTTGTGGGCTCGGGGCAAAACTATGGTAACTTTATCAATTTATAGAGGCACATACCATAGTTTTACACTGAGCTTTCGAAATGCTAATACTAGTAAGTAAGTCTAGTAATACTAGTCTACCTAAATATTTTCAAACTACAGTTAAATTTCATGATTTATGTATAAAATATATCATTCAAAATTTAATGGTAGATATATTATGTTGAGTGCTGTATTTTATTGTTATGACCTTTTAAAATAAAAAGAAATAAATTGCATATCTAGGTAATAAATAAATTGATAAAAATGTTATGTAAAAACTATGTTACATTATTACAATTTTTGTTTTTTTAGGGCATCCGAATAATTTACATAATATTAAGGTAGATAGTGTGTCATTTTAGTTTGAAAATAGAGAAAAGGATTTATAAAGAGAGAAAAGGATGTGACAATGAACCTAAAGGAATAATAATTGTTGAAAAGAAGCAGTATAAAGTACCCAAAGCTACTGAAAAAGAGGAATTATATTATAATTGTTGAAAAGGAAAATTTCAACATTGTGCAAAACTACTGACAATTGTAATTTGTAATGAAAAATTGTGAACCAGATCACAGAAATAATGAAAATGATGAAGAGATTTTATGATTTTTATGAAAAAATATAATAAAATTAAACAGAATATATTTGAACAAGTTTGGAAGTGACACCCACAGTGTGATATAAAGATGAAGGATATAGTGTATATAGATGAGTTTGGTCTGAAACTTGGAGTTAAACTCAAAGTCATTGAACAGGTGGGATTTTCTATTTTTTCTTACATATTTTGATTTCATATGATATTATAAGGAATATCACTTCAAGTGGGGCCCATATTCACCTAGAGTTGCTTGTGCGATGATGTATTTTGTGAGACCGAGACCGCTAGGTCTAGCGAGATGTGGTAACGCTAGCAACAAGAGGATTGAACATACAAGTTGAAAAAAAGTTAAGTTACCAATTTTTTAGGGCAGCAGTGTTTTCAGCTGCTCAACCACCCTTCGAAATTTTAACTTATCCTGGTCATTGGGCTGCATAATGAAACCTATATTGGAGTCACCTATGGAAACCTACCGGGACATCTTGATCCCTACCTCTAGGCCACCACTCCCCACATAAGCTTTTTATTGGTTGCTAATGGCAGCAGAGTCAATTTAAGAACTAAATTGTTTGTCAATTCCTGATGGAATAAGATTAATGGTAAAAAATACTTTGAAATAATTTTTATCACCTGAACAGTATACATCTAATATTCCTGTATTAGGTGTTGGTTGATTGCTCAAGATCTGTATGAACAATCTAGCTCAGTCCAAAAACTTAATGCATAATTCAGATGTTTGTAAAAAAGTATTTTACATATTCACAAGTCATTAAGTTCTTTCACTAAATGTAGTTTAATGTCAGGATAGTATTGACTTATTAAAATAAAAGGTTAGAATTAAAGCCATTTCTTGTTTCGCCTGTATTGGTGCTATACACTGGGAATGTTAAAGAAACCAAGTAGTCTATTCGAAAGAGCTAGGGTAGCCCCTTCAGGTTCCTTGTTTCACACAAACTTTCTGTCTCTTCCTTCGAATGCCAATTTAAGGCAGGGACATTTAAAATTAACTAAATGACCACATATTAGGACTTCTTAATCTGTAAAATAAAAGGTCAGAAACCCAAATGTTGTTTAGCCTGTATTGAGAATGTTATAAAGAATCAATTTATTCAAAAGGGCTAGGGTAGCATGTCCAGGTGCCTTGTTTCACACAAACTTTCTCTTTTGAGGGTGTTGTTATAGAGAGGTTGTTGCTCCACAAAGGGCTGCTCTAGAGGAATTGTATTAAAGTGTAGTATTTATTTAATGAATATAGAATGGAATATAGTTTATTTGCATATTTGATATTGACTATATTAATTCAAGGTCAAAAGTTTCGGGCCACGTCATAGTGTTTATCTATCTAGAAAACACATATTTGAATAAAAGTTTGGAATGCTTCCCTCAAGGGACTTCTAAAGACAGGTCTGACTAATAATTGATAATTACTACAAGTAGTGAGTTTATGGTTATGCATTGTAGATTTTCTATTTATACTCAGATGGTGTTAAGATAATGAACAATGTTGGTGTATAGTTACACATGTTACTGTCTGTTTATGGTTCGGAGAATTTGACACGATCCTGACCTTTATGCATGAATATATTATCAGGTCCTTGCTTTGAATATATCTATTTCCGCAAACAAATTATGCAGTATCAATATTTTCGGTTTCTTCTGTCGATACTGAACATAATCCGTCTCTGGGACATTGTCGTTCAAAATTTGTGTTTGTATTACATCTTGAGCATGTTCGTGATTGTCCCCTTGACCCCTTTCATGAAAAAAATACAACCTAGGTTATAAATATAGACAAGATATCAGCTGTTAAATTATTGGTGTTCAATGTTACTATCTATATAATTAGCTAATGGAGAATTTGACATGATCCTGACATTTATACATGAATATATTACAAGGTTTGTGCTTTGAATATGTCAATTTCCGCATTCAATTTCACTTTTATGAAAACATACAATCAGGTTAAAAAGTATAGCCAAGATATCAGCTGGTATAGTCCAGCTAGGATAAATTGACAGTGACATCATCGTTTATGTGTACCCAAAAGATTAAAACCATTGCTTAACTAGGTAGAGTTTAGTTTGGTATTGACCTGTTAGTATATTTTTTATATTCGTTGTTACACCGTACTAGTGGAGTGTTCCACTGCGTCACTGGATTTTTATCCTAACTGGACTGTAAATTATGTGTATTAAACGGTCAGGATCATGTCAAATTCTCCAAGCTATACTGTCTGTCTAGGCAGTGTCAGGTTACCTGTATTCATAGTGTGAAGAGAACAATGTCTGCACTTTCTCGTTGAAGTTTCCACAATTTACCATATTTATTGTAATGTGTGTGTTGAGTGTCTTATACTACTGTTGATTCAATAAGTAACACTAATGAGGGAATTGCAGGGACTATTGTTAACTCAGTTATACCCTGTTAAACCTAGATAAGCTTAGTTTACCTGATGGACGATTTGATGTTTACAACCATTATCATTTGACTCAATTCATGTTGTGGGGGATGATTCTCCGACCCCCACAAAACCAACAGACGGGGACAATAAATGGGGTTACCTTTGTGGGCCCGAAACGAAAAAAAGAAAAAGAAATGCATGTCAATGTTTAATATTACTATAAGATGTATTTTTTGCATTCAAGTAGATAGCAATAATTCATGGCCATTAAATTTTATTCACGAAATTTCATTACTTTAGTAAAATCTATCAAAGCGATTTTAAAAATGAGTAAAACCAGATAACTTATTAAACATATTAATTTCATTTTCATAAATAAAAGCATTATTTTAAATTGTTCATTTTCATCTAATAAAAGAAGCAGTAATTGCTCAATTGAATTAGTAAAATTTATAACAATTTAGTTAAAAATGAATAAGACTTGAGCATTGGTTAAAACAAACATATGTCAATTTTCACTCCAAAAAAATATTAAATACTATTTTAATTTATTATAATTTGTTTAAAAATAAATAAGACTTGAGCATTGATTTAAACAAACATATGTCACTATAGACTATAAAAAATAACTCTAATAATTTGTTAAAAAAATATTTTTTTATCAGACTTGAGCATTGGTTTAAACAAACATATGTCACTTTTCATTTAAAAAAATAGTAAATACTATAATAATTTATTACATTTTATCTTGAAATTAGCTAGTACATGATAAAATTTTATGGCTAATTTTTCTCATTCAACGTATTATTGTTACATTTTTCTACTGATTAATATTTGTATAGAGTCAATCAACACTATCTATAGGTATAATAATAATATAATTATGTAACATGGTGTAATTATACCAGGATAATGATCTTGTTTGTCACGATTGCCGAGTATTTGTTTACAATTCTACGTCCCTTTCATTGCAATTTTACACCTTTACCAGTCAACTTGTCCACATGTAGAAGCTTAAGGGTCTGCTAGTTTGGTAGCTCCCTTTTATCTACCTTTAACATCAAAGAAATTAAATAGTTTAACATTATAATCAGTTTTACTTACTTATAAAAAATCCCTGTGATTTGATTGGTTGTTAGATTGTAATGCTGTCATATGATTGGATAATAATGAAATTGACCTTTAAATTAACTTAACTTTGGAAATTTTTGGTGCAAATGGAAATAAAAACTATAAATACAATATGATTACATGTTTCTGTTGTATAAAATGAACTTTAATGTTGTGCTAATGTTGGAAAATTTATATGTGTCGGAAAAAATTTATGCAAAACAATTCTGACAATATTTGATTGATGGCAATTTGATGAATTTATTGGACACTTTCCTTATTAATTATAAATATATTTGATGTGTGGGAATGTGTATTGATAGTGTTAATTGGACATAAAAATCAGTCTGGATAAGATTTTGATTTGCAAATGTATGATTTTGTGTGAAAACAAATTTTGCACAATTGCATTATAACTAATTTGACATTGAGAGTTGGTACTCTTGATTTTGATTGGTCAGAAACTTGTGTTGCACGTTTTCATTGGACGATTGAATTTTGCTTTCTACATTAGAAATTTTTAAGTTATTTATAGACCTTAGAAAGTGGAAACCTGAATTTGGACATCTATTAATAATACATTCCTGGAGTAAAACATAACATACTATTATAATGATGTAGAATTACATCAGATTTATATTTAGCGGAAATTTTGTGATTAACTGCGTCTGGAGAGATTGCTAGTTTGTATCACAGGAAATGACCTCGAATTATGTAATTTACCAGGAATGTGAAATTGTTGATGAAAATTGCAAATTATGAGATTTTAGAGAATCTCATCATAAACTAATGAATTAGTTACCATGGTGATGATAGCTAGAATTATTCAAATTCTTCAATCTGCAGTTGTGAAATTTTTCGATTTAGTTTGTGGATTTGTACAGAACTTTTATGTTTGTATAGTTACAAAGAAATTATACTGGAGCTAAATTGTGATTCTAGTAAATAAAGAATATAACGCATAAAAATGAGAATTTTACCCAAAAATGTGTGTCGTGCTTTAAATCAGTTGCCTAACTCTAAGGTAAGAATTTAGTGTTTTTCAAAATGGATACAAATTTTTTTGCGCAAGTTCTGTTTTGCAGGAATTGTGAACATGGTATTTCTATGATTATTTTTTCATTTATAAACTTTGACCATTTCTGTAGCTAAATTATCAATAATTTCAAAAGAGAGCAAATTGACATTATTTTTTCATTTAGAATAATTAGGGGCCAAGTGTATTAGTAGATATTTAAGGGGTCATGTATAGTGATATAGATTCAATTTATGACGACTGGTGTTCTATTGTTAAAAATGACATGTACAGTAATATTCCTTTTAAAACTATTTCAACATCAAGTACAGCCAAAAAGCACCGTCCTGGTAAACCTTGGTGGAATGAGAATCTGACAAGGTTATGGGTTGAACAATCACAAGCCGAAAGGAAGTGGTTACGTTGTTTTAATAAAAGATACAAGTCTAGTTTTAAGAGTGCATATGTCCGTGTTAGGAAGCATTTTGACACTGAAGTTCAGAAGGCAAAGCGTCGTCATTGGTATAGCATGCAGACGGAACTGCTAAAAGACTGTAACGTTGACCTGTCAAAATTCTGGAAATCAATTGGTAAAATTGGTATAAACCAAAGAAAAAAGAAAACGATTCCGGATGAGGTTATGCTTGATGATGGGACTATGTCTTCTCGTTCTCATATCATTCTTGAAAAATGGAGATCTGACTTTTCAAATCTTTTTAATAATCCGAATATGCAAAATATGAATGTTCCTAATAATTCTAATGACATTGGTGATTCTTTAACGTTTAATGAGTATATTTCTGTACATGAAGTGAAAAAAGCGGTTGATACTGCTAAAAGCGGTAAAGCCTGTGGTATTGATGGCATACCATCTGAAGCACTTAAAAATGATACAACTGTTATGTTTTTACATGTTTTATTTAATGTTTGTTTTAGTAACGGTACCATTCCATCACTATGGGGGAAATGTGTGATAAACCCAATACCAAAATCTGCAAGTCTAGATGCTAGGAATCCATTATCTTACAGGGGAATTTCACTAGCATCGTCGATGTATAAACTTTATTGTAATATTTTGAACAATAGGCTATCAAACTGGGCCGAATCGAATAATATTGTCATTGATGAGCAAAATGGTTTTCGACAGAAACGTAGCACTATAGATCAATTATCTACCATTACGAATATTATAGATACTAGAAAGAGAAAGAAACTGTCAACTTTTTGTACGTTCATAGATTTTAAAAAAGCATACGACTATATTCATCGAGACTTACTTTGGAATAAATTGTTTAATTTGGGCATTAAAGGCAAAATGTTAACAGCTATACAGTCTCTGTACAGTTCTGTGTCATCGTGTGTCAGAGTAAATGGTTTATGTACTGACTGGTTTGAGGTAAAGTCAGGTTTACGTCAGGGGTGTATTTTATCCCCTCTTTTGTTTAATTTGTTTATTAACGATCTAGCACTTTACCTCAAATCATTCGATATTGGTGTTCAATGTGGTACAGAAAAAATATGTATTTTACTGTGTGCTGATGATATTGTTTTACTTGCTGAAAATGAAAATGATTTACAGCGTTTACTAAATGCACTTAAGGATTGGTGTTCTTTGAATAGTATGTCTATAAATAGTAAGAAAAGTCAAATTGTTCATTTTCGTCCAATGTCTGTTCATAGAACATTGTTTGAGTTTTACTTTGGTACAGATAAGTTGGATATTGTTGATAAGTATACATACTTAGGTCTAGTATTGAGTGAACACTTGGATTATAATATCACAGCAAAGTGTGTGGCCCAAAGTGCAAGTCGCGCCCTTGGCCTTGTTATAGCCAAATGCAAATCCGTCGGAGGTGTACCGTTTGACGTTTATACGCAACTATATGATTCTGTTGTGTGGCCTACTATTAGCTACGGTGCCGCTATTTGGGGTCATAAATCTTATTCGTGTATAAATGCGGTGCAAAACCGTGCAATGCGTTTCTTTCTCGGTGTCGGGAGATACACACCAAATGCGGCTGTAGTTGGAGAAATGGCATGGATTGCCCCGAATATAAGGCAATGGAAATCTATATCGTTGTTTTGGTCTCGCTGGTCGTGTATGGAAAATAACCGTGTGAATAAACGCATTGCACTTTGGGCTTACTCCTTAGCTAATACAACATGTAAAAATTGGTTCCACACTGTGATAAATATGTTTACTGTCTGTGATTTGCGTGAATTCTGTGATATTGAAGTGTATATTCCTAAACATGCTTTGGTTGACAAAGTCACTTCTGCTTTACTCTCAAAATACATTTTGGATTGGAATAAATCTATCAATGCTGATACAGGGACGTCTGGGCAAGGAGGCAATAAGTTACGCACATATCGTCTTTTTAAAACAGATTTATGTACCGAGAAATATTGTAAATTGATTATGCCACCTCGTCATAGGGCGGCTTATAGTAAATTTCGCTGCGGCGTTGCCCCTATACGTATAGAGACAGGTAGATATGAGCGTATTCCGGTAATCAACCGTAAATGCCCATTCTGTGACAGCATTGAAGATGAATTTCATGTTTTATTTGATTGTCATTTATATGATGACATTAGACAGAATATGTACAATAAAGCGGTTGACTTGAATGATAATTTTATAAGAATGTCTAGAAATGATAAACTTTTTTTCTTTTTTAACTCATCTGATATGATAAGGATAAGTGCCAAAACCTGTTACGATATTTTAAAACGAAGAACTTTTTATATTTGTAAATAGTGTGTTTTCATAAAAAGGTAATCAGATTAAGGTCCTATGGATGGATCCTATTTATGTTTGTACTATGTATAAAGCATGATTCTTATTATATTTTCGTGTGTAATGTATTTTATGTGAATAATGTAAAACAATATTAATATTTGCTAGTGTTTTACTTCCATCTAAGAGACTGTTGTTAATCAGTTCATCTACGGTCTGACCGGGGTGATAATTGATATTTTAAGATATTCCTTAATAAGCGCTTTAGTGCCTATTTACAAATTTCAATTTTCTTATATCAATCAATTTTAACACATTTTTAATACAACGCATTAACAACAGTTTCTTAGTCTTATTAATATATATATGTATGTGATATTTTATTAGTTCCTATAATATTATACTGTGAATATGTTTAAGTTAATGTGGTACTCATATATGAGAATTGTAGTACCTTAATGTCTCTTGTAATTCAATTTTGAATGGTTATGTACATTTGATATGTTTTTATTATGATATGAAATTTTATATGTGTAAATGTACATGAATGAGACGTAAATAAAGAATATATATATATATGTATACTCTATCTAAAGACTCAATTGATCTAAAGAACCAATGTTACTTGTTGAAATCTTAAATTTTCATCATTTAATTTATTATAGTTATAATAATTATTGCAAATGCCAAAAAAAAATAGATCAAGTACTATAGTTGATTAAATAATTAATACTATCCCTTTCAAAAGAATAGGACAGGCTACAGTTAACTTTCTTAAATCCAGTTAAACCTAGATAAACATAGTTTACCTAACAGACAAGCTTATGTTTAAAAGCATTATCATTTAACTTTGAACAAACTGCACTATTACAGTTATTGCACTTAAAGTTGTCATGACAATCAATGTAATCAGGTACATTCACTAAAAAAATTGATCTTCAAATATTTTACTTAATAATTAATCTGTTTGTAATTGGATTAATGTTAAATTTGGTTTGAAGAAATTTTAGATGAAACTTCTCTATCAAACATGCAGATTAAAAATAATAGGACTAAAAAATTGTCTTTGATATTTTTGCTGAAACAGACGAAAATATGCCGTTCAAGATAATCAAAAACTGATTAACAATTTAGTAAATTGCAATTTATACTGTTACATTTTTAATTCAGTTAATTTATCAATTATAACTATAGTTAAAGTATTCAATATGTTGTAATAATTCCTCTTTAAATTGTTATTAAATAAGGATTATTTGTTAAGAAATAAAATGCCATTTTCATTTAGTATGTATAACTGCAATAGATAAAATAAGACAATTTGAGGGGGGGGGGCAAATCTGTTTAACAGTAATATATTTTTTTTAAAAAGTAATAAAATTGAATTTGTGATTTTCTTCAATTTTAGGGTTTTTATCTTTAAAAATAGGAGAAACTCCTAGGACAAGACGTTGTAATTGCAATAAGATTCTAATTTTGCCATAGGCAATCAATTAACTTGTAGTGTATTGTTTAAAAAATGTTTACAAATTTGATATCAAAGGGTGACAACTTTGTAATTACAAAACAAAGGGAGACAATTAGGGATCAACATCAGCCCCAGGGCATTGTGGGAGTTCATTACACTACCAATAGCTTGTAGATATAAGTGTTAGGTTTACTGATATAGATCTAGTGGTAATTAAGTCGGCTGGAATTTCCAAGTATCTTAATTTAGACGAGACAATTTATGTAATATTATGAGTTATTGCCCCTAAGGTGTTAAATGTTTGATAGTAATCTATAACATGTACATAGCCTCTAGCTTCTCCGCTCTCAAAATGTCAACACTATTCTTGATATCTTAATTTATACTGAAATTTAAACCATTCCGAAAAAAATGACAAATTTCGTGTAAAATTCTTGAACTGTTATTTATATATATTATAGTGTGTTGATATTTATACTTACCGGTATATAGTTATGTTTTTGGATAAGTGTAAAAACACTCTGGCTAGTCAGGTAAATGTTTGGATTTTGATTTTGACTCTGGGGTTTTAATTTGATTAAATGAATCTTTAGAGCTGGTGCTCTGGTAGAGGGCTGTCGTTGAGAGGAAGAGGTTTTGGTTAAGTTTTAAATTTACTTACTTAGATTTATGGTGTTGTTTTATGGTTGGTTTAAGTTTATACTCATCAATGTTATAGGTAGATTTTTACACCGTGATTTTATTTTTTAACTTTAATATTGGTGTAGGAGTTCTGTAAGATGAAATTTGAAATGATAAATAATGGTATTATCCGACCGCATGAAACTAAGAAACATTGTTGTTTGTTGGTATTTGTTTTTTCTGTGCAGGGGGGGGGGGAATTCTCACTAGTGATATCTTGTAGCTAGATTGGCCTCGTCTTTGGCTTATTTCTACTCTTCCTTTTGGAAGATAGTTTTGGTGGCATTTATTAACAGTTTGTAGCTTTTGAATTGCAACCACTGTTATGATATTTATGTGCCTAATATATTTTAGGGATATTTTAATGAAAAAGTTCCAGCAATTTACTAGATTGGACAAAAATGAGCGGTTAGATTTAGAGTTTATATTTAAAATAGGGCTGAAGGGAAAAATCCACTTGCCCAAAGGCAAAAAAGCCCAGGTTGGGCAAGTCGGACATAGGAATTCCACACCCCTGATGGGGCTTCTATTTCAGGGATTGAAGGGTCATGAAAGGGACATGCCAATAAAAGAGTCATACCCAGTACAAGCTTATAGCTTGAACTGAAAGGAATGCTAGAATCTTTCTAACTTATCTCCCCTGTTTTTGCTCTGTCTACCTCCGTCATCTTCCGTGACTTCCAAGGGAAGTAACTTCTGTACACAATTAGCAGTGTTTACACTTAGTTACTTTTCCTATATATTGGGGTTAATGTCCCCTGTTTGTTTTTGGATCAAGGCTTCTTTCCCTTGAATTCAAAAGGAAGTTAACTCTTGTGATTACCAAGGGAAGTAACTCCTGTTTCACTTTACACATGTTGCTTACATGTTATTTAGAATGATATAATTTTCTATTTTCAGAGTTCAGACAATGTGGTATGGGAAACACATAAAGTCGGACTGACCCGGGTAAGTACAATCTTTACAAGCCTAAAAATAATTATTGTCTTACCTGAGGGAAAAAAATGACAATGTAGTTCTGTAGACCTTACCCACCTAATGTTTTATTCTCCTGTCCAAAGCATTTCATTTCTGGAAGACATATTGATATTGTGCTGGATGTTGAATCTCACAAAGTTTGTCAGTGCTTGCACTCTTTAACAATTAACATCGGTCTGATTTCAACGAAACTTTTGTCACATGATTGACGTTTGGTGCAAAACCTTGTTATGTTTATTAATTTCTCAGGTATTTTGGTCAGATAAGTTTATACCCATTGTAGTGGAAATCCATTTTTGTGCCAAAAACCCATCTAGTTATCAATGTACTCAACCTCTCCAGTATGACCCTGTGTTGGGCAACACTGTCTATAAGCAAAAATAAATCTTCCATTATGCAGATATTTACTATTACTAGAATACTACTAAAGAGTAACCTCCTTTAGACTGTGTCCAATGTCTACAACTTCCAAAGGTTGTCACTCTACATGGGTTGGTCTGTGTATGTTTGCCTTAAAGCTACCTTTACCCATCAAAATAACCCCTACCCATTTCTTTTCAGCAAATTACCCTATATAACTTTAATATTATGGACTTAGAACTTTTTTACAGATTCCCCAAAAAGTATTTTCATACAAAAAATGACCTACCGATACCCACCTTAAGAACATTTGGTCGCATTAGGGCAAACAAACATTATTTTAAGGACAGCCTTGTATATGTATATAACAGGTACCTGGATTTGGTTTTGGTATTGCTGTCAGTGGTGGTAGAGATAATCCACATTTTGCTAATGGTGATCCATCTATAGCCATCTCAGATGTTCTGAAGGCTGGACCAGCGGAGGGGAAATTACAGTAAGTTGACCATTTTGTGTTTTAAATACATATTAGCAGCCCTTAGTCATAATTTCTATCCCTGAAGCTCCAAAAAGAAATTCCTCTTAAGAGATGATGTTAAATCTGGGTGAAACTTAGTTATAAAATAATAAGCTTTTGCTATGAAATTTGTCAAATGGATTTTTACCACCAATTTTTAATTCTTTACAAATTGCAACTATTGCAACTGGTAGTGGAAGCCTAAAATAGGCCCTAACTTCTTTGCAACTTTGGTTAAATCAGGGGTCCTGCAATGCCTAGAAAAATTAGCTTTTCTGCAGAAAACAAGACTTAGTTATGGTCATTTGATGTTTCATAAGCTGAATTTTAACAATAGAACAGTGTTTAAAACAGAGTTTTGCGGCTGGTTTTCAGGGTTGGGCTTTCTTCATCATTGGAACCCCTCAGGGGTGTCCATTTTCCTGATAAATCTGGAATTCCGGATTTACATATGTCTGGAAAAAAAACATGATTTCTGACCAAAATAAAATTTATTTGATATAAATATCTAGAGAGAAATGGCATAGTTATGATGAATTTTGAAGGAATTTTTTAATAAAAATGGTTGAAGGCCTCTTGTTTGTCAATAAAAATCACTGCATTATTCTGACTTTCCAGGTTTTAAATTTGGCTCCTTTGACACCCCTCAGGCCCCTGTTAAATGTTGTATATGTTGTATACCCCTGACCCCTGTAAAATGTTGTATTTGTTGTTTGTTGTATAACCCTGTCCCCTGTAAAATGTTGTATGTACCGGTTTATAATTTAGGATAAATGATCGTGTACTCAGTGTGAATGGTATATCGTTAGAGAATGTGGATCACTCTACAGCTATATCTGTACTCAAAGACAGCGGAGCTACAGTACACCTGGTATGTATATTTCAGGCATAACAGACTTGATGAAAATATTCTCCTTTAATTCCTGGTTAATTTAAAATATATTTTGTTAAAATCGGACAACTAATAAGCAAGTTTAAGCCATTTTTTGACACCCTACAGGTAGGTATGGGCCACCATAAACGTTCCCAAAAAAATTGCCAGCCCTTTTAGGATTACACATTTAGAAACATCAAATTAACTTTTCTCTTTGTTTCACTATTATGCAATTAACTTTAAATATTTACTTTTTGTCTCCTCTGATTTGATTGGTTGATTTGAATGTAACAAACCATCTCATTGGTTTACTTTCGTTCAAAAGCTGACAGTATTTTACATTTGTTTCCTCTGATGTGATTGGTTCGTTTGAATGTAAGAGACGTCTGACCGGTTTATATTGTATTTTACAGGTAATAAGAAGACGGATAGTTCTTCCATCATCACTAGAAAATGAGACACCTCCTCTCAAAGTCACTCTTTCTAAAAGAAACAGGAAAGATGGTAAACTTATATTTGTCAAGTTACTAGTTTGGTTCAACGTGTATAGAAAGATGTCTGTTAGCAGTTGGAATGAAAGGTTTTATTGCATATCATGAGGCACCATCTCTCAGTTGGTCGTTAGCAGTTTTCATTACCCTCAGACAGAATCAACATATGTTTTGAAAGCTTGCTGTGCCCTCATAGTCATAAAAAACTGTAGTTATCATGTATAGAACAGTTTCAGGATTACTATATGTAACTATCATGCTGTAACATAAACAACTTACATGATTCTGATGAAACTTCATACACATATATGTATGCTTTCAAGTGTACATGTACATCTGCATGGCACTGTTTTCAGGTGCATCTGTCCAAGCTTTGCAGAGTTGCTGCCCTATGACTGATTTATATCCTATCCAATTGAAACATTTGGATACACATAGTGGGGTTAATGGACATTTCTTATACTACGACTAATCTAGCAAGTAGTTAAATGTAAAACTTTTATAAATCTAAAATTTTATTTCAGAATATGGTGTGGTACTGGGCTGTCGGTTTTTTATCAAAGAAATTATACCAAACAGTTTAGCCTCACAGGAAGGTGGATTGAAAGAAGGCGATACTATTTTAAAGGTACAGTGATTTTGATTGGTCCAAATTTTTTGTGTCAAACATTTTCATCGGCTAATAACGTTGGTTGTTTATTTTATAAAAGTACATAAATTTTGATACGTCCAAATATTTGTGCCCAGCTATTTCATTGGTTAAAAACTCTTGCATATTTATTTCTATTTAAAGGGTACTGATGATCATTTATCAAGTGGGATCATTAAAAAAGTGGGACTTACTCAATATTAGATTTTGTTTTGTTCTATTATAGATAAATTCTTCACCAATAGAAAGTATATCGCTTGTTGATGCTAAGAAATTATTTGAGAAATCCAAGGACAAACTACAGTTGATTATTACAAAGAAAAGAAATGAGGAAAAAAGAAAAGATGATGGTAAGATTTGTGTCCCTTGATTTTATTGACTTCGCCCATATTTTGTCTAATCGACCAATGAAATGAATGGATTTAATTTTGTGTTTGAATTTAGACCAATCAGAAGCCTCAAAATGTTCTTAACTCCGCCCATTTTCCATAATTTCTAAAACCAACCAATGAAATGAATGGATGTAATTTTGTATTTGAATTTTGACCAATCAAGAATCACATTATATTCAAACAAGAATTACCAATGATGAGAAATTTGTTGAAGAAAACAGATTTTATTCCTGTTTTCATATTTTCATGTATAAGAAACTTCAGAATAATTGATGAATTTATTTCTATATTTGACTTGTGAAAATGGAAGAATTAACCATCAAACATGAATTAAAATAAAATACTGTTAATTTATTTATCCACGAAGTTACGCCCATATTGAAGTTTCCTTGTAAATTTCACAGTTGATCAATAAAAAAATGCTTATTATAGTCTATGACATTATATGTTTTTCCCCCCGCAAATGTTGCGTTAACGTCATGACGTCGCATCCGCTGTTTAGTTTACAATTGTGATTATTATTTAAGTCTTCATCAGGGAAACATAATAATTGTTATCAATAACAACTCATGATTTTATATTTTCTATGTTTGATTTGGTGAAGGAAAGAGATTTGTTGCCTTTATCTTTTTTTCATGTACAAGAAACTGCAGAATATTTATTTCATTTCTATGTTGGATTTACAGAAAATTCGTTGGGTTATGGTACAATGCAGAGTATACCTGAGAAGATTACAGACAACATCAACTTATACCGTCCTCACACTAACCCTGAGGAGAGTCATTATAAAGCACAGTTCTCACCACAAGATATACCACCCGGAGCATACCCATCTAACAGTCCACATTCACGATATGATGGTAGATATATATATGATCACGAAGCTGTACCACCCAGACCTCCGCTACCATCGGGAATACAAGACAGTAGGTTACATTTTTCCCAAGTTGAAAAGTTTTGGAATTTGAATTCAAGACAGTAGAAATTTTGGCAGTTTAAATGATTACTTATTAATGTGCTTTGAATGATAACACGTGTCTAGAAAAAGGTTTGGGCATTTGAAAAGAATTTGAATTATTTAATAAAATTTCCATGCTACGAAACTAAGGATAGCAATTTGCACAGTTTAATATTATACAATGAATGCTTCTTAATCAATTCATAGGTACAGATGCAAAAATTTGGAACTTAATTCAACAATTGAGAGTATTTTAAAAAAAATATTATTGTAAAAAAAATACAATGGTTATCCCTGCTTTTGGCTTGTAAAATTTTATAAGATCTAGGAACTTAATACCAAAATCCATGGGAAGAACAATATATGATCTTTTTGTTGTATTTGTGAATTAATAAAATGTAAACCATTTAAAAAAGGATTTAAGTCAATGTGATTTTATATCTGTCTGCTATCTTTCAGATTCACCATTAAGATCAACAAGTCCCGTTAAGGATGGTTACTACAGTGACCGTGAAGATTTAAAGAGACAGAAATCATACAGTAATTATGCTACGGTGCATGATGATACCGATATAGGACTTCTACGCAGACATCATGAAGAGTATGTATACAGTGTAACCATAGTAACATATCCAAAGTAACTTGTATTCCTGCATTACATATCAAGAAAAAAAATGTTGAATTGGTATTTGTGCAGGAGTCGACATATTTCATAAATAAAACATTTGTTTGATCAAAGGGTCAATTTGTAGGTTGAATAAAATCCCTCAAATTGTTCAATTTTATATAAATGCAGAGCTATTAATGGGCTTTGTGAATTTAGGAATTGTGTTATTTTTTGCCACTGGGGCATTTTGACCACAGAAACTTTTTTACTGATTGAACTTTGGTAATCACTGTAAGTGGACATAACTATGTAATACATGCTTGAAAAATATTGAGACATTGAGAATTGAAACCTATTATGAGGAAAACTTCATTATTCAATATTGATGCTGAAAAGTGATGTGATAATGATCATGATTGTATGTTTGACTTCAGGAGATATGTTGGGAAACGTAAAGATATACGACCTGATCCGAGAGCGTGTACATTTCGTAAAGATCCGGAGTTAGGGTTAGGTCTGCGTCTAGCAGGTGGTAACTCTACCGGTATATTTATAGCATCAGTACAGCCAGGGAGTGAAGCTGACAAACAGGGGATTTCTGAAGGTGACCATATTCTTAAGGTAAGAAATAAAGAGTGATTTGCAATACTACTCATAAAAAAACATAAGAGAAACAGTTAGAAGCTAACTTCTGTTATAATATCTATTTCCTTCTATGTTTCAGAAGTCAATACCATGTAGTTTTTCATCAGGTTTAATACAAATGTATTACCCATTGATCTGCAAATAGTCAACGAATGTAAGAAGGTATTTGATTGGCTTGTTTCAATATGAGAAGGCATCTGATTTGCTCATTTAAATGTAAAGAAGTTGCTGATTGGTTGATTTATTGGTTGATTTATTTATTAGTGGACATCTTATTGGTTCAGTTCAGTTTCTGATTGCTTATTTTAAGTGTCATGTGATATTACAGGCCAATGAGAAGGATGTAG
The DNA here is from genome assembly GCA_963678985.1 of Spisula subtruncata. NCBI lineage: Eukaryota > Metazoa > Mollusca > Bivalvia > Venerida > Mactridae > Spisula > Spisula subtruncata. The sequence goes on along the minus strand of OY787677.1, from coordinate 28,928,908 downwards.
CAGGATCTACGAGGGAAGAAGCTGTTACGTACCTTACCAGTTTGGAGGGAACTGTTACCTTGGTAGTGCAATATAAAAAAGAAGGTAAGTTTTACAGTAAAATCATTAATTTTCATGAGGAAATACATTTTGTGGACTTCAAGACATTTATTTGCGAATTTATAACACGGTTAAAAGGCATCTTTGGTTAATATGAATTCAATTTAATTTGTTTCATGTTTTGATAAGAAAGCTTCCGATTGCTTTACTTAAATGTTACAAGACTTTTGATTGGTTAATATCAATGTAAGAAGGCATTTCATTGGTTAATATAAATTTCAATATAATTTGTTTCAGATTTTGATAGAATTATGACGAGTCATGAAGCAGGAGACTCGTTCTATATCAGGACACATTTCAATCATGAACAACGTGAGGCGGGGGAGTTATCTTTCGTCCAGGGTGATATATTTCATATTAAGGATACGCTGTTTCGTGGAGTAGTCGGTTCATGGTTGGCAGTACGTATGGGGAGAAATAACATTGAGACACAGAAAGGAATTATTCCAAATAAAAACAGGTACTAGTGTTTTAAGATCCAATTCTCTTGTCCAAAACAAATATTTTTATGCCTTACCAATAGCTTGAAGGGGGCTCTGAATGTTAATGTTTCATATTAAAAAATATATATTGCTAATGTCTATGACTTCTTTAGCTGTAGTACACTTTAAATGGTGGCAGTCTTACTATCTTTAACAACTAACATTTGTAACAAGTTCAGCAAATCATAGAGATTAATATCATTTAAGGGGTAAAGACATCAGAGAATGGCTCAGGGTTCTCAATAAGTTTTAACCTAGCAGGCCGAAATGCTTCAACAGGCCTGGTAAGGTCCTTAGTGCAACTTTTTTCTTCAAAATGCGTATAAATTTCACATATCCAGCCAGCCCGAAATGGTTTTGAAGCAGTCAATTTGGCCTGCAGCCTGCTGTTATTGAGAACCCTGATGGCTACTTCTTTGTAGTATAATATATAGAACTGATCATTTTGAAACATAACATATATTTCAGAGCGGAACAACTTGCTATATCCAGTCAGTCTTCAACAGAAGAAGACAAAGAAAATTCTCCGTCCAAGTCACGAGGTTCATTGTTCAAACGTAAAGCTGCACGACGGTCTAAATCATTGAGTAAAGACCATTGGGAGGACGTGATATTCTGTATGTATTCACTTCACTTATACATTAAAAACATTATATCACTGCAGGGGTACTGAAAAATCATTAATTTTTTGGGGGGATTAAATTTGTGGATATCGTTGTTTATCTTCAACCACAAAATTAAATGCTATCAAACAATATTTATGACCCTTGTAGGTTACCTGAAATGCAAAATCCATGAATTATTGTCCCATCGAAATCATCTTTTTTACCAAAATCACAAAATTTCTTCCCATCAAAATTAAATGATTTTACAGTATTACAAATCTTGAGTTTTTTCAGTAGAAAGAATGAACTTGTCTGCAGAAAATCAAAGTTATTTGATGAAAAAATTCAAAGTATTTACCAAGTTACGGTCATTTAAAATTTCATTGGCTGATTTAAAAAAACATGGAAAGCATGGGAATGTGTTGCGTATAAAGATAAGGCGAACTAGTTATAATATTTTCCTTGGAGTTAAGGATCGAGTCTGTTAACAAAAATCCTTCAATTTGGCTTAAGGGGAAAAAGGTCAAACATCGGTGTCCATTTAATGTTGTGATGCAAATACTGATTTAAAAGTTGCTGTATGTTGCTGATGTTCATTGTTTGATTTGAACTTATTCCAACTTTTCAGTTTGTATCAATTAAATCTAATCATTTTCAAATATATTTTCATTCTTGAGTTTTTTCTGTTTATGAACAGCTGACCCAACTGGTAAGAGAGACTTGTTTATGTAGCCTAAACAAATCTTTAAACAATATATATACACCCTTCATTATGCATGTTTTGTTTTAGTCATTTCTCTAACTCATAAAAAGTTTATACATTTAGTAGAGTTTCGAATTAACTCTTTATACATTTACCATTACATATCGAGAGCTCAGTGCAAAACTATGGTACATGCCTCTATAAATTGATGTAGTTACCATAGTTTTGCACTGAGTTCCCAATATACTATAATCAGATTTTTACTGTTATGTGTGTGTTCTAGTTTAAGAGCTGTGAAAGTTTTCAATTTTGTTGTAAATATTCAATTATTTATTCTCCTGGCCAGGAAGTCATTGGTCAATAAGGAGGAACAGATAGAACTATTTTGAGAAGTTGATTTTTGATTAACTTTAATTAACTTTATGACCTTGGAAGCATTATAGTTGTAGACCTAGCTCATCTATATTGTTGAACAAAGATTTTTATTTTTTCACTTAAAAAAGTCAGGTGACCTTCATTTGTATCTTGGCAACCTTGATAGTTATTACCCTTTTACAATAATTACTTTGCATTCCAAGATTTATTATAACCTGTTGCTAAGCAACAACAAGACACTCTTTTACCCCATGTATTATCAAATCAGCTAGTATATCCCTTACTACATGGAGGTATCTTAGCAACATGAATCTAGTCATGTTATATTACCCCACCCACTTATACCTTCTATTGCTAGAGTTATGACTCTTTCTGGGACACAAAACTTACTTTTGTTAGATTTTCATCACCATATAGAGATGAAACAATATTATCACCGAATATTATTATACTCATAGTTTGTATATATAGAGTTTTTAAAATTATATTAGTTGACTCCCGTCCTTGTTTTTGAACTGTTGGCCATTTTTTGTGCAAATCTGATACCGCCATAAAAGATTTCAAAAATGTATATCATGGAACGTCTACTTTGTAAAAATAAAAAGGTATAGTTATCACAGAATATACTTCATACTCATACTAGTTTGTATGGTATGTAATAATGTAGTACTGAGGGTTGACTCAAAAGTTGTGTAATTTGAGTGATGGTGAAGTCATGGTTCATATATACTGCTGGCTTGGTTCAGTTGTTAGGACAACACTAATGATGATACACCTACATAATGGCTTTACTGTTTAAATTGTATGATTTTTAATGACTTCATTTGTGAAGTTTTTTTTAAAGTAATGGAAGTTTTTGTTCTGCTTGAAACTTACAGCATGTTTTGACTTCTTTGCATTTTTAGTTGGTTTACAAATATACAGGGTATTTTCATTAATTGAATTTTATTGAACATTGCATGTCCCCAGTATGCTTAATAAAATAATGACTTTCTATTGAAGCTCAATTAATTAGTGACCTGCTATTAAAGCTCTACCTCTGCTGATCAATTTTCATCTCCATGGACTCCTAAGTTCCCTCCCTTTCCTCATAGTATTGTACTCTGCCAGATTTTCTTAATTTTCTAAGTCTAATTGCATGGTATAACACAACACGCATAGAATCAATTGAATTTGTTATTGTGATAAATCCAGTTTGTGGCTCTTTACCATATACAAAATTAACTTATATATAATTTTGTTCCAAATATTGTCCAATCAAATGATTTCTTACTTACCTGTATTTTCTTGTAAATTTGTAAGCTGTCCAAATCAGAATAGTTCTGTTGATGTTTCTGACCAATCAAATTCCTTGATGTGTTCAATATTAGCCAATCAAATTGATTGTACTATTTTGTTTCTTTCAGCTCATTTACAGACCAAATTTCCGGCCTATGAGAGGGTTGTCCTAAAAGATCGTAAGTATTTATTACTGCTATGGTTTCTATGACAACATGTTTTGTGATATATTCTTTTTCCGCTGATTGTTAACTAACTTATAATGTGGTCAGTTTGAGCTTTTGTGATGGGTCTGTGTTCATCGTCAACACTTCATTCAAATCCATTCTAATCTTAAATGCCAATTTTTATGAAACTTTACTAAAATGGTGCTGAAAGAAGGAAATTTAAACAACTACATGAATTCGATACATGGTGCCTTAAAAAGAAAGGTGATATTTATAAATGCAGTATTGTAGTCATTCTTTTCACTTACTTTGTATACTGGTAATCTGGTTTATCACAGACATCTTTCTCCATATTTCAGCTGGTTTTGTTCGCCCTGTCGTTATTTTCGGACCTCTTGCTGATGTTGCAAGGGAGAGAATTCTTACTGACTTTTCCGACAGATACCAAAGTCCACGTAAGTATATCATATGTAGTATTACAAGCTAAATAGCACAAATTTTCTGTATCATGCATGTTCTGTTGAAATGCTGTATTATATGCCAAAGACTCAAACACATGTATCAAGGTAAATGAAGACACGACGTAATAAGTAAAAGTTCTTCTTTCATTTTTGAACTGCCATTTCTCTTGGAACTGGTGCAGTATAATGCAAACAATGAGACTGAACGCCATTTCTTTGAAAATAAATTTGAAAATTTTCATTAATGTAGTATTTAAATTTTAGACAAAGTCTTGTTACTAAATAGATGTAAGTTATCTAATTTGCTGTCTTCGAATGAAAAGGTTGTAACTACAAATTGAGAGAACAAGAAAAAAAATTCTGAAATTACTCTGGAAAAACAAACTTTTACATCTCCATTTTTTTAGTCAACATGACAAGTTCTGGTTTTCATAAAAATATGCTCATAAAAAGCGCTTTATGATGCAGATTTCAATTATGTACAAGTCTTATAAGGTCGTTAGTAGTTGTTATAACCTTCTCATTTTAAGCCAGCAAATTTGTTCTCATTTGAAATATATGACTTATCTTGTGTATGAATCATTCTAATAAATTTTATGTATTTTTACGTACAGAGAGTGAAAGTCATCGAGATGATGAGAAGAAAGGACGTTCTGGCATTATCAGACTTGGTGCTATCAAGGATATTATCAGTAGGGTGAGTCGTCTATTGTGATTGGCTGTCTGTCTCTCTACCTCGTCATATGACTTAATATTGACCAATCACAAGTCTGCTTACTAATTTGGCTATTTTAGGTATTACAGGTCATGTGAGTAATATGACTGCAGTTTGGTCAATCACAAGACTTTGTTTGATATTTGGATAACTTAGATTTTGTTGAAAAATAGTTGAAAGTGTGAAAGAAACAAAATATATAATCATTAATAAATTGTAGGATTCGATAAAATCTAGTGTGATCTACCAAAATTATGTTTTAAGTTAGAAAATATTAAACCGACCAATGAAATTGTTTGGTTTCTTCGTATTTAAAATTCAACCAATCAAAAGCCTGGATATGTTTGAACTTCTAAAATTCAACCTATCAGTAACCTCGATATATTTGAACAAATTCTTGTCATTTCAGAGAAAGCATTGTCTGTTAGACGTAACTCCACATAACGTTGATAGGTTAAATTTCGCACAGTTTTATCCTATTGTTGTCTTCCTCAAATCTGATTGTAAAACAACGGTCAAAGATCTGAGAGGAAAGTGGGCCAAAGGATCAAGTAAAAACCCAAAGAAATTATATGAACAAAGTCTCAAACTAGATAAATTCTATCAGCATTTATTCACAGGTAAGTTTATCCTCTTTTTATATTTTCCCTCCCCCACATATCTTTGACTTGGTGACACATGTTTATTGCTTTGAACAATCCATCATGTCAGTCTGTCCTTAAACCAATAATTTTTATTGGTTTACGTTCTATAATTAAAGAACACTGCTCTAGGACCTTAATGGAGTTTGCCAGTAACTGTTCCTGAAAGAATCCATAGGAGAAATAATGACATTATTGTTACATTCAGCAAAAGTAGCACTTGTTAGGTTGGGCGGGATAAGTATTTCTTTGACAGGAAGTATGAAATACAACAATTGTGTTGTAGAGAGTAAAAAAAATTATTGTTTTTTGCTGATTTGGACTAATAGATTCACAGACCCATGTTTAAAGTCTTCACATAAGATCACTTAACCCAGCGAGAAATGAGGTTTTCAAACATTTTTGTGTATAGGTATATTCCATATTGCAGCCACAGTAACACACACACTAATTTAGAAACTCAGTATTTTGAGTTTGGGAAACCAAATGTCTCCTTAAATAAAATCTTTACTTACTTATTTACTTACTAATTTGTATATATTACATATTTCAGCCACAGTAACACACAATAGTTCGGAAACTTGGTACAAGAAATTATTAGATATGATAGATCTACAACAACAACAACAAATCTGGATGTCGGAGAAAAAGGTTGGTGTTACTATGGTGATATGTTGTTATGGTGATAGCATAATATTGAGCTAACTTAAGTTTAAAGTCGTTTTGTGTATTTTTGTCTGTGAAAGGTCAAGTCAAGGTTGTTTTTGAACTGGTTGAAAAATAATCATATTGACTCATGGTATTTTATACTATTGTAAACAATTCAATGTAATTATAGTTTGGGAGACATACTGATTTTACACTGGACATCTGTCTAGATGTCACCAAATTAGAAGTATAAATATGTCCCTTCCTCCTACCTTAAATGCTGCAAAGATGTCAATGAAACTTCAGGTGATTACTTGGTATCAAGCCTAGTTGTGCACATAGTAATGAATTTTATGTCTGATGTTAATTCCCCAAGTTATGGCCCTTTGTTGTCAACAAACAATTTTTGTTCAATACTGTAAAATCATTTAATTTTGATGGGACAAAATTTTGTGGGTTTGGTAAAAAAGACCATTTCGACGGGATTTTAATTTGAGGATTTTGCATTTCAGAGTCAAAATTATTGTTTGATGGGATTTGATTTGGTGGTTGAAGGTGAACCATGAAATCCAAGAAATTTAATCCCCACAAAAATAATGATTTTACAGTACATCTTGCATCTTGTATAAAAGAAGATTTTATGAAATTTCTTGGTTATTGTTTTTCAGCCTGATGAGGATATCAGTGATGACTATTTGTTCCCGATGTCAAATCGTCTCAGTTTTACAGGCAACCAAGAAAGTGATACAGATCTAGCACGAGCACTCGACGACCTTGACGGGTCACCGACTCACAAGAAACGATTACTAGTCCGATCATCATCTGATCCTAGCGTGAATACGACTGATCGTATTCCTGGTATACCACCGTATCCGGACCCACCCAGATACCGCTCTCCAAAGGTATATACTGATCACAATATCTTACTTTTACCCTGCTTTAAACAACCATCATTTGCCTTCAATATCATTAACAATCTGAGGAGTAAAGGGAAAGGGTTACGTTTAGAATTACTTGATATAACCAATATTAACAAAATGCAATGGTTAATTTGATTGCCGATATATGCCAATTGTATTTCTTTTAATTGGTATTCAGCCACTGGGACATTTTAAAATTGATATATTTGTATGGGACATGTATGCATTAATTTTTTGCAGTATTCTAATGATGTATTTTATTTTGCAGCACTCTTATGACGGCCAACAGAATTATCAAGATGTAGCATATGATGGTAAAACTGCATTATTATCTTGACAGGCATATTTATTACCTTGATTGTACAATTTTTCTTTGAACATTTAATTTTTCTTTGAACATTTAATTTCATGGTTCATGTGTATTTTTCCATTGTCTTAAAAGCTTTTAAATAAATGGTCTACCTTAAAGTTTTGCTTCAAAATTTGATAAACCACTATTTTTAAATTAGTATATCTTAAATTTTGTTGATTATATACTGTAAGTATGTTGGGCTTCTTTTTCTTAAATAGCAGGGACCTTTGAAATGTGTCTCCCTTTGGAAAATTCTCAAACATCATGCAGTTTTCCCCTAAAAAACCTTTAAAATAAAGGAGCATAGATATTAAAAATTTTGGGTATAAAATTTGTAATTCTTTTTTCTAAATCATGAATGATATGATATTCTATGTTTATTTGTTAGATTCCTACACCCAAAGATCTGAAGATAGATATTACCCGTCCTTCTATGTAGATAATTACGATGCTGAAAGACGACAAAATCGTGCAAACATCGACCCCTATGCAACATTATCCCCAGTAGAGAGACTACGGGGTCGTATACCGTCGGATTCACAATGGAATGATGGGTAAGTTGTTATGTTTGTTACCATAGTAACTTATCTAATTATTTCCATGACAATTGAAAAATTTGATGTCTCAGGTGGAAGTCGGAAGTCGGTGCCTTACTTTAGCTCTTTCAGTATAGATTCCTTAGATAATATATTGTATTTTGTGAACAGCAGTATTGAAATTGACAGACCTACTGTATGTTATTCTACTGTTATATTCAGAACAAACATGTTGAATATTTTCCAGGTATGATGACCGACAACAACAACAACAACAGACGTCGGATCCATTGTACTCTCGTCCGTTTCCACGACAACATCAGAACACCCATCAATCATCAACACACGAGCCAAGCTCACCCACCCTGCAGCAACAACCTCCTCCACAACCCCATCTACATGATCAACGGGTATGTATCTATATGGAAAGGCGGATGTCGTAATGCATTTGTGGACTGGCCATATAGCTTACAAACCAACCGGATTTAAAGCATTTTATATTGTGTATTTTACTTGTGTGCATAAATTAGTGGTGGATTTGTTTATATGCCCTGCAATCTACTGAGGCAGATTGTGATTGGCCTGTCCACTGGTCTGTTCATCCCTAGGTCCATCAATGCCTTGCTTTCTAACTTGGCATACTTGTTTACGATCATAAACACATCACATTTATTATCAAAGCCATGTAACACTATCAAACATTTTAACAGTATTATGGCCTCTGAATGAAACACTATCTATTTTGTATATATGATCTATTTCAGCAGCCGTACAACGATAACTCATCATATTCTAGCGATTCATTTACAAAGTATACATCAAACCCAGCTAACAAACATGATGATTCTAAACTACGTGAAAAGTTTGGTCAAATGGGAATACGAGGATCTGGACCAGGAACAAAGAGCAATGATCCGTACAGGTGAGTGGCCATGATACCTTATTCACAATATTTGTCTCTGTACAAGGTTAGCCTAATTTAAAACATGACTGAAATACCGTTCTTGTACAGTTGTACTTAGAACATTATTGAAAAAAAACTGTCAAGCCCTCTTGTAAGAAAGTCATTTTGACTAATACCTTTATTATTGTATTTCTACAAATGTTGATTTAGAAAAAATACAGATTTGTGTGTTCTATTTTAGATTTACACGTAGCACAGCTAACAAAGTCAGTACAAGCAACGTAGACAAATCCAAGTTGTCTGATCTCTCTGCTAAATTCAGGTAAGTGGCTTAACCTGTCCTTGTTAAATCTGTGTATCATTGCGTAGAATAAGGTTGTTCAATAGTACAACAAATACAATTTTGGGAAAACAAGAACAAAACTGTTTAAAAATACTATCAACTCTTCTTTACTTTTGGAAAATCAAGGCTACTGCCAGGCTACTGGCATATATGTGTTCTGAAAGTTTTTTTATTGATCAGCTCACCAGCATTTCTTGCTAAAATAGAGTTTCTATGTTTGTGGACAACTTTCTGTGTATTTTACAGTGTTTCTTCTCATCATTTCGTGTCATCAACAGCATCTTTGTTATCATTTGTTTTCATTTGTTTTCAATTATTAACAACCTTCATCAACTCTCATCATTTGTTGAATCACTAAATGTATATTGTTGTTATAAAATATATTTGAACAATTTCTAGCTTACTAGTATTTTTCTATGTTCAACACAGTAGCACAATTTTTCAATTTGGATTTCATATTCTATGCTGTCACAGTTAAATATCATTATTGTCGCTGCTTTTATCAATGCTTAGCTTTGTTGTCACTTCAAGCGTATTTAGATGTTTCATATTTTTTATGCCCCCGGAACCGATGGTTCGGGGGCATATTAAAATCGCACCGTCCGTCAGTCCGTCCGTCTGTCAGTCCGTCCGTCCGTCTGTCCGTCCGTCCGGATTCGTTTCCGCTCAATAATTCAAGCAGTGTTTATCCGATCTTCACCAAACTTCATGAAAATGTGTAAGGCCATGAGATCTAGGTCAAGTTCGATAAACAGTCAAATTGACCTAGCCGCTTCAGAGTTACGGCCCTTGACACATAGAAAAATTGCGTTTTTTTTGGTTTCCGCTCAATAACTCAAGCATTTGTCATTGGATCTTCACCAAACCTCATGAAAATGTGAAAGGCTACGAGATCTAGGTCAGGTTTGATAACCAGTCAAATTGACGTAGCCACTTTAGAGTTACGGCCCTTGACACATAGAAAAATGGCGTTTTTTTTGGTTTCCGCTCAATAACTCAAGCATTTGTCATCGGATCTTCACCAAACCTCATGAAAATGTGTAAGGCTACGAGATCTAGGTCAAGTTCGATAACCAGTCAAATTGACCTAGCCGTTTTAGAGTTATGGCCCTTGACACATAGAAAAATGGTGTTTTTTTTGGTTTCCGCTCAATAACTTAAGCATTTGTCATTGGATCTTCACCAAACCTCATGAAAATGTGAGAGGCTATGAGATCTAGGTCAGGTTTGATAACCAGTCAAATTGACGTAGCCACTTTAGAGTTACGGCCCTTGACACGTAGGAAAATGGCGTTTTTTTTTGGTTTCCGCTCAATAACTCAAGCATTTATCATCTGATCTTCACCAAACCTCATGAAAAAGTGTACAGCTATAAGGTCTAGATCAATGTCCTTTCTTAACATGTGTCGTCCTATGGAGACTCAGGCATTTGTCATCGGATCTTCGCCAAACTTCATGAAAAGGTGTAAGGCCATAAGATCTTGGTCAGGTTCGGTAACCGTTCAAATTTACCAAGACACTTCAGAGTTGCGGGCCTTCACACATAGAAAAATGGTGTTTCTTCCCGTTTCCGCTCAATAACTCAAGCATTTGTCATCGGATCTTCGTCAAACCTTTTGAAACATGAAAAGGTGTACGGCCATAAGATCTAGGTCATGTTAGATAACAAGATTTCAAATTGACCTACACGCTTAAGAGTAATGGCCCTTTACACAAAGAAAAATATGTCAATATCACATTTGCCCAATATATTATGACACATCTGTGACGGTGCTGATATCTTAACGTTACGTTACTATCAAAGCATGCACGGGGGCATGTGTCGTCCTATGGAGACAGCTCTTGTTTAGCTATATACTTAAACTTGATTCCTGTGTGTTTGTAGACTCTGCTTTCTACCTAGACCAATCTTAGTTCTTGTTATCTTATTCCTCATTGGCCGATACTTCATATAGTTTTGTTTAATCTCTGAGGATTGGCCGATATTATCAATGTCTTTGTTATCTTGCTGATGATTGGCCGATATTATCAATGTCATTGTTATCTTGCTGATGATTGGCCGATATTATCAATGTCTTTGTTATCTTTCTGATGATTGGCCGATATTATCAATGTCTTTGTTATCTTGCTAAGGATTGGCTGATTGACTTCAGGATTTTGTTATCTTGCTAAGGATTGGCTGATTGACTTCAGGATTTTGTTATCTTGCTAAGGATTGGCTGATTGACTTCAGGATTTTGTTATCTTGCTAAGGATTGGCAGATTGACTTCAGGATTTTGTTATCTTGCTTAGGATTGGCTGATTGACTTCAGGATTTTGTTATCTGGCTAAGGATTGGCTGATTGACTTCAGGATTTTGTTATCTTGCTTAGGATTGGCTGACAGACTCTTGGTATGCCTGGAAATGCCATTAATTAATGGTTCTTAAGAAAAAATTAAAGTTTGTTACTGTTGCTTTACATAAAACGTGTAATGTTTGCATGCAGTTATAGAATGGAAACCATCCCTAACCTAGCTATGACCCTTGATGTTATGTTGTTACTATGGTGATCCTTGATCCCCTGTATGTTACTATGAAACCCTAAAGCATGGTATGACCTACATTTCAACCTCAGTTGAGCTCATAATATAAGCAAATAGATTGACATACATTCTATTTTGTTAACTAGTGATCTAGACAGTATATTTGGCATCATGGCTTAACTTGCTTTATAATCCATTACATATTGTTATATAAGGAACACCTGCTTGCTTCTAACAACGAAACTCAGCTTATTGAATTTAATGACACATTGTTTTGTACTCTTTTGTTGTATCTATTTACAAAAAGTCAGGGTCGAGTGGCTAGTCTACATTTGTAACTCTCTGAACAGGTTTGATTCTCAATCCCTTGCTTTGATTAAAAAGTTGGACTAGTGGAAATTGATAAACATGTATTTTGCTCATTTAAAACAGTAAAAAAGCTTCTCAAGATCAAAGTAAAGTTGGGAAATGTTCTTTAAACGTTCCCTGCTGTCCCTTAAATTAAAAAACAATAATTTTGTGTCATTAAAGCTGATTTTCTATGTAACCAAGCAACCAAGCATGATAACCTTCTTACAGAGCTTCTATATATAGACCAGTATCTGTATATATATATTCATCCACCCTTTACAGACCTGATGAACGTTTGAAAGTTAGCAGCAGTAGTTTAAACAGTAATAAACCAGCAGGTAGCTCGCAAGCTTCGAGCATGGAACCGTCATCAACGACAACCAATGATGGACGACATGTCAGAAAACAACCGCCTCCTGTACCAATAAAAACTTACCATTTAAAAGATCGAGGAATAGAACCAGATGATCAAAAACTTCGAAATTATGAAAACACAACAAATCTCAGGTTTGTTTATTCTACCAACTATTTGATTCTGATGTCGCCCATATTAGATTTTAAAATTCTATTTGCCGCTTTTTTGCAATATTATTCATAAGTATGCTTTCAGTAGTTTCTTTACTTACATATTTTATAATTGACACTTGATGTTGTTTTTATATGTGTTTTGCTGTATATTATTATATTATTATGTGATATTTTATCTTATAATTTGATATTTTATATTATTATTTAATATTTTATATTATTATTTGATATAACTATTTGTAGGGGGTATGAATACAGGGAAGGAAACGCGTATACACAGTTACCACGCAATGATAGTCATGGTAAAAATAGAAGCATTCCACATGAGAGTGATCGGTACCCAGACCAGGTACCAGTGTCTCCATCAGAACATTATAAATCTGAAGATCCGTACGAGTGGGTAGCACCAAGAAGATCTACAGGGTACCAGCGAACCCCACACCGTCGTCCTGATTACCATGACGACACACCAACTTCACATAATCAAAATGGACGATCTTTCAATAATCAAATGTATATGGATTATTCTGAGCTTATGAGAATGCGACAAGAAAGAGAGAAGGAAAGACAAGGGGGTTACGGGAGCCCCGCAGACAGGCCAAGGTGAGACCAGAATATACCGTAGATTCACGGCCATAAGTTGACAGTCATTCCCCTAAAGTTTCAGGGTCGCAAGGTGTCAAGGTTACTTAAATTAGTTCAATATGATGTGCCATACGGTGTTAGCATACTGTTATGTACAGTTTATATTTAAATGTAAAATTTGCAATGTACGTGCTATGTACTTTGTATGGTCTCAACATATGCTGTAAACTTTACAATTGTAGCCTTGCTAAAACCCAGCACAACCAAACTAAACAATGATTGTACTAATTTTCTATACCTATTATTAACATTGACATAGTTAAATTATATTTTAAGTAGTCAAAAAGATTGACAAGTGCAGTTAGCACTGAGCCAGCTATTATTCATCTAATATAAATTATATGTTTTTACAATATAAATTATATATATATTTTTACTAATAGAAAAAAAGTTAGTAATCATTGCTTGTTTTTAGCATCTAAAGCAAGTTTCTTTTCTATGAAGTGTAGCTCTGTAGTATTTGAATTGGATGTACTAAATTTCTGTTTGACTATTTTATATTATTGGATCTTGCACTAACATTGTATTGTGTCTTCTTTAAACAGTCCCTGTGTTTAGGATGATTGACTCTGTATTAAAACTAATATCTTTATTTTGGATGAGTTTTAAACCATCGGAAAAACTTGGTGAACCTTTATTTGTGTATGTCTATACATTTTCTAGGCCAAAAAATAATTCTAACGGTAAAACAGTAAATAGGAAAAGGTGAGAAATTTATTTACTGGGTTTGTGGAGCTAGATTCTCTGTTGTTATGGTAACAAGAAATATTAACTCTACTAGTTGATAGGCTAAGCAACACTAAATTTATACTTTCACATAAGTTTTTGGTTAAACATCATTAAATTGATTGTTGTGGGTTTATTTTGTTTTTAAGGAAATATAATACTTTAACTTGTGTGGTTAAACTACACTTAAAAATTTGTTGTGATTTATTGGTGAAATAACAGTAAATTGCTTTAATATGTTTGGCTTAAATGTCATGAAAATGAATCAATAATACTTAAAAATGTTGCATGGTAGTTTACATTGATTAACCTTTTTAGGTGTAGGCCTGTCATATTGCAGTTTAATGGTTAATTTCAAATTTTGTACTTTAGGTCTTTGTTCATTTAAATGTCTTGCTTTATTTCAATATTGCCAGTTTGTGTATTTTTGTTATATCGTTTAAAACTGTTTTTACTACTGGCTATAAACATTTTATGATTAATTTGGTTATTTTAACATTTGATGTAACAATCTGAAAAAGCAACCTTTTACAATTTACCTTTATTCACTCATTACATTCAATTAGTTGTTCTCCTTGATTACTTCATGCTTTTAACCTCATTGCTATTGTTAGCTTCCCTTTCCCCAAGCTTACTTAACATTGTGTCTATATTTAGCTTTGGGGTTTTCCAGGCTTTTTAACATTGTGTCTATATATAGCTGTGGGTTTTTCCAGAACTGATGATGAAAGGTTGAAGAAATCACATCGTTCATTTTCCAAATCAACAGGAAATGTAGATAGAAATTCTAATGGCTTTAGCGATCGACAAGATAGTGAAAAATTCACAGCTTATAAAAAGTTGATAACACCAGGATTTTATGGGTCGTCCAAGTCAAAGTCCCATGCAGAACTTCGGTAATTTGGTTGAAGTTGTTTTGGTGTGGCATTTAGATTAGATTGGGTGGCATGAATAGTTCTTGGTGGTAGTGTTGAAAATGTTCTAATATATATTTTGATATTGTTATACATTTCTGTCTTTTCTAACCATACATACAAAATATTTTTTGTTTGTTTGTTTGCATGATGACAATTTAAGTTGTATTTCAAACAACACAACTTTGATATTCACTTTCTTGAATTCATCCTCTTCTATTTACACCATCTTATATAGCATGTTGCCTAACAATGAATTATATACTGATGCATGTGTTAAACACTGTTTGTAGTGTATTGGTGAAAATCTCATACTCATGTTTTACTGGTTTTGGCTTATTGTCATGATCATCATAACTGTTTTCGTAGTTGTCATTTTGACAATTTTCCATTTTTGCTAAAGTTGGGTTTTTTTGTGCAAAATGATGCAGAGATAACCATGGTAAAGACGTAAAGGGTTAGAACAAAAACAGAGCTGTTATTTATGACAATATTACTTAATGAAAACTTTGTTTTTTACTGGTCGTCGGGACTTTAACTGTTACAGCTTTGTATGATTCATTTATATCAATATCAACAGTATGTTCATCAACAACATCATTATCTTCATCATGGTCATCATCACAAGTAACAATAATGTCATGTTGTTTATTCAATAAATAGACCATCTGTTGTTTATATCGTGTCTATATATTTAAATGAATACTATATGATAACACCATACACATAGATTATAAGATATATATGAAATTTTGTTATTTACAGAGATGACCGTGACTTCCCAGGTAACCATGGTAACCATGCACGTGCCGGATCAGGGTCATCATCGGCCGATCAACGTGGCAGTCAAGCTGGTAGTGCATTCGAAGCTTACAATAAACCAATGTCTACATTTGGTAAAAATGAACCTAATGGACCAAAATCTCCCTTAAAGTCAGGAACAGACATCCGAACATTGCCAAGGTAATATATCTTCTTTTATTATGTCAGAGCGTAGTAATATACACACATTATTTGTTGGTCAATTTTGGAGAGTTATTTATTTTGTAAGAGAAAGGTTCAAGTTTAAGAGTAAAACCAAATATTTATTAACAAATGACTCGTATTGGTGATTGTTAATTGAATTTGCTGTTACTCAAAATCACTTATTTGTTTTGTAAGCAAAATATCTAGACTGGCATCATATATATTAATTGGGGTTACACATTTTGACTTTTTATCTTCTCTTGTAATGTATTTTTAATGTTTGACTTTAAATCAGAAATGAAAGTAATTCTGATTTGACAACTGTGGAAGAAAAATCAGAAAAAGAATCCTTGGTAGATGAAATTGAGGCTGAAAATGGTCATGTGACACCTGTAAACCAATCAGAACAGTCATGTGACCGAGACATCCAATCAAATTTGGAGAATGAAAAGTCACATGATATTGAAAGCCAATCAGATACTGGGAGTGTATCAACACCAGATACAATAATCTTCAAGGGGTAAGGGGAATGCTGTATGAAGCAAACATGCTTACTGAACTGACGCATGCTCCCCGCCCACCCACAATACGTAAACAGTACACCAACACATTATAAGCTGATATATATGATATCGTTATGAATGTTGCATGTATCACACTTAAACGTCGATTAATGCAATATCTCCCTTGTTGTAAAAAGTCAGCCATTTTGTTTTAATTTATCAGCCATCTTAATACGCGATTCTTTGATAAGTTGTATTTATCAATGTTTCATTATAGTATATAGTAAATCAACATACATGATAATATATTACCCGACACTCCCTTCTCCAAATTATGTTTGTTACTATGGTTACATGCATGAGTGTTTGCTCATTAATTTGCTGACATCTAAAAGTGGAATGCCATTAACTTGCATGTAACAATGTGAAGCTACAGTCGTGTTTTTGTTTTGAAGTACATAATGATTAATGGTTTACCCTTTTTTTGCAGTCAATGAGCTAAATATTAGCCTATTTATACTGTGTGTTTTATAAATAATACATGTTTCCTTCTTCGCTGACTTCTGCTTTAAGCCTTGCATGACATAAATTATATATTTATTCTTTCACACTGTAAAAACATTAAACATTTTTATTACATTTATTTATCTGTATTGATAATAACCAAGGTAAAACATTCAAGCACTGTATATTGAGTTATTGATGATTTGCACATGTTAGAACAATAGTGTTGTTCTTTTGTAATGGCTGCTTGCTTTGTTCCTATGGCAACTTTAATTGTTATTTTCCCAGGTTTGACCCAACACTGTATTCATGTAGATTTTATATTGAAAATGACAACAAATGTATATTGAGTTATTAATGATTTGCACATGTTAGAACAATAGTGTTGTACTTTTGTTATGACAACTTTAATTGTTATTTTTCCAGGTTTGACCCAACACAAGATGTGGATGAGAACCATACAGTGGTAGCCACGGCACGGGGAGTATTTACCAGTAAGGGTGGGGTACTGGAATCACCAGAGACCGGAGTCAGTATTGTTATACCAGATGGGGCCCTAGAAGAGAATATCGATCAGGAGATATATTTTAAAGTTTGTCGTGATAACACTATACTGCCACCACTTGATAGAGAAAAAGGTACAACATATTTCATATTTTTATTGACAATTGTACACATATACACAGAGAAATGAAATTAAATATATACACATTGTAGTCAGCATTCATTTACCTTGTCTGACCTTTATAAATCACATCATATAAATGTATAAGGCTGCCTTGACTATGTTACTACTAAATAACTTAGACATTATGATCTACCTTTATAACTTAAAACAAAATATTCATCATATGCATACATGTTTTCAGGAGAGACGCTATTATCTCCCCTAGTAATGTGCGGACCACATGGACTAAAGTTTAATCATCCTGTCGAGCTACGCCTACCACATTGTGCGTCTGTGAATCCTGATAGTTGGTCATTTGCTCTCAAATCTAGCGACTCTCCTACAGGTATATTGTTTTATCATTTCTCCGAGAGTCCCTTGTTTTGGTACAGCTGGCCTCTTTGCTGGTCGAGTGGTTATAGCCTACTATTCTTAATGACTAACGTTATGAAGGTCACCGGACAAACTCTCAATCAAACTCTCAATCGTTAATTTGGTTGAGGGATTATTCAGCACCGATTTTAGACAGTATTATGATAAAAATAGGGATATAGGTAAAACTATAAATACAGGTAAAAACAATACAATGGAACCAGACCCAATTACCGAAAGGCCAAAGAATAATACAAATAACAGTTAGTATAAATACTGTTATAAATAAGGACCATCCTATATAACTGTATTCATAATCGACTTGTTAATACATGTGTAATTTGTAATCTTGAACCAAACTTCGTTGGAAATAGAATTATCAATCTAACTATCTTTACATTAACAGGACATCCTACACAATGGCAGAATATGACCCTAGCTGAAAGAGAGGGAAATACACAAAGTAGAGTGGGCAAGAACAGTGTGTCAGTTTTAGTGGACCATTTTTAGTACAACTTCTACAGAGTGACTCTGTCAAGTGTTTCGTTATAAAGAAAAACTCCGCTCTGCTAAGTGTTCCAATTTGAGATTTTACATTGAAAGTGCTTTTGTGTTGATTTGTAATTATGAACAATTACTGCGAGTGAAAGTTGACATTTGACTGAGATACATCATTAGTTTGATCGGAGCGTCCATGCTGTGAATGCCTGAACAAATCAGTCATTCAATGTTGCTAGATTTGCTTGAGCTGCATGATAGCATTAGCAAGAGCATGTTGTTAATACATGTGGCTAGAATTCTCAATTCAAGCAAAGTTTGTATGCTAAACGATAACGTTTCAATATGTTGTTTGCTTGTTACAGATTTGTTTATTAAGGATATCTTAACAAATTACTATATTTTACTAATAAGGTCATTCACTTGACTTATTCTGATGTGTGTAAGCTAGTCAGTGCTAACGTGTTATCCAAATACGATGGAATGAAATGAATTATTCATTTTCAAACTTCTGTAAATAGATCAACTATATTTTTCTGTGTTTTATATTTTCATTAAATACATCAAACTTTGTATATTTTTCATTAATATTTTTATGTAGCATATTAAGTAATAAAAGACATGTATTAATTCATATGCATTGAATTAATATTCGAGGGATTTCATAACATGAATAGTGGGCATGGTATATATTTTGCAGTGAATCAAATTTAGTTGATTTATAATTTCGGAGGATTGAAGATCTTATTTAAGGAATCATTTTATTTAAAGGGATTCGTACTGTCAAGTTAACTCTTAAGTTAGCTAATTATATGCCCTTATTTCAGTAAACAATACAATCATCAAATAGTTTTATATTTGTATACATTATGATATTATTTTGGTTACTATGCAACATTATTTACATATCAACGTGTGAGTCCTGAATTGTCATTTTGCAGCAATAGTTATGAAGTTAGCACCGGTATGGTCGATTGTTTATGGTACCAATGCTGCATTATTATTTCAGTTTATATGGACTCATGTTTTGAAGTCAATTGACTTAAATCATTATATCTGGATGCATGTGACATTTTCAGAATTATGGTTGCAGACTTTTTTCTCATAATGGAGATATTACATAGTTTGCTGAATTTTTATGGACATTTTGTTTTGTATTTTACTATATATATTTTCTGCTGTTTTTTTCACAAGAAATGTCTTCCAATATTTCTTTGGTTGTGAAAGTATACTGTACACGTGTTTCTTCATTTTATGGCCATTATGGTTGTTTTATAACTTCTAGTTTATTAAATGTGTTTATTGTTTGTTGATTATTTCTTAAAATGAAACAAACATTAACTTCTGTTGATAGTATCAGGTTGTGAAGTATAAACAGTTTCCCCCTTATTTCTGCGTTTTTATATGGTACTGGTGTATGTATCCATTGTTGTTAAACTTGACTGACTATATTAATTTATGATCGGCTGAACAAAACTTAAAGGCTAATGTATTTTTCTACTGTCTTATAGTGGTTGTCTGAGCAATACTTTTCAGTTAATAGTTGTCTTATTACTGTACTATTTATAGAGCCTATGTTCTATTTGTAAATATAAAGCTTTACTTGTCTCCACCTGTAAAGATCTTCAAATTTCATTGTACATTAAAATACATTCCATACTTTTCAGTATTTTAAAGTCACATCATACATATATTTTGAGACATAGATATATATGTTGCATCATGCACGTGAGAACAGAAATCAAATATGCTGACACTAATACACTTACAATATATTTTTATGTATTCTAAAAAAACATTTTCCTAATAACAATGAGACATACTCCATGCATTAGTTAGACAGTATGCTATTTATATATGTCTCATGTGACCTGGACTAGGTGAATATAATTATCACATTCATCTTCGTGTATTATCAGAGACCTACATTCATGCACAATGTATTATCATTTGACCTCTGTATTCCATTTATGTCATCTATTTTGGCCAGTTCTTTCAATGTTGCATTCATTTTGACCTTCAACTTACATTATTTTGTCCTCAACTAGTTGAGGCCAAACTTTGAGATCAAAACTGAATGTTTTAAGGCTTTAATTGTAAAGGAGTCAGTACTTTAAACCTTATGCACATATTTGCAAACCAAATTTCATTAAACTTTGTCCCAGTATATATTTAACCATATAGATATTTAATGTTTTATTTTCTTTTATTCCCAACAAATAATATGGAGAAAGTTTTACTCGAAGTATAACTTTTACAAGTTTTAAACTAGTTTATGTTTGTTTGAGTATTGTTTTGAATATTTTATATTGCTGACAAAATGATACATGTTAAAATGCAGATTTCTGGTTATTGTTGTGTTAATAAATATAGATATTGATTTAGGACCATAATAGTGGAGATGTACTTTTCAACTTGTATAAGTTTTTTCTTCGAATTTCCACTTCACTTGATTCATGTGAATTAGTTTGGTTGTGTGTTTTATGGTTTTCATTATAAATGTGTTTTATATATAGCGGGGGATACATTTCTGTTGTTGATGTCTTAAGGGGATTAGGCCTGTGTACTTATTGATCTCAATGTTAGGTTTTTGTTTAGATATAATATTGCCAGGTATATTTACTATATTGTTTAATCCTCATACAATTTGATTAACTCTCATATTATTAATGAAGTCGGATTATATGTTTCATCCTTTTCAATTTCTTATTGAAATTTATTTGAATCATAACATTATGATTTATATTTCACCTTTGAAATAGATTCAAAATTAGTGGTTTAGTTTTGCAATATATTTTCTGGATATACTTAAGTTCTTAATTGGGTCCTTAACTTTTTATACTTGTGTCATTGTCAATTCTGAATTGAGCTACTTCGATATACTTTGTTAAAGACGTTTAAATGAATATTGACTGATTGTGTCAAATTGCGTTTTCATTGAGTAAAGTGTTTAATTACATTATTATTATAAAGTCTTGTTTTTTGTATTGCATCATACATACTATACTGCCACTTGTATTTTTGTATTCCAATATTTTTATAACATACCATATTATTATGAAGTATAATTGTGTTTGTACTATATAAATATTTTATAATTGTTAAACGTGGAAGTAATACTTTATTAACCATGTATCTTAAAGATTAAAGTATTTTCAAACTGCTCATGTTGTTTGTTTCTTCACTGTATGATATCCACCACACCTGTTATATATATTCTTTGTCAAGTCATGGCATTTTGTCGGATGGAATATAGTATGAAAAAAAAGCAGACATAGACTGCCACATTCCCCGCCGAAGATAATATGCGCTGTAGCTTTCCCTAGTAGTTATATTGTAACAAGTTTCGGCAAAATCTGTTTAGAAATGTAGGAGAAGTTGCACACAGAAGCTGTATGTCGGACGGACCAACGGACGGAATGACTTACACCATAGCCATTGCCAAGTTAAGCCTCTGGTTACTGGTATTTGCAGAAAATGTTTCGTTGTGTTTGATGTCTACACAGAGCATAGTACCTGTATGTCAGTACTAAAGCCGCATTACCTGACTACTTGTATAGTGAACAGCCAAAGCATATATATATATATAAGTGCGGGAAGCCAATGCTTGAATGAACATTATAAAACATAAATGGTCCAAGGGAAGTAATCCAACCACAATTAGACACCAATTAGGCAGAGTTGTCTTTCTTCCTAATCTTAAAATACAACACAATGAAGTTCACCCTATTACATATATAACGTGTATATCAGTACTAAATAACATCTAGAGCACGGCTTGTATCAGCGCACGAACTGTCTAGGAAACATGAATATGTGGTAACTTACTAGGCTCAGAACAAACTGGCAACCATGAGCCTATATAGTTGTAACTGGATTATAGTGCATGATGCAATGTGTACAGCACGGGGTGGCTTGAAGATGATTGGGGGTTTGTTACGTCATATCTTGGGATCCAGGTAGGTAGAGCATAAAACACCAATCCAAACTATGTGACCATTTCAGTTTATTGATGGAACATAATAAACAATAAAATAGCAACCTTGTAACGGTTATAAAGGCATTCTCGATAATACTTACGGTGTCAGCAGGCGTTGTATTTGTAGATGGTAATACACTACACAACAAGTAAGTCGTGACATGGTACATGTACGAAACAGTTGGGTACGAAACATATCGGAATGAATTGCAACCGAACGAAAAGGTACTGGGTACGACATAGCGTGGTACGAAACGGTGCGAATACTTTGACATTTCAAACATTACTGATTATGGCTCATAAGAGTTAAAACTTAAGATTACATTTAAAGGAACATACATAATAGCGTTAATAAAAACCAGAACGTACACTTGGTTGTGCACATACCTGCTAATAATGTTTTGACACGACAGAACAGTGTGAATTATGCGGATGGCGCCATCTTACTTAATAGGTAGACAAAGAATGAAAAGTCCCGGAAAGGATGAAAAAGAGCGAAAAGAAGCACACACAAATATCATAGTGTACATGTATATTGGGGCTCACTATGTAAAAGAAGAACGTCAATGAAGACATCAGTCTGAAAATAAAGAATGATTAGTAGACACTAATTACTACGATATATAGTCTATCACTTTGTGTATTCAATATTGCTGCATAGAAATTGTTGCGACTATATATGATAATTGAAGGGAGAATTAAGAAGAAAGTACTTCCCGTAGGTAGATCTAGTACATAATAGCTGGTTAAACACAGTAATGGTACGCCTTAAACACTGGGCTTGCATTGACTGCATTTAGATTGCAAATGGCGATTGTGCATAAAGGGGAGTAACTGGGTATTGGTAAAAATGCGTAGCTAAATTTGGTGGCTCTGCAGTTTTCGGCCGGGGTCAAAATGGGGAAAAATTCTATTTGATGGGTTTTGAATGAATATTTGAGTTTGATAAATATTATAATGAATGGTTTTGAAGCGTTTTCTCCGATCTAGCAGCATTTTGCAGATGTTTGGTTGTGTGCATGTTTTCGGATAAGATTTTCGGACATGATAATTGTGAATGATTATTATTGCTATATTATATTATATTGCAATATATACACGTATATCAGCAGTTTGTGGAAGATATAAAGGAATAAAAGCCTACACAGTCACACCACAGTACACACACGACCTGTGACAACTTTTCAGAATTTTGGTTGTCTGCATGTTTTCGGATAAGATTTTCGGACATGATACTTTTGATTGCTAGCAGGGTTGTTGTTAATTGCTGTATTATATATATATCAGCCTCTTTCTGGGAGATACAAAGTGTAAAAGCCTACTCAGTCACACCACAGTACACACACGGCACGAGACAACAGTTTACAGATTTTGATTGTGTGCATGTTTTCGGATAAGATTTTCGGACATGATACTTTTGATTGCTAGCAGGGTTGTTGTTAATTGCTGTATTATATATACGTATATCAGCCTCTTTATGGGAGACATAAAGTGTAAAAGCCTACACAGTCACACCACAGTACACACACGGCATGAGACAACAGTTTACAGTTTTTGGTTGTGTGCATGTTTTCGGATAAGATTTTCGGACATGATACTTTTGATTGCTAGCAGGGTTGTTGTTAATTGCTGTATTATATATATATCAGCCTCTTTATGGGAGATATAAAGTGTAAAAGCCTACACAGTCACACCACAGTACACACACGGCATGAGACAACAGTTTATAGTTTTTGGTTGTCTGCATATTTTCGGATAAGATTTTCGGATATGATAATTGTGATTGCTAGCAGGGTTGTTGTTTGTTGCTGTATTATATATACGTATATCAGCCTCTTTATGGAAGACATAAAGTGTAAAAGCCTACACAGTCACACCACAGTACACACACGGCATGAGACAACAGTTTACAGTTTTTGGTTGTGTGCATGTTTTCGGATAAAATTTTCGGACATGATACTTTTGATTGCTAGCAGGGTTGTTGTTAATTGCTGTATTATATATACGTATATCAGCCTCTTTATGGGAGACATAAAGTGTAAAAGCCTACACAGTCACACCACAGTACACACACGGCATGAGACAACAGTTTACAGTTTTTGGTTGTCTGCATATTTTCGGATAAGATTTTCGGATATGATAATTGTGATTGCTAGCAGGGTTGTTGCTTGTTGCTATAATATATATAAAAAGTTTGTGGAGATATACTTTGTTCATGTTGGCTTTACATACAATACCTAATGTTTGTCCACAAAAACACAATTTATGCACATCATATTCTAGCGATTCATTTACAGAGTACACCTCAAACCTAGTTAACAAGCATGACGATTCTAAACTACAAATGTACGTGAAAAGTTTGGTCAACTGGGAACCAAGAGCAACACTCCTTACATGTACATGTTTATTCATCTCTGCATAGTCTGGGACCAATAAGAGAACACAGACGGATTCAAATTAGTCGTCATATAGACCTGGACACTTCGAGCGTATTTAGTGTATCATAGTTTCTTAGCAAATTACCTTACTAATATACAATGTACATTCGTTGCATTATCTCCACATAGCAGACAGCCCTGTTCGTCGCATATTCGTGACACGCGTTCGTCGCAGAGCTAATTAATTTGCATGCGAAAGGTTGATATGAAACGAATGCTGAAAATACATTCACCGTATATATACATTTAATATCCAGTACATATTCACCGTATTTATTTCTGTAAGGGAAAATTTAGTCGTCCGCTTTTTGAAACGCTCATTTCGGATTGTATTTGAGTTTGCAGTCGACGTGCGATAGATTGCAGTGACGATATGTATATTGTTTGTCGAACATATTTATAGATATTGTATGCGAGTAAGTGGGACCCCTTGCCCAACTCTCGCAAATGTTGATATTTAGTTGTTTGTAACCGCATACAGTACAGGCTTTAAGGCACTCAAGTTTATTCGACAGATATTAGTGTATTTATGACCCCATGGTGGGTAAGCGTAAGAAGAAAACATTGGGGGCTACCTTTTCGATATTTGAGGCACCAGTTCGCAAATTGAACTACCATTTCGCTGAATTACGTACCGGTGAATACGTCGTCTGTTGCAGAACTTCCGCCATGGGGCGAAAAAAACCCGCGAATTGATTAAACTGCTGGTGTATATATTACAGGTGAGTAATTTGATAGTTTATTGGTGTCTATTATGAGCGTTAATGCTTAGCTTTTCTCTCGTTACCACGATTTGACTTTATGCATGATTATAACGGAGCATGGGCCTGTGTTTCACTGATGTCATGTGTTTTCGCGATCCACGTGTGTTGCAATTGAGAACGTTTTGAACCTTTCTTCTTGCTTCCCATCATTATCCAACAGTATATTCATTTGATTTGGTGCACAATATTTTAACAAGTTCCATGTTTCCGTGACGGGAACGTCGTGTTAACGGTTTGACAAAAATTGTGTACTGTCATGTATTTTCGGGGAACAACGTTGTTTAAACGTTTTCGTGTCGCGTCACCTATCTCCCTTATGCGTTGACATTTTTTTAAATAACTTGGCATAATTGTTAAACACCTCGAGGCGGTGGGCAGTGCGCAACATCCAGGTCTCTAACTCAAAGGTCAAGGTCACACTTAGAGGTCAAACGTCAAAAGTGACCATTATAGACCTTGTTCAGGCTGTATCTCGCTCATGCATTGACAAATCTTTCTTATAGTTGTCATAAATGTTCCCCTCCCTCCATAAGCTGGAGTGTCATGCTCTACCCTCAGGTTCCTATCTCAAAGGTCAAGGTCACTGTTACAGGTCTAATTTCTAATAGAAGCTTGTCTGGACCATAATTTTGTCATGCATTGACCAATCTTGCTTAAAATTGGCATGCATGTTAATCTCTATTATTCGGAGTGTCACCTGGTTCCTTTCTCAATGGTCAAGGTCACAGTTAGTGGTCAAATGTCAAATTGAAGTTTGTAGGGATCATTTCTTCATTATGCATGCTGGCATTAGATGTAACTTCAACGTTACTGCATGCTTTTTTATGCCCCCGTATCGATAGATCGGGAGGCATATAGTAATTCACCTGTCCGTCCGTCCGTCCGTTCGTCCGTCCGGCCAGGTTAACCCAAATTGACCGTTTCTTCTAGCATTAAAATGGCTTGCTACAAAGTTTTCAAACTTGCATGGATGTTGTATATGACCACTCTCCACGCGCCTCTATCACCTGACTCCATTTTGACCTTCACCTTGACCTAATTTTGGACTTAGACTTATTGAAAGGTAAAATTCTTGGTTAACCCAAATTGACCGTTTCTTCTAGCATTAAAATGGCTTGTTACAAAGCTTTCATACTTGCATGGATGTTGTATATGACCACTCTCCACACGCCTGTATCACCCGACTCCATTTTGACCTTCACCTTGACCTAATTTTGGACTTAGACTTATCTCCCCTTTAGTATTTTTACAATAAAATTTTGTCTGGAGCGTATCTTCAAAACTATTTAACGTATTGACTTGAAACTTGAAATATAAATAGATGGCAACTTGGAGAAGTGCATTGACAAAGAACCATAACTCTGTCTGTCTTAAATTTTGAATTATCTCCCCTTCAGTGTTTTTTTATAGTCAAATTTTGCTCTGAGTATATCTTCAAAATTATTAAACATATTGACTTGAAACTTGGAATATAAATAGATGGCAACTTGGAGAAGTGCAATGACCAAGAACCATAACTCTGTCTGTCTTAAATTTTGAATTATCTCCCCTTAAGTATTTTCAGAATCAAATTTTGACAGGAGCGTATCTTCAAAACTATTTAACGTATTGACTTGAAACTTGAAATATAAATAGATGGCAACTTGGAGAAGTGCATTGACAAAGAACCATAACTCTGTCTGTCTTAAATTTTGAATTATCTCCCCTTTAGTGTTTTTTTTATAGTCAAATTTTGCTCTGAGTATATCTTCAAAACTATTAAACATATTGACTTGAAACTTGGAATATAAATAGATGGCAATTGGAGAAGTGCAATGACCAAGAACCATAACTCTGTCTGTCTTAAATTTTGAATTATCTCCCCTTAAGTATTTTCAGAATCAAATTTTGACAGGAGCGTATCTTCAAAACTATTTAACGTATTGACTTTAAACTTGAAATATAAATAGATGGCAACTTAGAGAAGTGCATTGACAAAGAACCATAACTCTGTCTGTCTTAAATTTTGAATTATCTCCCCTTTAGTGTTTTTTTATAGTCAAATTTTGCTCTGAGTATATTTTAACTGAATAATGGCCCCTGATTGACTTAGCTTTTTATGGACATGGCTTCCACGGGGGCATAAGCGTTTATTGAACGCAGTCTTGTTTCAATATGCGCCAAGGCTCGACATAATTTCCAGTTATTGCATTAAGCTATGATTTGTAAACATAACTATGGAAAGCCATGTTGCCTTGTGAGCTATGTACCATGCTATTCTGTTCAACCTGAATTGTTCTTATTGAACTGTATTATGATTGATATGGCAGATATGTAATTACAACCTTGTAAATATGGAACACCATTTTGACTAACCATGTAGCAAAACTATGGAACGCCATTTGGGCTTCAAATTTGTTTGTGGACCATAATAAAAATGGGTTTACCAAATATGTTATATCGCTCTCCTAAGGTATAACACACTGTTATTGTACAATTTACATGTTGTAGTTTTTCTATTGTTGGCTTAGAAAAATAAGGTCATAGGTTGCACAACTGGATTGCACGAGAGTGACAAAGTGCTAATTTACTAGTCACAATGTACATATACATTACTTACTTGACTTAAGCCTGTTGACTAAAGTATGGAGCATAGGCCGCCGACATTCATCCTCCATCTTTGTCTGTCGTGCGCTTTTGTCACAATGGTGTGCCAACTGTGTATTCCTTATGTCTTATGATGGCCAACAGAATTATCAAGATGTAGCATATAATGATGGTAAAACTGCATTATTATCTTGTTTATTATATATCATTAAACGACATAAGTTTCATGTTTTGTGGTCACATTTGTGTTAGTAAGACTATGATATTGTGTTGTACATATTAACTGCAAAAAGTGTTCCCACACATTTTACAATTGAAGGACTTTCTGGGACCTTATGAAAAAATCTAGAAGACATGTAAAATTTATAATGCAGTTTGTCATATAAAACAAATTTCTTTGTAACAATTACCATTAAAAATAGAACGAAAAAAGTTATGCATGTACATCTCCAGGTAAAAATCTGTGTTTCAAATATTTATTATGATATTTTGTTTATTTTCTAGATTCATACACACAAAGATCTGAGGATAGATATTACCCGTCCTTCTATGTAGATAATTACGATGCTGAAAGACGACAAAATCGTGCAAACATCGAACCCTATGCAACATTATCCCCAGTAAAGAGACTACGAGGTCGTATACCGTCAGATTCTCAATGGAATGATGGGTACGTTATGTTTGTTACCATGGTGACCATGGTATTTTGTTTATTTTAATAACCAATTGCCATAAACTGTTGCTAAATCTTGCAGTAATTATATCATTGGCTTTTCAATATTCCAAAAGCTAGCGCTAGCACTGGTTACAAACTTTAGGTCATAAGATGTGGTTGTTCCCGTCTGGCCTTATACTATTTTCAACAATTTATTGCTATGACCAGTGTCCAGTTGACTCGGCCAATTTACCTGAAATAAATTCAAATTGCTCTTCAGAAGGCCTACAGTGGTGAGTATTTTCCAGGTATGATGACTGACATCAACAACAACAACAACAGACGTCAGATCCATTGTACTCTCGTCCGTTTCCACGACAACATCAGAACACACATCAATCATCAACACACGAGCCAAGCTCACCCACCCTGCAGCAACAACCTCCTCCACAACCCCATCTACATGATCAACGGGTATGTATCTATATGGAAAGGCGGATGTCGTAAGGCATTTGTGGACTGGCCATATAGCTTACAAACCAACCGGATTTAAAACATTTTATATTGTGTATTTTACTTGTGTGCATAAATTAGTGGTGGATTTGTTTTATATATGCCCCGCAATCTACTGATGCAGGAGGCAGATTGTGATTGTCCTGTCCACTGGTCTGTTCATCCCTAGGTCCAAATATTGTTAAAGTCCATCAATGCCTTGCTTTCTAACTTGGCATACTTGTTTACCATCATAAACACATCACATTTATTATCAAAGCCATGTAATACTATCAAACATTTTAACAGAATTATGGCCTCTGAATGAAAACACTTTCTATTTTGTACATATGATCTATTTCAGCAGCTGTACAACGATAACTCGTCATATTCTAGTGATTCATTTACCAAGTATACATCAAACCCAGCTAACAAACATGATGATTCTAAACTACGTGAAAAGTTTGGTCAAATGGGAATACGAGGATCTGGACCAGGAACAAAGAGCAATGATCCGTACAGGTGAGTGGTGATGATACCTTATTCACAATATTTGTTTCTGTACAAGGTTAGCCTAATTTAAAACTTAGTCATTTAATAAAATTGTAGGCGCTCTAGTTGTTTTCTTATCATCAAGCCGTCTTGATGAATAAGTCCCATTCACCTATACCTTTATTTTAGTATTTCTCCAAAAGTTACGTTGATTTTAAATAAAAAGAAGAAACATACTGATTTGTGTGTTCTATTTTAGATTTACACGTAGCACAGCTAACAAAGTCAGTACAAGCAACGTAGACAAATCCAAGTTGTCTGATCTCTCTGCTAAATTCAGGTAAGTGGCTTAACCTGTCCTTGTTAAATCTGTGAATCATTGCTTAGAATAAGAAGGTTGTTCAATAGTACAACAAATACAATTTTGGGAAAACAAGGACAAACTGTTTAAAAATACTTTCAACTCTTCTTTAATTTTGGAAAATCAAGGCTACCGCCATGCTCCTGGTATATATGTGTTCTGAAAGTTGTTTTATTGATCAGCTCACCAGCATTTCTTGCTAAAATTGAGTTTCTATGTTTGTTGACAACTTTCTGTGTATTTTACAGTGTTTCTTCTCATCATTTCGTGTCATCAACAGCTTCTTTGTTATCATTTGTTTTCATTTATTAACAACCTTCATCAACTCTCATCATTTGTTGAATCACTAAATGTATATTGTTGTTATAAAATATATTTGAACAATTTCTAGCTTACTAGTATTTTTCTATGTTCAACACAGTAGCACAATTTTGCAATTTGAATTTCATATTCTATGCTGTCACAGTTAAATATCATTATTGTCGCTGCTTTTATCAATGCTTAGCTTTGTTGTCACTTCAAGCGTATTTAGATGTTTCATATTTTTTTAGCTATATACTTAAACTTGATTCCTGTGTGTTTGTAGACTCTGCTTTCTACCTAGACCTATCTTTGTTCTTGTTATCTTATTCCTCATTGGCCGATACTTCATATAGTTTTGTTTAATCTCTGAGGATTGGCCGATATTATCAATGTCTTTGTTATCTTGCTAAGGATTGGCTGATTGACTTCAGGATTTTGTTATCTTGCTAAGGATTTGCTGATTGACTTCAGGATTTTGTTATCTTGCTAAGGATTGGCTGATTGACTTAAGGATTTTGTTATCTTGCTAAGGATTGGCTGATTGACTTCAGGATTTTGTTATCTTGCTAAGGATTGGCTGATTGACTTCATGATTTTGTTATCTTGCTTAGGATTGGCTGACAGACTCTTGGTATGTCTGGAAATCCCATTAATTAATGGTTCTTAAGAAAAAATTGAAGTTTGTTAATGTGGCTTTACATAAAACGTGTAATGTTTGCATGCAGTTATAGAATGGGAACAATCCCTAACCTAGCTATAACCCTTGATGTTATGTTGTTACTATGGTGATCCTTGATCCCCTGTTTGTTACTATGAAACCCTAAAGCATGGTATGACCTACATTTCAACCTCAGTTGAGTTCATAATATAAGCAAATGGATTGACATACATTCTATTTTGTTAACTAGTGATCTAGACAGTATATTTGGCATCATGGCTTAACTTGCTTTATGTTACCCATTATATATTGTTATATAAGGAACACCTGCTTGCTTTTAACAATGAAACTCAGCTTATTGAAGTTAGTGACAAATTGTTTGTACTCTTTTGTTGTATCTATTTACCAGAAGCCGGGGTCGAGTGGTTGGTCTAGATTTGTAACCTTCGGAACAGGTTTGATTCTCAATCCCATAATGACCTTGCTTTGTTTAAATAGTGGACTAGTGGAAATAGATAAACATTTATTTTACTCATTTAAAACTATAAAAAATGGCTTCTCAAGATCAAAGTAAAGTTGGGAAATATTCTTTAAACGTTCCCTGCTGTCGCTTAAATTAAAAAACAATAATTTTGTGTCATTAAAGCTGATTTTCTATGTAACCAAGCAACCAAGCATGATAACCTTCTTACAGAGCTTCTATATATAGACCAGTATCTGTATATATATATTCATCCACCCTTTACAGACCTGATGAACGTTTGAAAGTTAGCAGCAGTAGTTTAAACAGTTATAAACCAGCAGGTAGCTCGCAAGCTTCGAGCATGGAACCGTCGTCAACGATAACCAATGATGGACGACATGTCAGAAAACAACCGCCACCTGTACCAATAAAAACTTACCATTTAAAAGATCGAGGAATAGAACCAGATGATCAAAAACTTCGAAATTATGAAAACACAACAAATCTCAGGTTTGTTTATTCTACCAACTATTTGATTCTTATGTCGCCCATATTAGATTTTAAAATTCTATTTGCCGCTTTTTTGCAATATTATTCATAAGTATGCTTTCAGTAGTTTCTTTACTTACATATTTTATAATTGACACTTGATGTTGTTTTTATATGTGTTTTGCTGTATAGTATTATATTCTGATGTGATATTTTATCTTATAATTTGATATTTTATATTATTATTTAATATTTTATATTATTATTTGATATAACTATTTGTAGGGGGTATGAATACAGGGAAGGAAACGCGTATTCACAGTTACCACGCAATGATAGTCATGGTAAAAATAGAAGCATTCCACATGAGAGTGATCGGTACCCAGACCAGGTACCAGTGTCTCCATCAGAACATTATAAATCTGAAGATCCGTACGAGTGGGTAGCACCACGAAGATCTACAGGGTACCAGCGAACCCCACACCGTCGTCCTGGTTACCATCACGACACACCAACTTCACATAATCAAAATGGACGATCTTTCAATAATCAAATGTATATGGATTATTCTGAGCTTATGAGAATGCGACAAGAAAGAGAGAAGGAAAGACAAGGGGGTTATGGGAGCCCCGCAGACAGGCCAAGGTGAGACCAGAATATACCGTAGATTCACGGCCATAAGTCGACTTCAGTCATAAGTCGACAGTGTATAGTCTCAACATATGCTGTACACTTTACAATTGTAGCCTTGCTAAAACCCAGCACAACCAAACTAAACAATGATTGTACTAATTTTCTATACCTATTATTAACATTGACATAGTTAAATTATATTTTATGTAGTCAAAAAGATTTACAAGTGCAGTTAGCACTGAGCTAGCTATTATTCATCTAATATAAATTATATATTTTTACTAGTAGAAAAAAGTTAGTAATTATTGCTTGTTTTTAGCATAGATCTAAAGCAAGTTTCCTTTCTATGAAGTGTAGCTCTTTTACTAAACTTCTGTTTGACTATTTCATATTATTGGATCTTGCACTAACATTGTATTGTGTCTTCTTTAAACGTTCCCTGTGTTGACTGATTGACTCTTATAATACTGTAATTAATACAGCGCTAGGTCAAATGTTGGATAATAGCTGGAAAAAAAACGTAATATCTTTATTTTGGATGAGTTTTAAACCATTGGAAAATTATGACATTATAAAACTTGGTGAACCTTTTTTTGTGTATGTCTATACATTTTCTAGGCCAAAAAATAATTCTAACGGTAAAACAGTAAATAGGAAAAGGTGAGAAATTTATTTACTGGGTTTGTGGAGCTAGATTCTCTGTTGTTATGGTAACAAGAAATATTAACTCTACTAGTTGATAGGCTAAGCAACACTAAATTTATACTTTCGCATTAGTTTTTGGTTAAACATCATTAAATTGATTGTTGTGGGTTTATTTTGTTTTTAAGGAAATATAATACTTTAACTTGTGTGGTTAAACTACACTTAAAAATTTGTTGTGATTTATTGGTGAAATAACAGTAAATTGCTTTAATATGATTGGCTTAAATGTCATGAAAATGAATCAATAATACTTAAAAATGTTGCATGGTAGTTTACATTGATTAACCTTTTTAGGTGTAGGCCTGTCATATTGCAGTTTAATGGTTAATTTCAAATTTTGTACTTTAGGTCTTTGTTCATTTTAATGTCTTGCTTTATTTTAATATTGCCAGTTTGTGTCTTTTTGTTATATCGTTTAAAACTGTTTTTAGTACTGGCTATAAACATTTTGTGATTGATTTGGTTATTTTAACATTTGATGTAACAATCTGAAAAAGCAACCTTTTACAATTTACCTTTATTCACTCATTACATTCAATTAGTAGTTCTCCTTGATTACTTCATGCTTTTAACCTCATTGCTATTGTTAGCTTCCCTTTCCCCAAGCTTACTTAACATTGTGTCTATATTTAGCTTTGGGGGGTTTTCAGGCTTTTTAACATTGTGTCTATATATAGCTGTGGGTTTTTCCAGAACTGATGATGAAAGGTTGAAGAAATCACATCGTTCATTTTCCAAATCAACAGGAAATGTAGATAGAAATTCTAATGGCTATAGCGATCGACAAGATAGTGAAAAATTCACAGCTTATAAAAAGTTGATAACACCAGGATTTTATGGGTCGTCCAAGTCAAAGTCCCATGCAGAACTTCGGTAATTTGGTTGAAGTTGTTTTGGTGTGGCATTTAGATTAGATTGGGTGGCATGAATAGTTCTTGGTGGTAGTGTTGAAAATGTTCTAATATATGCTGCTATTGTTATCAACGTCCTTCTTTTCTAACTATATACATAAAATATATTTGTGTTTGTTTGTTTGCATGATGACAATTTAAGTTGTATTTGAAAACAACACAACTTTGATATTCACTTTCTTGAATTCATCCTCTTGTATTTACACCATCTTATGTAGCATGTTGCCTAACAATGAATTATATACTGACGCATGTGTTAAACAGTTTGTAGTGTATTGGTGAAAATCTCATACTCATGTTTTACTGGTTTTGGCTTATATATATTCATTGTCATGAGCATCATAACTGTTTTCGTTGTTGTCATTTTGACGATTTTCCATTTTTGCGAAAGTTGTTTTTTATCTTTTTTTTCAAAATGATGGAGATAACCAAGGTAAAGACGTAAAGAGTTAGAACAAAAACAGAGCTGTTATTTTTGACAATATTACTTAATGAAAACTTTGTTTTTACTGGTTATCAGGACTTTACTGTTACAGCTTTGTACATGTATCATCGTCACAATAATGTCATGTTATTTATTCAATAAATAGAACATCTGTTGTCTACACCTTGTCATTGTATTTAAATGAAGACTAAATGATAACACCATACACATAGATATATATGAAATTTTGTTATTTTCAGAGATGACCGTGACTTCCCAGGTAACCATGGTAACCATGCGCGTGCCGGATCAGGGTCATCATCGGCCGATCAACGTGGCAGTCAAGCTGGTAGTGCATTCGAAGCTTACAATAAACCAATGTCTACATTTGGTAAAAATGAACCTAATGGACCAAAATCTCCCTTAAAGTCAGGAACAGATATCCGAACATTGCCAAGGTAATATATCTTCTTTTATTATGTCGTAGTAATATACACACATTTTCACATTATTTGTTGGTCAATTTTGGAGAGTTATTTATTTTGTAAGAGAAAGGTTCAAGTTTAAGAGTAAAACCAAATATTTATTAACAAATGACTGGTATTGGGGATTGTTAATTGAATTTGCTGTTAGTCAAAATCACTTATTTGTTTTGTAAGCAAAATATCTACACTGTCATCATCTATATTAATTGGGGTTACACATTTTGACTTTTTATCTTCTCTTGTAATGTTTTTTTAATATTTGATTTTAAATCAGAAATGAAAGTAATTCTGATTTGACAACTGTGGAAGAAAAATCAGAAAAAGAATCCTTGGTAGATGAAATTGAGGCTGAAAATGGTCATGTGACACCTGTAAACCAATCAGAACAGTCATGTGACCGAGACATCCAATCAAATTTGGAGAATGAAAAGTCACATGATATTGAAAGCCAATCAGATACTGGGAGTGTATCAACACCAGATACAATAATCTTCAAGGGGTAAGGGGAATGCTGTATGAAGCAAACATGCTTACTGAACTGACGCATGCTCCCCACCCACCCACAATACGTAAACAGTACACCAACACATTATAAGCTGATATATATGATATCGTTATGAATGATGCATGTATCACACTTAAACGTCGATTAATGCAATATCTCCCTTGTTGTTAAAAGTCAGCCATTTTGTTTTAATTTATCAGCCATCTTAATAGGCGATTCTTTGATAAGTTGTATTTATCAATGTTTCATTATAGTATATAGTAAATCAACATACATGATAATATATTACCCGACACTCCCTTCTCCAAATTATGTTTGTTACTATGGTTACATGCATGAGTGTTTGCTCATTAATTTGCTGACATCTAAAAGTGGAATGCCATTAACTTGCATGTAACAATGTGAAGCTACAGTTGTGTTTTTGTTTTGAAGTACATAATGATTAATGGTTTACCCTTTTTTTGCAGTCAATGAGCTAAATATTAGCCTATTTATACTGTGTGTTTTATAAATAATACATGTTTCCTTCTTCGCTGACTTCTGCTTTAAGCCTTGCATGACATGAATTATATATTTATTCTTTCACACTGTAAAAACATTAAACATTTTTATTACATTTATTTATCTGTATTGATAATAACCAAGGTAAAACATTCAAGCACTGTATATTGAGTTATTGATGATTTGCACATGTTAGAACAATAGTGTTGTACTTTTGTAATGGCTGCTTGCTTTGTTCCTATGGCAACTTTAATTGTTATTTTCCCAGGTTTGACCCAACACTGTATTCATGTAGATTTTATATTGAAAATGACAACAAATGTATATTGAGTTATTAATGATTTGCACATGTTAGAACAATAGTGTTGTACTTTTGTTACGACAACTTTAATTGTTATTTTTCCAGGTTTGACCCAACACAAGATGTGGATGAGAACCATACAGTGGTAGCCACGGCACGGGGAGTATTTACCAGTAAGGGTGGGGTACTGGAATCACCAGAGACCGGAGTCAGTATTGTTATACCAGATGGGGCCATAGAAGAGAATATCGATCAGGAGATATATTTTAAAGTTTGTCGTGATAACACTATACTGCCACCACTTGATAGAGAAAAAGGTACAACATATTTAATATATCTTTATTGACAATTGTACACATATACACAGAGAAATGAAATTAAATATATAGTCAGCATTCATTTACCTTCGTCTGACCTTTATAAATCACATCACAAAAATGTATAAGGCTGCCTTGACTATGTTAATATTAAAGCAATCTAGACATAATGGTCACCCTTTAGAAGTTAAAACAAAATATTCATCATTTGCATACATGTTTTCAGGAGAGACACTATTATCTCCCCTTGTTATGTGTGGACCACATGGACTTAAGTTTAATCATCCTGTCGAGCTACGCCTACCACATTGTGCGTCTGTGAATCCTGATAGTTGGTCATTTGCTCTCAAATCTAGCGACTCTCCTACAGGTATATTGTTTTATCATTTCTCCGAGAGTCTCTTCTTTTGGTACAGCTGGCCTCTTTACTGGTCCAGTGGTTATAGCAGGGATACAGACTAGCAGGGGCCCAGTAGCCCTAGATTTTGGGCTGGGCCCCTACATTTTTCAAGAAATTCCCTATATAGATTTATCATTAGCTAATACTGTTACAACCTCTGTATAAATAAGGACCGTCCTAAATAACTGTATAATCGACTTGTTAAATTTGTAATCTGGAACCAAACTTCATTGGGATGTAATTGAAATAGAATCTAACAATGTACATCTGAACTATCTTTCCATTAACAGGGCATCCTACACAATGGCAGAATATGACCCTAGCTGAAAGAGAGGGAAATACACAAAGTAGAGTGGGCAAGAACAGTGTGTCAGTTTTAGTGGACCATTTTTAGTACAACTTCTACTCTGTCAATTGTTTCGTTATAAAGAAAAGCTCAGCTCTGCTAAGTGTTCCAATTTGAGATTTTATATTGAAAGTGCTTTTGTGTTGATTTGTAATGCTTGGAATTATGAACCATTACTGCTAGTGAAAGTTGATATTTTATCGAGATGAGTCATCGGTAAGATTAGAGCTAATCAGTCATTCAATGTTGCTAGATTTGTTTGAACTGCATGTTAATATAAGTAAGAGCATGCTGTTACTACATGCGGCTAGAATTCTCAATTCAAGCAAAGATTGTATGCTGAACGATAATGTTTGAATATGTTGTTTGCTTGTTACAGATTTGTTTATTAAAGATATCTTTACAAATTACTATATTTTACTAATAAGGTCATTCACTTGACTTATTCCGATGTGTGTAAGCTAGTCAGTGCTAACGTGTTATCCAAATACGATGGAATGAAATGAATTATTCATTTTCAAACTTCTGTAAATAGATCAACTATATTTTTCTGTGTTTTATATTTTCATTAAATACATCAAACTTTGTATATTTTTCATTAATATTTTATGTAGCATTAATATTAAGTAATAAAAGACATGTATTAATTCATATGCATTGAATTAACATTCGTTGGATTTTCATTACATGAATAGTGGGCATATATTTTGCAGTGAATCAAATTTAGTTGATTTATAATTTGGAGGATTGAAGATCTTATTTAAGGAATGATTTTTTTAAAGGGATTCTACTGTCAAGTTAACACTAAGTTAACAAACAATATGCCCTTATTTTAGTAAACAATACAATCATCAAATAGTTTTATATTTGTATACATTATGATATTATTTTGGTTACTATGCAACATTATTTACATATCAACGTGTGAGTCCTGAATTGTCATTTTGCAGCGACAGTTCTGAAGTTAGCACCTGTATGGTCGATTGTTTATGGTACCAATGCTGCATTAATATTTCAGGTGATATGGACTCATGTTTTGAAGTCAATTGACCTTAATCATTATATCTGAATGTATGTGACATTTTCAGAATTATAGTTGTTGACTTTTCTCTCATATTGGATATATTACATAGTTTGCTGAATTTTTATGGACATTTTGTTTTGTATTTTACCATATATATTTCCTGCTGTTTTTTTTTTCACAAGAAAATGTCTTCCAATTTTTCTTTGGTTGTGAAAGTATACTGTACACGTGTTTCTTCATTTTATGGCCATTATGGTTGTTTTATAATTTCTAGTTTATTAAATGTGTTTATTGTTTGTTTGTTGATTATTTCTTAAAATGAAACAAATATAAATTCTGTTGATAATATCAGGACAGGTTGTGAAGCATAAATAGTTTCCCACTTCTTTCTGTTTTCTGTTTGGTTGTTAAACTTGACTGACTATCTTAATTTATGATTGGCTGAACAAAACGTAAAGGCTAATTTATTGGGCTATGGTCTTATAGCGGTTGATTGAGCAATACTTTTCAGTTAATAGATGTCTTATTATTGCACTATTTATAGAGCCTATGTTCTATTTGTAAATATATAGCTTTACTTGTCTCCACCTGTAAAGATCTTCAAATTTCATTGTACATTAAAATACATTCCATACTTTTCAGTATTTTAAAGTCACATCATACATATATTTTGAGACATAGATATATATGTTGCATCATGCATGTGAGAACAGAAATCAAATATGCTGACACTAATACACTTACAATATATTTTTATGTATTCTTGAAAAACCTTCCTAATAACATTGAAGACATACACCATTTAGACATTTAGACAGTATGCTATTTATATATGTCTCATGTGACCTGGACTAGGTGAATATAATTATCACATTCATCTTCGTGTATTATCAGAGACCTACATTCATGCACAATGTATTATCATTTGACCTCTGTATTCCATTCATGTCATCTATTTTGGCCAGTTCTTTCAATGTTGCATTCATTTTGACCTTCAACTTACATTATTTTGTCCTCAACTAGTTGAGGGCAAACTTCGAGGTCAAAACTGAATGTTTTAAGGCTTTAATTGTAAAGGAGTCAGTACTTTAAACCTTATGCACATATTTGCAAACCAAATTTCATTAAACTTTGTCCCAGTATATATTTAACCATATAGATATTTAATGTTTTATTTTCTTTTATTCCCAACAAATAATATGGAGAAAGTTTTACTCGAAGTATAACTTTTACAAGTTTTAAACTAGTTTATGTTTGTTTGAGTATTGTTTTGAATATTTTATATTGCTGACAAAATTATACATGTTAAAATACAGGTTTCTGGTTATTGTTGTGTTAAAAAATATAGATATTGATTTAGGACCATAATAGTGGAGATGTACTCTTCAACTTGTATACGTTTTTTCTTCGAATTTCCACTTCACTTGATTCATGTGAATTAGTTTGGTTGTGTGTTTTATGGTTTTCATTATAAATGTGTTTTATATATAGCGGGGGATACATTTCTGTTGTTGATGTCTTAAGGGGATTAGGCCTGTGTACTGATTGATCTCAATGTTAGGTTTTTGTTTAGATATAATATTGCCAGGTATATGTACTATTATTGTTTAATCCTCATACAATTTGATTAACTCTCATATTATTAATGAAGTCAGATTAAGATATGTTTCATCCTTTTCGATTTCTTATTGAAATTTATATGAATCATAACATTATGATTTATATTTCACCCTTGAAATAGATTCAAAATTAGTGGTTTAGTAATATATTTTCTGGGTATACTTAAGTTCTTAATTGGGTCCTTAACTTTTTATACTTGTGTCATTGTCAATTCTGAATTGAGCTGCTTCGATATTCTTTGTTAAAGACGTTAAAATGAATATTGACCGATTGTGTCAAATTGCGTTTTCATGGAGTAAAGTGTTTAATTACATTATTATTATAAAGTCTTGTTTTTTGTATTGCATCATACCTTCTATATACTGCCACTTGTATTTTTGTATTCCAATATTTTTATAACATACCATATTATTATGAAGTATAATTGTGTTTGTACTATATAAATATTTTATAATTGTTAAACGTGGAAGTAATACTTTATTAACCATGTATCTTAAAGATTAAAGTATTTTGAAACTGCTCATGTTGTTTGTTTCTGTATGATATCCACCACACCTGTTATATTTTCTTTGTCAAGTCATAGAATTTTGTCGGATGGAATATAGTATGAAAAAAAAGCAGTCATAGACTGCCACATTCCCCGCCGAAGATAATATGCGCTATAGCTTTCCCTAGTAGTTATATTGTAACAAGTTTCGGCAAAATGTCGGACGGACCAACGGACGAAATGACTTACACCATAGCTATATATAAGTCAGTCGCCTAGTCTGTCATCAATGACTGGACAATGATGTCGAAAAGGAAAAACCAATAATCCAAAGTGAAGTACAATAAAGCATAGGTGGCAGTATCAGTGTTTGGAAAAGAAAAAATCCGTCACTGAGCTAATACACTACATGGACCGTATATATATCGATTGTCTATCTAACTCCATGTACACTATCAAGGTATAAAGCGTAGTATATGTCTATGTCCAAAGATTGTGGAACATCGCATAGGCTTGGGTCCCAACAATAATTACGATACTGTGAGCGCAGCGGGTAACCCGTGCATAAATAAAATGACCTTGAGCGAAGTTAAATAACGAAAGTAACACTGTTTTGCTGTTTTGCAGTTATAAGATACAATTGAACGAGATTTTCGGTAAGAATGAATATCTTATAGTTTATTTGAATGACTTGTATAGCGATTTTTCTTCAACGCCCGTATTTTATGTTGAAACAATGAGATGCAATGTTCCACAATCTTTGGCATATAGACATATAGTACGCCTTGTACCTTGATAGCTCAGTACGGATTTTTTAAAATATTTTTTTATTATTTTTTTAATCGTTTGCGGACAAAACACTGATACTGCCACCTGTGCAATAAAGTATATAACAATTACAAAAGTAAAGGAATTCTCGATAATACATGTACTTACATATATGTTTCTAGTAGAAGGCTATTATCAACCTGATATGTTGATTCCTGCGATAAATCCACTATAACAATCGAATTTCACACTTATATATCCAATGGAACGAATAAAACACAAATCACAGATGGATAACTTCAGGATCACTTTCGCTTTGCTGAACTTCACTATACTTTAATTCTCACTTTTTATTTTCCACACTTCTTTTCACACTTCTAACGAAAGCTATGCTCCAATGCACTAATTTTTCTCAACTACATTCTTTTTTCACTAGATTTTTATTCATAGACCCATGTATCTTATGCTGTGATCATTGTAGTTGCTTCTGATGAATCCTTTAATCCAATTTTTGTGTACTACTTTACTCATAATTAAATCCATATGAGATAACTGGCTGCCTTCTAAATGTTTCTCCTTGTTATTTTACTCCACGGTTAAATTTGCTTTTTCCTTGTATTGTAAACATTGAAGTTTGCATAATAATTCTTCGTCAAAATTATTAAGTTTTGTGGTTTTCTTCACTGGTTCTATGGTAAGTTCTGTTGGATCGTTATTGGTTAAAGATACTGGCTGATCATTTATAAATTTATACGTCGGACGTTCAAATTGTACTTAAACGATGAAATTTTAGGTCATCTACCTCACCTTCACCAAGTGTTTGACTTTCAGTCAACTTCTCAATCATACATAGTTACATACAGTAAAACTTCGTTATGACGAGCATCGATATCACGAGTACGCTGCCTATCTCGAGCAAGTTTTAATAAACCAAAATCCATTTTTTATATTCAATGCATGTCCTTTGGTTAGTTCCTATGGTTATTTCGAGCACTCGGTTTATCTCGAGCATTTTACCTGTCCCGATCACTCCTCGATATAACGAAGTTTTACTGTAGTTGATTTTTTTTCATAGTTTTGGCCTCAACTAAGTTAGTCAATAAGTTCAGTAACGTTGGTTGCCGAGAAATAAATCCGCATTACGTACATGTCACTAAATACCTTAAACAGTGATTCAATCATTTTTATTTGATTTACTATACCATGTATACGTTGAGGGACTATGTACTCTTTTTAATACAAATTGTACTCCAACAAGTCTATAATTTGAATTTTCCTTCATATTATCTGGTCACCCGTCTTAAACAGTGACAGAAAGAATACCATTAAGCCAGAATGTATTACAAATTATTGCTAATGACACTGATCATTCCTAACATACGAGGGTCACTTGGAAAGAACTAATCAGTTGCCGATACATCAAAATGAGCGTCTCTGACTATATAAAAGTGTATATTACTGTTTTTCCGTTTATCGATTATAATCGAAAATTGATCGAAAATTACCGACCTTTTTTGAGAATAGATTATTTAGGAAAGATAACTCTTGAAATATTTGTTTTATTAACTCAATAATGAAGCATATCAAGCAAGCATTTAAGAGATGTGGATAAACACTCTGTGATGAACTATTTAGATCAAAGCAATAT
The DNA here is from genome assembly GCA_963678985.1 of Spisula subtruncata. Taxonomy (NCBI): domain Eukaryota; kingdom Metazoa; phylum Mollusca; class Bivalvia; order Venerida; family Mactridae; genus Spisula; species Spisula subtruncata. The sequence goes on along the minus strand of OY787677.1, from coordinate 28,885,726 downwards.
TTGTCAAAACAGTTTATTTTAGGTTATAAAGCACTTTGCAGTCCTATCTTAATATGGAGCAGACCTTTAAGGTTGGAATATTTGAATCCTTCAGCATATATCTGTCGCACCAAGCATAATTCAAAATAAAACTAACTGACTTATACTTATTATAACTAAATGGGCATATTTATATGAATAATATCTATAATAGGTAATAGGCAAGAAACAAACACATTTAACCTATCTTTTGGCATACAATGTCTTGGAAAAATAATCGATTATAATCGATAATCGATCGAAGGGTTCCCACAAATATTCTTAGACAAAATTCCCTAACTTTTCCCTGATATTTCCCTGACCAGACAGAAGTTTTCCCTGACTTTTTTAGCGATCGGGCCTTTTTGTTAGAGCATAATAGCACAATAGAAACAGTGAAAAGTAGGTTATATTTGATTTATATGGAACCAAAATGTTTCACGTAGCACCTTTAAGGGCTGTTGTCTGACACAAAGTAGATCTTAAATGAAGAATTCCCTAACTTTTTCCTGACTTTTGCACAATTTCCAAATTTCCCTGACAAATTTCAAAATTTCCTGACCTTGAAAAAAATATGTTTTCCCTGACCGTGGGAGCTGTGGATCGGTTGTGCCAGACCGATAAATCGATTATGATTTTTCCATCCGGTTCCAATCACTAGTGTATATTTGCTTAAATATATATCTCTAAGCTAGACATTCTTAGTGGGTTTTTTTATCATTTAAAATGAAAGCATTTCCATTTTATTGATATTCAAACAGGGCAAGTTTAATAAACTGGACAAAAATCTCTTATGAAATATGTAAGAAAATTTTATTATATGGGCTCATTAGATTTCTGAGCGCTGTTGTCACATGTCATTTTGACTGATCGAAATTAAATTGGTATTGTTTGAAAAATGTATTTTGGCACTCTTAAATGTAAATCTAAAAATTTGAAAATATTAAGTTGTAATTAAATTACATTAGTTTTAACAAGATACATCTGCACCCAAAATACCAAACATAAATACTAAATAATAATAAGTTTATGCTAACTTAATCTATTAATTTATCAACATTTCTAGATAATGGTATGTAGTTTCATTCGTTAGACGATTAAAATGCATTTTACCTCAGTTGTATATTTTTATATCAAAATTTTATGTTCGATTCTAATTTTTAAAATATCCCCAATTTGTGACAAAAAAAGAAATTTCACCCCTCTTAAAAGTCTTGTACACTTCATGTAATACTTCTGATATGAAATTACCATTAGGTGCTTTACTTTAGTTTTTTAGTATTATTGTTGTATTACCATGCTCTTTAATTAGGCCGCGTAATGGACACATTATGAATAATTCAGTATTATATAGTATGTGAAAGATAATAACATATTTTATATTGAAAATAGCTATATGTTCAACTTCTCCATGTCAAACGTCCAATAGTACAGTACCGTAACGCCGCATGGGGCACATATCCAGTACAAGGCTGTTTTCAAGAGTATTTGAAACACAACAGTTTCTTAGTACAACTGAAGCTATTTAAACTGTACAAACAATAATGTAAATGTAATGTTAATTTACCAACAGTTAAACAAGTATACAATGTCCGATTTCAATATTGTCTTGTTTGTTGGCTAGGCAAAGACTGTATCTTTCAGAAAATGTCCGTGTTCATACATATTTATTGAATATTAAACCTCTTTAGACTTGTCGAACAATGATTAGAACTTTCAAGTGACCCTCGTATATATGCAGAATGTTCGGATTTACGACATGTAACTTTTTAAAAGGTCCCGGCGGCTTAAAATCTTTTCGGATTATTCATTTTACAGTACTTCCGGGTCGGAGTGATGAGAAGATCATTGTTACATGGTTGCTCCATGACATTGTCAAGACACCATAGTGAATACAGAAGGCTCCAGACACGCCGGGTATTTAACAACCTTTAGTCTATTTGTATACACAGATTGGACAGGTATTTAAAATGTGTGAAGGAAAATGCATTGTAGCAACAGTCAACTAGCGTCCGTTGCCTAAGTTTGTAATTTCCTCAAAAGAATGAAACAGTAGGATGCCAACCTGTTCGTAAATGCGATAAATCGAATGGGCAATGGGACGAAACGTTACACGGACGAATAAGAACGGGTCCGAGTACGAATTATTTTGACAAGCTGTTTTCATACGCATGGCTCGTAACAGTTAAACGATAGATTGTATGCAAAAGATTACACAGTGAAGTTTACCAATCAAAGATCTCACACTACTGTATACGTGTATGTTGCTTATATTGTTTTAAAAAGAAATATTTTTTTTCGATATGCCGGAACAGATCGCGCCATCTTACTTAACACAATGTAACACAAAGACTAAAAAATACTGGAAAGGACTATTTGGTGTGCAAAAAGATGCAAACGATAATGAAATGGACGCCTACGTTTAGTAGACCTATGTTCTTTATTATTATACAGTATGCGTGGTATGCACTGCCAAAAATAAAGAGTAAAGAAGCATATATATTTTAAATTTTGCAATACTGCTACTATATATATGACAGTGTAATCTGAGAAAACCGAACACATTCAGGACCGCCTGATTTTTTGTAATTAACAAAAGTTCGGTATAAATTTATATTTCCAAAATAGGTACATTTTTTTGTATTTTTTATCGTAAAAAGTTTGACTTGATTGGTATTTGTAATACATGTTTCAGAATCACAACATGTGTCGGATATTTAATGGACAGAGTGGCTTCGAAAGACATATATTATAATACACAAATAAAGCTTTTGTTTACACCAATTAGTTATCCAAAGTATCATAATTTGTAAAATAACACAGATTTCAGGATCTGGCTACATGGGCGTAGTCCTCAGTCGTGGGGACAGAGGGGCCAGCCCCCCCCAAATGTCTGGACGGGGGGAGGCCAGCCCCCCCAATGTCTGGACAGGGGGGACATATCTTTCTTCAGCTCTTGGTGTAAACGTATAAAAACAATTTATCCCAAGTTGCCAAATGTTTGTCCCCCCCCCCCAATGTTGAAGACACTCCTATGCCCATGGGCTATACTAGTATTTTAAAAGCATAATTGAATATAAACATATTTTCCTGAGCATGTGTAGAATAATTTAATCTTCTAGATAGCTGATAACGAACGTTCAAGTCTTCACAATTATATTCACTTATGGATGCTCGGGAGAAACATGTGGATGTAGACATTTGTTAAATATTTACACGTCGCTGGCTTAGAATGAGAAGGTCGTAAATACAAAATCATTATTTTGAAAAAAAAACAAACAAGAAAACTGTCTGGCAATCTTTACTTATAGTAAAACAAGCTTTTTAAACTACAATTTAGTCAACACAACAAGTTTCGATTTTCGTGACAATCGGCCCATATGAAGCGCCTTATGATACAGAATTCAAATATGCATACGTCTTATAAGGTCGCAAGTGGCCTTCTCATTTTTAGCCAGCGATGTATTCAAAAGAATCTTGCTTGACACCATCGAGGATGCATGGTCAAAATATTGTAAAGCAATTCTTGCAGCTAGTTTCACCTCTGTATAATTGTGGATGTAATTAAAAAGGGTTCATTAGACATCATTAACACCATGTCCTCTCCAAGACGATCTCTGCTTGGTAAACTCATCCTTAATCGACAACTGAGTGGCCGTTTTAAAAAGCGTAAGCCTATCTTAGAGCCAAATCAAAATAACAAACCGAAACACTGGGCTCGCTACCAACATCTGTTTAGTACTATGGTATCAGAGGTAATACATTACAATGGATAAGATCATTCTTTCACAATAGAAGTCAGCAGGTCCTTGTAAAGGGGAGTACATCAGAGAAACTGGAGGTTCTTTCAGGCGTACCCCAGGGTCCTGTTTCTTTTTCTCGTTTAAATAAACGACCTTCCCTCGGTCTGCAAATCTTCCAATGCAAACCTCTTTGCTGATACTATGCTGGACAAACCCATCAATAGTTGCTAGACTCCAGGAAGATCTCTCAGCCCTCGAAGAATGGAAATCGAGATGGCAGATGAGGTTTCATCCGGACAAGTGTACGGTGCTGAGAATCACAACCAGCAAGATACCAGTCTACGAGACCAACTACTATCTTCATTGTCAACAACTCCAAGTAGTGGACAGTGCCAAGTACCTTTGTGTGACACTCAGCGACGACCTGCATTGGGAGAAGCACACACAGGCAACTGTTACATCTGCTATAGGGCCTCCAAGCAACTAGGCTTCTTCAGACGTAACGTAAGTGACTGCAGCAGGGTAGTGAGAGACACTACCTACAAGACATTGGTTCGTCCTACTATGAGTATGCCTCAACACCTTGGGATCCCATAGAGCGGATTATATCAATCGTCTCGATAAAGTACAGCACCGGGCAGCCCGTTACGTGTGCAACAACTATACAGACAAAACACCAGGGTGTGTCACAGGCATGGTAAGTTCACTTGGCTGGGAGGCTCTTGTCGGCCGCCGACGTGCCATACGACTGACCATGCTTATCAATATCAAGCACTTCCTGGTGGAATCCCAGAGGAACCTCTGCGAGGCGGAAATGCTTACGTCCCAGTCGTCAATTATTTCCACCTTTTGTATTTATTGCGGCAATTAACTTTATTCATTCCCATGACGTCATTTGTATCGATTCCGCACGTTTTTACGTCCTTGTCGCTTGAATATTACCAGCGTAACGTGAATCACGTGCAAATCAGGGATTTAGAAAATTCGTGTTTGGTTTTCGTAGATTCTGCACGTTGTTCACGTATTTTGATTTTTACGCATACAGTTCTACCTACAGTTCGTGAATCACGATTTGTAACGCCAATCTGGTCTGAAGCCGGACTCATACAGGCAATGGGATTTCCTTCTTTACTGTATTTCGGGTGAATGCTCTCGTGTTTACTATTTTCAAAAGTGAAAGCACGTTGATTTGTTTGTATCACGTGATGCGATTTTGTTGATGTGAAAACGAAAACAATCCCCGGAATCACTATATATTTTTAGTATATTTAATTACTTAATTACCGGACCCACACAAACATTTGTTGAATCCTATAATTATGTGATGACCATATGATAAAATATTTGTTAATTGAAAATAAATCTACTCGAGTAGCAGGGGCTGTTAACTTTGCATCTACGGCCTTCACCCCGGGGTGGGCTTTGGGTAGTCGGGAAAACGACCGTGTTTTAACTTCCAGCTTCTGCCTGGTAAATGTTGGGATTTTCCCCCGAACCAATACCCCGTGGACAATTTTTAAATAGTTGTCAGGGGGGAGGGGGGCGTTGAAATACAGGAGATAGATCTACTAGATCTACCGTAATGCTGCTGTGGAAGGACACAGCTTTTTCAATAACACAGTCAGTGACTGGTCCTGTTTCAATGACACAGTCAGTCACAGGTCCTGTTTCAATAACACAGTCAGTCACAGGTCCTGTTTCAATAACACAGTCAGTCACTGGTCCTGTTTCAATAACACAGTCAGTCACAGGTCCTGTTTCAATAACACAGTCAGTCACAGGTCCTGTTTCAATAACCCAGTCAGTCACAGGTCCTGTATCAATAACACAGTCAGTCACATGTCCTGTTTCAATAACACAGTCAGTCAAGGTCCTGTTTCAATAACCCAGTCAGTCAAGGTCCTGTTTCAATAACACATTCAGTTGCAGGTCCTGTTTCAATAACACAGTCAGTCACTGGTCCTGTTTCAATAACACAGTCAGTCGCAGGTCCTGTTTCAATAACCCATTCAGTCGCAGGTCCTGTTTCAATAACCCATTCAGTCGCAGGTCCTGTTTCAATAACACATTCAGTCACAGGTCCTGTTTCAATAACACATTCAGTCACAGGTCCTGTTTCAATAACCCAGTCAGTCACAGGTCCTGTTTCAATAACCCAGTCAGTCACTGGTCCTGTTTCAATAACACAGTCAGTCGCAGGTCCTGTTTCAATAACCCAGTCAGTCACAGGTCCTGTTTCAATAACACAGTCAGTCAATGGTCCTGTTTCAACTCAAGGTACTACAGGGACAGATCCTGGGCCGGTATTTATAAAGCATCTGAAGTGAAAACTTAAATATTTTGACTTAAGTTAAATTTTGAGCTGCCCATATTTCACAAGAAACAAAAAATAGCCCATGTTTTCCATATGATTACTATAGTTCTTTACACAATGTAAATAATTGTTTTATTGGTTTTCCTTTTTAGCAGATACACTTAAGAAAGTTTTGAGATTTTAAGTTTTCACTTAAGATGCTATATAAATACCGACCCAGCTGGTCCTATAAGGGCATTTATAAATAAGACATTTGCAAATACAAACAGAACAAATAAAACATAATTATAAACAAAGACACAAAATGCATATACGATTTTAGCTAATGTATTTGCTTTAAACGGGGATTTTAAATACTGTCCATAGACAATGTCCTGCTTCAAAGAACAAGGAAATCTACAATAAACAACGTTACGTGCTCGATCTAGACCCTGTCAATGATGGTCCAGCATCCCGCGACATGTACCTGGATACACCCACTCTAAGAGTCACGTGAGTATCGAAGAACACGGAATCCAGACAACCCACAAGGCCGACCAGCAATTAAAATAGTAAATAGATTTTCTAATTTTAATTATGCCGAGCATAGCCTTTATTTGCTTTATTTCTACTGAAACATCAATCGTAAAAGCTCGGCCATTTCCGTTTGTCTCCGGTAAATACATTGGATAAAAATCGAGGTGACCAGAATGCTGAAACATGGCAGGCATATATAACTATGTACCTCCACCCGTATTTGAACCCGGTCGCATGATTAGACGGCAAGCGCACTCACCACTGAGCTACGGAGGCACACAAATTGGCATACACACAAATGATCAAAGAATGGTCATCTGACGGAGACTGACACAGGTGGCAGTATCAGTGTTTGGGAAATAAAAATTAAAAATAAATATATAACTAAATTTCCGTCACTGAGCTAAGTACTGCATAGTATATAAGATCAGTGACGGGATTTCTTAAATATTTTTTGTTATATATTTTAATCTTTTGCGGACCAAACACTGATACTCTCACCTGTGGAGACTAATAGTGAGAAACAAGTATTATAAGAGTGCATCTGACTAGAGCAGAACACAGGTAACTGAACATATGTATCATTGAAAATAAGTAAAACAAAATTGCAGATCAGAACAGTTTGCATGGATCTAGAAATGGTGTCCCAGAATTACATATGTTCACCACATTTCCCGTAGAAAAACTTCAATCTTCTGCCAAGTGACTCAGAAAAAAGATTTGCTTGCATAATGTCAGAAAGTTTAATATATAAAGGGTTGTCATAGCAACCAATAATCGGCTAGGCGGGGCAGTGATTTTTTAAACATTTTTCACACAATTCAACTGCTTGTACCTCACATATGACAAGTCTAATTTTAACATGGTTTTGGGAAATAAAGCGCGATGTACTTGGAATGTTCACTAGTAATTTCGACTTCATAAAGGTTCGCGTTGTGGTTTTATGTTATAGCTTGGCTATTTTGACTTGAGCCTGACCTTTATGCAGGAATATATTACAGGTTTCTTGCTTTGAATATATCAATTTCCGCAAGAAAATCGTGCAATATCGGTATTTCAGATTTGTGTTTATGTTACACCTCGAGCGTCTTCGTGATACTCCCCGATTATAAAAACATACAATCGGGTTTTTACAACATTTCAACGGCGTGTTTGGGAGCCACGACGAAGGCGACGAACTATCTCAGTATTACCGCGCGGAATTAGATAACTACATTAGCATGGAACCAAATGCTCAGACGCAGCGCCTAACCCGACCCTTCGAATTACAAGAACTTAATAAAGTTCTACCTTCCTTGTCACGGAAGAAATCTCCCGGTCACGATAAGCTTGTAAATGAGCATATATTATACGGTGGAGACACAATCAAACTCATGTTGCTTTCACTATTTAACTCTATTTTAACCCACGTCAAGGTGCCTGGAGACTGGCAAACAAGCATCATTATCCCCATATACAAGGGAAAGGGTAAGATTAAGACAGATCCCTCCAGCTATCGCCCTATCTCCCTTATACTCGTACCTGCTTTCTGCAAAGTATTTGAAAAAGTTCTTCTTAATCGAGTCAACTTTCATCTGAAAAATGGGGTCTCCATCTTCCCAAATAGGCAACAACAGGGCTTTCAACCCAATCTCAGCTGTTTATCAACGGCCTTCGCTGTACAAGAAACAATTTTATACAATATTGAACGTCATTCTGATGTCTATGTTGCCTGTCTCGATCAAAAAGCTGCATTCGACACAGTGCGTTTTGAAGCTCTTTTTCTTAAACTCGGTAGACTGCAGGAAACTTCTTAAGACTTATTATATCAAAATATACTAACCTTAAGATATGGTACGAATTCAAGGTCACACATCAGACATTGTCCACATAAAAAGAGGGGTACGACAAGGTGGTGTATTGTCTACCTTCCTCTACTTGGTATACATAAACGACCTACTAAATGAACTTGAACAAAACAGGAACGGGTCCAAGGTCATGACCGTAAAAACCGGAAATCCCGCATTTGCTGATGATATTTCGCTTTTATGCCTAACACCCCTACACCTCCAAAAACAGGTCGATATTGTATATCAATACTGTAATCACTGGAATATTGCTATTAATGTTCACAAAAGTAGCGTTACAGTCTTCACTAATTATAAGAAACGGTCCCAACCAAGAGTGGGTATCTTGTACGGCAACCAGTTCATTGATCAGGCTGATAATTTCGTCCATCTTGGTATTTTGCACTCGTTTAATTTAAAAAACAAAGACAGGATTAATGAACGCCTACTCAAAGCAAGAAATGCTTTCTTCTCATTGTCAGCGCAAGGTGTGCATGTCTGTGGCGTCAACCCACGTATATCCGCAAGTATCTATACTAAAATCATAATACCGATAGCCCTGTATGGTTCGGAGTTGTAGAACAACATACTTACCTCAGACTTTACTGCAATATCTCAATTTCAACATTCTGCTGTTAAGCGCACTAAGGGTTACCAATAGCTACCCGATCTGATATGGCAGAATCTATGCTAGGTCTGAACCGACTGCCGTCCAAGATAGAATCTCGCAAACTTATGTTCTTAAACTTATGACCCTTCCATCGGGCTCTGTGACACGAGATATTTTTATTCGAAAACTTGTACTATTTCTAAGTGATCGTTCAAAAGTAACTCTTGGATTCATCCCAGACATTTGTAACATTCTGACTAAATATGGCTTACAGTCAATTATTAATACTTTCATAACCACTCCGCAATCTATACCGTCCAAGCGAGAGTGGAAATATACTGTAACGTCTGCAGTACAACTGAATGAAACTCTCTTGATTCTTCAACCACAAATAACTCCATCGATAATATATAACGTTTGTAAATTAAAATCTTTTATTACATCATGTGCGTTATAGCCAGATTATGGACAAGAAGAGTTCTACTGGAAAATAATATCTGTGAAATATGTGAATCCATCTATCAGGAAGAACTTGTACATGTGATTAGTGAATGTAACTGTACTTAGACAATCAGATCTCTCTTTTTAGACTCGCGTGTTGAATACATCAGTCGAGACGATATAAATGAAATAACATCACTTGACAGTATGTCGCTCTCACCTAAACTCTTATGAGCTCCTTTGGAACCAGTGTTTGATGTTGATACTGAGCACGAATTCCTTAGTTCGTCTTATAAGTATGTGAACAATTGTCTGAACATATACTCTGCTTATAGTGTAAACTGAGCCATGTCGGTAATACATGTAAATTGAACGGTCAAATAGCTGACCAATAATCTTTTGAGGCATGTAATGTCTTTTCATGTACATGTACATTTTGTAATTATTATGATGTTCCAAATTGTATAACCACTTATTACTCTGTTACTTTGTACATATTGTGTTCAATATCCTCTTCACAGAGGGAAATAAAGAATTGAATTGAATTGAATTGAAGTATACCAGTTGTTGCGCCTCACCAGTGAAAATATGAATAGTGAAAGTATACCTTCTGAATGGCACTGGGACATGGATTTTACCCGGGGCATGAAAAATCAAAATCCACACCCTTCCCTGGTGCTGGGGCTGGGTTTATGACTGGTGTTACATTCATAGTCGAGGAATTCAAGCTTCAAATCAGATTGTCGTAACCAAGCGTGAACTTGTGATTCATGCACTGTAGAACTCTATCTGTAAAATCAAATACGTGAAAAAACGTGCAGAAATTACAAATGACGTCAAAAATAGAATCTCCGGTTTACCCGTGATTCACGTGACGTTGGTAACACCAAACGACAAATACGTGAAAAACGTGTAAAATCGATAAGAATGACGTTATGGAATTGTATATTACAAGCTATACCTCGCAATAAATATGCTGAAAAATATGGATTGCGATTTCTGTTGTACAGGGTGATCATTAATATATGGTAACATAAATAACTTGAATACCTTTGTCAGATTTAGTGATAGAGTAGTGGTTTGACCCTTATTTCAAAGCAAATGTGTCCAAGTTTTTATTAGTTGTGATTAATAAATGCATCATGTGTGAACTTGGTGTCAATAACGTCATAGATGAAGGCGTACATTTTCATTAATTCCAAGAAATTTTGCGATAGAATCATTTAAATTAGCACCCTGTACTCACAGAACAAAAACTCTTTGTATTTTTGATCATGTGAATGTCTGATGGAGGGAGTGTATACAGTAAAGTTCCGCTAATAAGACCAGTCAAAAAGGTGGTCTTAATAGCAAATCGGTCTTATTAGCGGACCTTTTTTGTTCTAAATTTAATACTTAGGGACCTTAAACTGGCAAAAATCTGCATGATTTCAAAATAATCAAAGTGGTCTTATCAGCGGAACTTTACTGTACTGCAAAACCAGTATATTTAATTGATTTGAAAACTCCAATACACTGTGAAATGGATAGCATCAATATGTAAAATGCAAGGAATTATTGGTAATTTACGACTTCATATGGTGCTGATATTCGCAGTTTTGCAGAAATATGAAAAACGATTCAAACATCTGCTGAGAAAAACATATGTAACATTTGAAAATGATTTATGTCCTGAATAAAACTTGCATGTATATGTTAAACAATGAAATATAATAACGAACATTATCTTACAAAATGACGAACTTATTAAAGTTATTTATGTTACCATATATTAATGATCACCCTGTACATATAGCGGACACTCGAATATGCTGGTTAAAGTATCCTACTTCATGTATTGTTGATCCTTTGCAGCCAATCAGAATCAATATTTATTTACCGGAGACAAACGGAAATGACCGTACTTTCACGATTGGTCCTCGCACTGCGGTGCTTTCGCGCAAAAATAGAAGGGAGTATAACTGTTACTATTAAATCCACTGGTTGGTAATTACCTGGGACTTTACCTGTGCTATGAATTGTACCAGGGGTTTGAAAAGGCAGAGTGAAATCCCTGCCATTTACCGGGATTTTGGTCGTGATTTCAATTGACCGGTGCATTACGTCCCTAGACTAGTCTATATTAATAACTGGCCAAGTCTACCAGGGGCCATAATTCTGCTCAAAATGTTGGATAACATGGCGTAGACAATATAATGCACCGGTCAAATTGAAAGGAACGGGGGAAAGCATGGGGAAAGTACCGGGGTTTACCTTTCTGATTTCCCCGTACTGCCGGATGAGTGCGGGGATTTTGTACCGCGCCAAAATAGCGGAGACATATAGTTGGTAGGGACCATACATGTATTTCTGTATTATGGGGGAGATTTGGTTGGCATTTTACCTTCGCCATGGCCTTGGGTTGCAGGAGTTTTATACAAAGGGTTTGAAAAAAGCAAAAAAAGTCAAAATCCATGAGGTTTTAATTAATTGGTGCATTACGCCCCTAGCCTATATTAATAACTGGCCAAGTCTATCAGGGGCCATACTAATGCTCAAAAGTTGGATAAAATGGCATTGACATTACATGTATATTTAAATGTGTTTATGATGGTAGTGAATCAAATATGTGCCCAACGTACGAAGCTCGTCCTTTAATGCATTCCCATTGCCTGCAAGAGTCCTGCTTCAGACCAGATTAGCGTTACAAATCGTGAAATCGTGATTCACGAACTGTTGGTAAAACTATAAGCGTAAAAATCAAAATACGTGAACGGCGTGCAGAATTTACTAATGACGTCAAAAACCAAACACAATTTTCGAAATCCCCGATTTGCACGTGGTTCACGTTATGTTGGTTATGTTCAAGCGACTAGTACGTACAAACGTGCGGAATCGATACGAATGATGTCATGGAAATAAAGAAAACAAGTTAATTGTCGCAATGAATACAAAATGACGGTGGAAATAATTGATGGCAAGGACGTTGGAATGTCCACCTCGCAGAGGTTCCTACTAAATAAAAGTCTTTACAAATATGGAGTAGATCTATTGGCCTCGTATTCACACACACACAAAAAACATGTTAAAATTTTCGGCTTAGCATAAATAAAAAAACATTCGGGGAACATGCCCCAGGACCCCCTAGCAACTCTGGATCTATCATGTGCGTACACTGAAATTAATCCCAGTTACGCCCCTGGAATCGTTCAGTGCGTGTAAACGGCTAAAACGAGTGGGTAGACGGCTATCTACCGATAAAAACCCGAACCAAGGAAAGAAATTGCAATTATATCTTTAGCTAATAGAGACATGGCCGATGATGATCTCTGAAAACTCCGTTTACATATTATTATCTTAAATTCTTTCAAGTCTTCGTAGTTTCTCAGAACATTCGCGTCAAATGCGCTACAAACAGAGAATCATGTTTTGGGGGGCAAGCTCAACATTTTACTGTTCTATCTCACTGAAAATACATGTAACACAATTGGCCAAATTATTTGACACATATGCTTGAAATATATAAGACCACATGTCCCGTGACGTTTGACTGGTTCTGGGAAGAGAATAAAGTCAGAAATGTTTTCTTTACTAAAACCTTGAAATGAACGCATGTGCCGAATTTTTTAGCTAAATATTTTTGAACAAGTGTGCAGACGATGTTTCAAGAAAAACGATTTTTTCGGGTTAAAAGAGGCATTCCCTATAACTAGCATATTTTTCTCTACTATTAAATAAAATGAGCTAAATGTACAAAGCACTATCAATTATCATAATTTGTCCGAAGAAAATGTGCGCAAATATGTCTCTATAATGTCAAAAATATATTCAAATCACCAATAATAATTTATTGCTTCCAGCGATTTATTATTATGTGGTCAAAGGGAAACAACTCGGGGCTATTTTGGCTCGTTACGGAAATATATTTTCATGTTTCCTCGGTAATTAGTGGGAGCTTTTTGTTGAAAATTTAAGGAGTTTAAGCAATGATAATTCTCATTTAATATATAAGATAATCGATTTAAACGATCAAAATTATAGGGAACGCCTCTTTTAATTGCTTAAACCTCCGGAAACTTACATGATCTTCCAGGCACTTAGCTAGCCCTCTTTGCATGTGGATTCAGGATTGTGCTAGGGGTCGGGCATGCTCCCCGAGAAAATTTTGAAACACAGGTGTAATATGGTGCGTAAAAATATCAACTTTAGGAAAATGAATTTGAAATAAATAACGTTACTTAAAAGCAACATAAAATTTCTATTAAATTACATGTAAACTTAAATATAAATCAAACGAATGCTCAAAAGCCGTTTTGATATTTTACGTAATATTCAGATATGCTCATAGAAGTCTAGTTGCCGCCGAGTTTAAAACAGCGAGCTGTATGATTACCGTGTCAACCAATGTCCTTAAGTTTGCAGCTACTACTACTAACTAGTATCCAAAATTACCAGCCTAGACAGACATTCGGTTGTTATAGTTTCAGTTAAGTAGATCGTGTAAAATTGGCTAAGTTATACACGTATTTTAGGTCTTTGGTCAATAGTAAACCCATGCAGGCCCTACCTCGAAAACGAGCCTGGTACCGCCACCGTGGCCTAGTGGTTAGGGCGTCCGCCTCCGGAGCGGAAGGTCAAATTAAAGGTTCGAATCCCGGCGGAAGCTGGGTTAGAACTGATGCGACCGGTTGGTGATCGAGCCGCCAGCTAGTTAAAGAATATAATTTTACCCATCTTCGCCAGGCGCCCGGCAATATGAGAAGGAATTCGGGAGGTTCTGTGCGAGAAAAATAGGTGTCTCATATTTATAAGTCAAACTGGCTGGCCCTTTCAATAGGGGTGACACTATAATTAACAAACACTTTACCTTACATATATCATTAAAAGTTTCATTGCCCTTAATTAAAATAGATATGTGCCTCCGAAGCTCAGTGGTTTGTCTACTCTGGCGACGGTCACTCGGGTTCAAATCCGGATGCAGGCAAATATATATGCCTGCCATATTTCAGTAGAAATGAATCAAATAAAGGCTATGCTTGGCATAACTAGATTTTTTTATATAAATCTATCATGTAAGAGTAAGACAACGGAAGCAAACGTTGATTCGTTTTGTAACTTCCCCTGATTTTCAGCATTTCTGAAATCACTATTAGTTGAATAAAAAAAAATCTAGCCGAGCAATCGTCATGAAATTTTCTATAAAACTTCTATTGTTACTTGACTTTAAAATATTATTTAAAAATACAAATAACTTACAAAGTACAAAAGTATATAATAAACTTTACTGTTTGATTCCTTGCATGCGTAATTTCATGTATGCCAAGTTTTATGCTTTTTGAATCAACACTTTTTTTCGGTCAAATAGCCTACATTTTTCAGTTTTTAGGGGTTGTCCCCTAAATCTAAGAATATCTTTACAACTAGCCGAGCAAAACTGTTGGGAATTTTCCAAATGATGGACATTAATCTGATCTTCATAATAATAACAACATGGTTTATATACCTTATACAGAAAAAATCAAAAGGAACAAATGTCCTTAATACTTTATATCGAGTTATTTTGCCGACCAAGGGAGACAACACTAGTAAGAGATGATCATGTGACTTGTTCAAAATGGCGGATGTCATTATTCTGTGACAGATTGTATTTCAATGTTTACATGACAAGATTCGGCGATAAATATTGATGAAAAAGGTAAAATACTGTCGGTGATGTTTTAAAAGTACCATTTCATATCGTGTAACAGTAAGAATTACCGATATCGACTTGTCAATTAAGTAAATTCGAATTTATTGTAAAAAGTGTTTTTGTCTTCCTCTGTCTCATATTTTCGTGTATTCTCCTGATATCCGTGCAACAATCAATTGAAACCCCTGTCTCAAAACATGCGGAAATGTAGGGGATTTCGGTTCACTTTCTGTACCCGGGTGAGATCTAAAGTCTATGATAAAGCAAAAGTAAAATTATGAGCTCCGGGGCCCAGGGTCGGAGGTTGGGATCGAGGTTCTATTGGCCTGTGCAGTACTAGTTCTGGATACCATAACTAAATGGTATTTTATTGATACTGACGATCTTTATGAATTGGAATAATCACTGAAGTGGAATAATCATTGTCTAAGAAGCTTGGACTATATTGGCCTGTGCATTACCAGTACCTAGTTTATCTTTTCAACTTTATCTGTCCTGATCACTCTGTAAGTTACAAAATGTAACTATAGGTTTTATTGTATTAATGTAATTGACATATCCAGATTGATTCAGTCTTTACGAAAAACTTTTCAAAGTACAAGTCAGTCGGGCTACCAACAAGGCAGAACCTACTACCCCGAGAAGAAATTTACTAGTCAGACCATTAAATTATTAAAATTATTTTAAATTTTCACTAGACTTTTGGACTAGTCACCTAGAGACAATTACTAGCCGGACCCGGTTTTTGAAGACTGTTGATTTGAAAGTAAATTAGTAATCTATATAGCATATCTTTACTTACCACATGGTTCAGTATCAAGAGTAGTTTCCCTTTGTAGTTGTATATAGAAAGTTTATATACTAATGATATAACTATATATTAAAGGAAACCATTTTTTTATGCTGAGCCCTGTGATCTTGACCATGTTCTGTTTGAATTTCAGCGTAACCATGGCAACACCTTATCGACATCAGGATATATCATATCATGACTTACAGGAGGTACCGCAGGATCTTGTAGAGAAGACGGCAAGATTCGTGGAGGAGTTGGACCTTTCATATAATAAAATCACATATCCTTTATATTACAAATATCAAAACCTCTGTATATATACTAGTATATCAAGTGGCTAGTAGCTAGGGTAGATTGGGCAATCCACTAACTTTTTTGCCTCTACAAGTTCAGTGCTAATAACTAAGTTTAGTACTAGTCTGCTAGTCCAAGTCCAATGAAAATCAAGAAAGAACAGTGAAAGTCTTGAAATTAAGTCTTAATAATTATTAAATGAACCAGACATGTAGCTAAGTAGTGAACTATTCATATGGATTTTGCTAGTGGGATTAGGGGAGATGCTCCCCCAGAATATTTAGAGCAGGTTGATTTACTTTTATTTCTTTTTAATTAAAGATATACTATGCCCATAATTCATGTCTTAGCAAAAAAACCTTAAATAATTTTATTTTAAATATGTTTGTGTCTTTGTGAAAATGTTTTTATGCCCCCGTATCGATAGATCGGGAGGCATATAGTAATTCACCTGTCCGTCCGTCCGTCTTTCCGTCCGTTCTTCCGTCCGGCCAGGTTAACCCAAATTGACTGTTTCTTCTAGCATTAAAATGGCTTGCTACAAAGTTTTCAAACTTGCATGGATGTTGTATATGACCACCCTCCACGCGCCTGTATCACCTGACTCCATTTTGACCTTCACCTTGACCTAATTTTGGACTTAGACTTATTGAAAGGTAAAATTCTTGGTTAACCCAAATTGACCGTTTCTTCTAGCATTAAAATGCCTTGCTACAAAGCCTTCATACTTGCATGGATGTTGTATATGACCACCCTCCACGCGCCTGTATCACCTGACTCCATTTTGACCTTCACCTTGACCTAATTTTGGACTTAGACTTATTGAAAGGTAAAATACTTGGTTAACCCAAATTGACCGTTTCTTCTAGCATTAATATGGCTTGCTACAAAGCTTTCATACTTGCATGGATGTTGTATATGACCACTCTCCACATGCCTGTATCACCTGACTCCATTTTGACCTTCACCTTGACCTAATTTTGGACTTAGACTTATCTCCCTTTAGTATTTTTACAATAAAATTTTGTCTGGAGCGTATCTTCAAAACTATTTAACGTATTGACTTGAAACTTGAAATATAAATAGATGGCAACTTGGAGAAGTGCATTGACAAAGAACCATAACTCTGTCTGTCTTCAATTTTGAATTATCTCCCCTTTAGTGTTTTTTTATAGTCAAATTTTGCTCTGACTATATCTTCAAAACTATTTAACATATTGACTTGAAACTTGGAATATAAATAGATGGCAACTTGGAGAAGTGCAATGACCAAGAACCATAACTCTGTCTGTCTTAAATTTTGAATTATCTCCCCTTTAGTATTTTCAGAATCAAATTTTGACAGGAGTGTATCTTCAAAAGTGTTTAAGATATTGACTTGAAACTTGGTATATGAATAGATGGCAACTTGGAGAAGTGCAGTGACAAAGAACCATAACATCTGTATCACCAGATCACACATGAAGTCGATCAAGGCACTGCTTTCAAATGTGGCATTATTCGTTTACCATCATAAGCCCCTTATAGTTCAAAGCCATGTAACACTATCAAACATTTTAACTGAATAATGGCCCCTGATTGACTTAGCTTTTTATGGACATGGCTTCCACGGGGGCATAAGCGTTTATTGAACGTAGTCTTGTTTATGTTACAAATGTCTTATTCATATACAATGTAGTTCTTTTGTAAGAATTGTTTTCAGTATTAGACTGCAATTGTATGCTTGCTTCCAGGCCAGTAACGACGCTGAGGCATAATGTGGCACTTCAGTGAAAATCAGTGCTTTTTGGCCTCTGAATACGCGTCCCTATTGTTTGTGATCCTTAACTTTGAACAGTGATCTCAGATTTCTCATAGATTACACTCGACTATCAACATTAGTTGTAGACCATAACATGATTACCTCACATGTGAAGATACCAGACATGCCTTCATTACATACACTCTGGGTCAACCATAACAGGATAGAAAATCTAAGTAAGTGACCTTGTCTTGTTCTTCAGGGCACTGGTAACTGTATCGTTGAAAACGAAAAAAAAACCCAAATATTTTGAAAATTTATAGAATTTTTTTTTTCATTTTTTTTTTCATTTTCAACGATACAGTTACCTGTGCTTCAGGGTTGAAGTTTTCCGAATTAATCCGGAATTCCGGATTTACATATCATTTAAAAGAGCCATGATTTCTGACCAAAATTTAAGTTATTTGATGAAAATATCTTGAGAAATGGCAAAGTTATGGTCAATTTAATATGGCTTGAAGGATTTTTTAATAAAAACTGATTTTAATATGAAATCAATATCATTGAATGTCTCTGCTTTGTGAAATGGTGCTGTTCCTTTTTGTGTCGTGTGCCTGCTGCATAAATATGTTCAACAATTTTGATTCTCTGAGTACGGGCTTCAGCGTGTTTCTTGCTATGTTGGGAAAGTACCAGTTACCAGTGAGTCAAATTGGGAATTTTTGTGGGTAAAATCGTGAAATTGGGAATTATTGAAGGGAAATCATGACATTGGGGATTTTTTGGTCAGACTTGTTGGGCTAAATCCAATTAACCCTATCAGATTCCGTCCTTTTGAATTGATTTGATCTATTTTTCAATGTTTGACCAAGCAGGTCAAGTTGGTTTTAAAGTCATCACTCCCAACAGTAATTCTTTAAATGTGTGAATACCGGGGTACTAAGTTATGAGTATTTCATTATTTATTTTGATGTTGCTTCTATGTTTTCATACGTAAGAACTCTTTCTTGTAGGTGTATTTGTTGGAACACTGGGTAAACATTGTCCTAATCTAAGGTTTCTGTCGATGATGAGTAACCAAGCTGCACCGAGTTATTTCAACAAGGGGTCGTTACAACAGTATATTGACTACAGGTAAAGGGAAGGTGTCTGACAAATTGACATTACGCCAGTTTTCAATCTATACCCTTAATTTGAATAAATTTTAACAGTAAATCAGGGCTTTCATTTGACTCTTGAAACTGCATTTTACCCTTGAATTTGACAAAAGTGCCTATTTTGACTCTTGCAAATTTAATTTGAAGAGTCAAATTTACTATTCATACAATACAAATTTTCTTGCAATATGTTGATGACACTTGAAAATTGAGAGTCACGAGTCAATCTGACTCTTCACTTTTGGAGGCTAGTGAAAGCCCTGTAAATTATAATTACACGGTCCATTGGATTAACTTGAAAACTTTCGCCAAACAGCCTTTGACAAACAATCAGGTTGAGCGAACTCTACTCTGGATTAATGTCAATTGTCTGATAATTATGTTTTCTTTTGTTTATTCGTTTTTTACACTGATTATCAGCAATTTGGCAGTTATTATACAGTGGCGATTCAACTTATTACCAGTTAACATTGACTGTATTCTTACCACTACTAATTCAATCACCCTTCCACCAGGAGTCGTCACAAACAACTCCATTCGTTGAATCTGGTTGCTATGGAAATAACATTTGACAATATGGTTGCTATGGAAATAACATTTGACAATATGGTTGCTACGGAAATAACATTTGATAATCTGGTTGCTATGAAAATAAAGTGTACTTGCAGAATAATATATTTTTCAGATATTTTGTTATCAGCCGTTTACCTAAGCTTGAGGTATTAGATGATAAAAAGATAGAAGCCACTGAGAGATCAGAAGCTGAGAGGATTTATAAATCGGTAAGAAAAAACCTTTTTTTTTAATATGATTTGTCCAAATTTTGATGAAAAAACCTGCATGCTTTGTCCAAATTTTAATGAAAAAATCTGCATGCTTTTTCCAAATCTTAATTTAAATAATGCATGCTTTGTCCAAATTTTAATGAAAAAACCTGCATGCTTTGTCCAAATTTTAATGAAAAAATCTGCATGCTTTGTCCAAATTTTAATTTAAATAATGCATGCTTTGTCCAAATTTTAATGAAGAAATCTTTGCTTAGTTTCAAAGTTTGACCTAAAAATAGTTTATATAAATAGGTTAAATTGATGTGGTATATTAGACATTTAAAACTTCCATTTTCATATAACAAATTGATTATAAATAGTACTGGTACAACTGTTTTGATTTAAATATTGGAACAGAGTCTTAATTTGAGAACACAAAAAGGTTAAATAAAATATTTGTATGGGTTTCTGTTGCTCAGTGGTTAGTCCCTCTTGCCGTCTAACATGGCGACTCAGGTTCTCATCTGGATGGAGGTACTCATATAATTTATATGCCTGACATATTTCAGCAGAAAGCTGACTGGCAAATAAAGGCTTTGATTGGCATTTTTTTTGACATTCCTAATATTTATAGACCAATACTTTTATATATCAGGTAAAAAAGAAATCAAGGAAGACAGAACAACAACAGATACATGTATAATATATTCATCTTCAATTCAAGTCATGTGACACATCTACCAGCAGTCATGTGACACGTCTACCACCAGTCATGTGACACTTATACCAGCAGTCATGTGACTCATCTACCAACGGTCATGTGATATGTTCACCAGTCATGTGATATATCTACCAGCAGTCATGTGACACATCTACCAGCAGTCATGTGACACATCTACCAACAGTCATGTGACACGTCTACCAGCAGTCATGTGACACATCTACCAACAGTCATGTGACACATCTACCAGCAGTCATGTGACACATCTACCAACAGTCATGTGACACATCTACCAACAGTCATGTGACACGTCTACCAACAGTCATGTGACACATCTACCAACAGCCATGTGACACGTCTACCAACAGTCATGTGACACGTCTACCAACAGTCATGTGACACGTCTACCAACAGTCATGTGACACATCTACCAACAGCCATGTGACACGTCTACCAACAGTCATGTGACACGTCTACCAGCAGTCATGTGACACGTCTACCAACAGTCATGTGACACATCTACCAACAGTCATGTGACACATCTATCAACAGTCATGTGACACGTCTACCAGCAGTCATCTGACACGTCTACCAACAGTCATGTGACACATCTACCAACAGTCATGTGACACATCTACCAACAGTC
This sequence comes from Spisula subtruncata, assembly GCA_963678985.1. Taxonomy (NCBI): domain Eukaryota; kingdom Metazoa; phylum Mollusca; class Bivalvia; order Venerida; family Mactridae; genus Spisula; species Spisula subtruncata. Next base: position 28,864,471 of record OY787677.1, on the reverse strand, counting down.
ATGTGACACATCTACCAACAGTCATGTGACACGTCTACCAACAGTCATGTGACACATCTACCAGCAGTCATGTGACACATCTACCAACAGTCATGTGACACGTCTACCAACAGTCATGTGACGCGTCTACCAGCAGTCATGTGACACGTCTACCAGCAGTTATGTGACACATCTACCAACAGTCATGTGACACATCTACCAACAGTCATGTGACACGTCTACCAACAGTCATGTGACACGTCTACCAACAGTCATGTGACACATCTACCAACAGTCATGTGACACGTCTACCAGCAGTTATGTGACACTTCTACCAGCAGTCATGTGACACGTCTACCAGCAGTCATGTGACACGTCTACCAGCAGTCATGTGACACGTCTTCCAGCAGTCATGTGACACATCTTCCAACAGTCATGTGACAAATCTATTTATAGATTTACATATCTGACAAACCATGACAAAATTACAGTCTGCTACACATGACCTAATTTACATATTTTATATGTCATTACATGTCAGTATTTTGTGCTAAAACAGTACTGTTTTTCCATGACAATAAAAATCCTGTTCAGTATTTTTTTATCAAGTAAATTCTGTATAGTTAGATTTGACATCCTGTAATTGACAAAGCCAATCAAATGTTGCGTTTTATTTTACTTTATTTATTTTTTGCTAAGTTATACAGGTGGATTAGGCAAGCTTGCAATCTTTAAAGTTTTGGTGTTGTCAATATTTTTGTGGTTACTGGTAGTAATATATAAGAAGTACTAATAAGGGAACTGTCCCATTGGAAAGAAGCGGTGACTGCAGTTAACTCAGGTATACCCAGTTAAACCTAGATAAACGCAGTTCACCTAACGGATGAGCTAATGTCATTTAACTTTGAACAGACTGTACTATTGTGTGTTTGTGTTATTATTGTTTATTTAGTGTTTGTATTTTGCATTTAGTTCTTTATGTTAATCCACCAATGTTGTCATAGCAATTGATTCCCTATATATATAATATATCGATGGTGCCAAAGCAAAACCCTGTAACTCAATTTTTGCGCAAAAACTTGTTTTGCAGCATCCACATCTGCTAGATTCCCGCGCATTTCTGTTGAGTCACCATCTAAATAGCCAATCGCATTACTTCAATACAGTCAGGTGATAAAATACTGTATTTTTATTAGATTAAAAAAGGTTAGTCGAAAATCCCGTATATGACAGTACAAACTCTGTTTTAGTACAAGTCAACATATTCTTGTACATGTCAGAGTTGATTTTGGTTCGAAATAGGATCAGGTGGGGTGTCATTTCGTTACAAGACGTCGGTATTATTACAACAGAGTAAATATATTTTTTTCATCTCCTGAAAAGCTGTCGGGGTACAGTTACGGGGTTTTGGTTTGGCACCATCGCTATATTGATGGATATAGACATATTGTAGAGTCCTTTAGATAACAATCATTAGTTTGTCATAATATTGTGTTATATTAATGTGTATATTATTTCATTATATTATAGTCTTTTTAATCTTGTTCATTCGACTGATGCATTGCCCATGGGTGTAAAACATAATTTATGTGCATTTTCATCGAAATAATTGAGGCTCACAGGTAAGACTGGCTTTGCCAACTGTGTTGCCTCATTAAATAAAGTCTTTATTATTATATAATATTAGTCTCAGTTGATCCCCGAATTTCGACCTGGGATTAAATGAAAATGGTCCTATTTATGTGCAAGGGGAGGTAAGTGTTTGAAAATTTTACAATGAACGATTGCTTGATTTTGGATAAGTATTTCGAGTATGTATAATCTTATACTACACATGTGTGATATAACGTTATACTACATGGGTGTGTTTTTCAAAAATAATGTTGTGTCTTTGCATTACTTGTGTCATAAGCTATAAAGAACCTATCACTTGTTGTCAATCTATATATTTATATTAAATTCTTTTCTGAAATATTTGGCGAGCCAGAAATATAAATTGACAACTTGTGGTAGATCCTCTAGTTATATTACTGTGATCACGTCAGTCTGTATGCACATACATTTTGTATATTATTGTAACCAAACTGGAATGACCAAGCTTTCTTGATTGAGAAATTTATTTAAATGTGTTACATTTTATGTGTATTTTTTGCCACAAATTAATTTCTCCACTGGTATATATGTACATGTATCTTATAAAATGTGCGACATTGTTAAGTTTGTAAAATATTATACAGTTTCACCATTCTCATGAATCAGTGTATAGTCAAGTCCCTAGACTATATATGTGTATTACGGATGAAAAACACGCGGGTTCAACGAGAATGACTTTCACAAACACCCTAAAAAATATAGTTTATGAAGAAAAACTACTTCAGGGTTACAAAGTTACAATATTTTTGTCTTTTGGAAATACATATATGATTTTGCCGTACCCCTTAGGCTTGATTTGTAGTATTTTCTTTTATATTTTACCTAATTTTGTTTGCCCTAATTTCCAAATTGACATTTTTGATTCCTCTAACATAAGATGCCCTCATTTACTGTGATTTATGTAGTTATTTGTTTAATGATATAAGATGCAAATTAAATGTTTAAAACAATACAAGATGTTATATTTAATTATTCCTCCCACAGGCTTTTGTATTAAAACTAGGGGGTATAATATGTTAATTTACATAATATGCACCCTATTATTTATACAAAAGCCTGTGATACCTCCCCCATCTTTTTAAAGCCTGTGATACCTCCCTTATCTTTGATGAGGGAGTATATTGCTTAGCACATGTCGGTCGGTCGGTCGGTCGGTCGGTCGGTCGGTCGGTCGGTCGGTCAGTAGACCAAATTGTTTTCGTTCAATAACTCAAGAGTGCTTTGCTTTATGATCTTCAAACTTTACAGTGAGGTTAACCAGCAGCTGTAGATGACCTCTTATTGATTTTTAGGTGAAATGCCAAGGTTACTGTGTCCTTTATCGTTTCAAAGATTGAGTGTTACAAAAGTCCCTTGACCACTCATTACATCATCAGAACCCACGTTTGATCTATTACGTTAGGCTACAAATTCTTGTATAGCTTGGCCACATTGACACGAGCCTGACCTATTGATTACCATAATTTAACAGTCGATATATTGTCTAGGTTTACAACACCAAGTGTATTTTTCATAATCGGGGAGTATCACGAAGACGCTCGAGATGTACTACAAACACAAACCTTAAATGCCAATATTGCATGATTTGCTTGCGGAAATTAATATATTTAAAACAAGAACCTCGTAATATATTCTTGCATAATGGTCTGGTTCAGGTCAAAATAGCCAAGATATAGAAGTGCTGGATTATATTGCTGTGATGAGTTTAGCTGGTTTCAAAACTGCATGTAATGCATATACTAATGTATAAAAATTAACAAAGTTTCATGGGTCACTTCAGCAATTTAGTTGTTCAGCCAGCTTTTGTCATTTAACTTCCCTTGGTTATTGAGCTACATTAGAACGGTATCTTTAGCCTAGCCTGTCTGCGAGACGTTATTTGTCAACTACCTGCGATAAGACAAGTACCTGTGACGATATTACGGCTACAGAAGGCCGAGAACCAACCAACCTGTTTGAGTCTTTCTGTTAATTTATTGTCTCTGTGTAACATCAAGGTGCAATTTCCAGGAATATCAAATACCTTGGTGCAGTGAAGCTTTGTTGCTCTGTTCAGTGAAAGTTGAGCAGCGGCACATACAAGGCTTGAACCTGGTACCTCTCAGTGACAGTATATTGTGTAGTTCCTAATCAAGGGAACCAGTACCCATTCTCAACCAAGGGCCTTTGATAATTTCCTGAGGAATGTTGATTTCTATTGAGAGTATGTAGTTGTACACCATGCATCACTATACATTAAGTAGGCCTAGGTAAATTCTTATGCAGCAAGGGAGATAACTGCGTAGGAAATTTCTTAATCCGTGCGTTCTTTTTAGTTACGGGTTTTATACCGTGCAATTTCAAGGGGAACAACTCTAACTAATATTTACAAAAAACTCGTGGTGAGCACATTTCGTTGTTTATTTTGTAAATGTTTCCATTTATATCAAAGACACACTTATAATTTGTTTCCAAAATAGTTTTCAAATCATGTTGACCACATGACAATACGTCAGGAGTTATGGTATTTGCTAATAACTAATGGTTTCAACAGCTACGTATTCGGATAGTGGCGAGTTTTTCGGATAGAAAAATTGGAACTTGTGTGTGGTGATACCTGCAGGGCTTTTTTTCTGGATTTGGGGAAGGGGCCCGGGGCCTTTCAGAAAGGGGAATTTTCGCGGCGTTTTATCATTTTAGGGGAAAAACACATTGATTAACACTAGGTATATTTAAACCTTTTACTACTTAATATAAGTGTATGGCAAATCTATCACACTTAATTAGTCATAACTGTAAATCTGTAGCTATGATAAATTTTACTTCAAACAGACTTTCAAAGGGTCAAAACTCTGCCAAAATGTTGGCATTTCAGACAGTACAGTGTTTAAGGTACAAATTCAGAGTCTTTTACAAATCCAGCTCTCTCTCTCTTCTTTCCCTGAACATCTGTAACAGACATTCGTAGTCTTCCTCTTTAAAGCTGTAATTGTAACTGCTGATTCGCATAAGTGAATCCAAAGTGTTTTGTGAGAGAGTTCTTAACTCTGTCAAATTTATTTATGACATGTTGAAGGACCAGTTGAAATTCTGGAGGACCAGTAGATTTTAAAAGCTGGTGGTCCTTTGGGCCACCATGAAAAATTGGTTAGTGTCGAGCCCTGTGAAGCAGTCATATAGATTTTCAAATCTTCAATGCAACATATATCCTTCTGTAAAAAGGAAGAGAAGATAATTCAACTCCTCAGAAATGATGCTGAATTTATTCACAGATAGAAGACCAACACAACAGTTCTAGCAAGATTACTAAAATTATTACACATTGGATGTATAGCAACAAATTTAACTATTCACCACCCCCTCCAATATTTGGTAGGGGAATAATATGGTTGAACATTTAACTCAAATCTGAGGCATACCAATGTCCAACCAAGTTTACTAGTATGAGTGCTCATTGGATGATTAGCAACAAATGTAACTATCCACCAACCCCCACCCCCATATTTGGTAGGGGCATTATAACGGTTGAACATTTAACTCAAAACTGAGGCATACCAATGACCAACCAATTATTTTCATGATGAAATGATCAGACATAGCCCTGTCAGTCTGACCAGTGACCAACTTGTAGGGCTAATCTGAACAATAAAAGTGATAGGTATAAATTTCACCATGTTAATTTAGGTTTTTTTCTCCTTATATAACAGAGGCCAAAGGCCCCTTCCCAATTGGAAATTTCTTTAAAAGCATGCAGTTTTCCCAAAAATCCCAAGTTAGCACTACTTTTTTGTTTCCCAAAAATTGAAGTACACCGATTTTTCCCCAAAATTTAGATGCTAAGACCCCTTCCCAAAATGAACAGAAAAGGCCCTGGTTATACACGTTAGAAATGCCACATTGGCCGTTTTTGTTGTGTCAAGTTTCGTTTTCGCTAAATTTAGCCTTGACCTTTAAAGTTTATTGAACGGTCTTCATTTAAACAATCTGCGGCGCTAAATACATCGGCGATTCTCATTCCGAATAAACAATTAGAGACCATATCAATGCCAGTTTTATTTATGTAATGCGTTAATTACTTTAACTACTAGTATAACAAGTTCGAAAGGAAAATCGCAGCTCCGCGCAAATCGTTTTTTTTTTACTTTTTTAAGAGCCCGTTGCTAAGACCCGCAAATTGCAACATACTTAGCCGTTATATAAACACCCGTTCCGAAAATATTTGGACTTTAGTACCTACCGAACAACATCCGTTTTGTACTGTTGGAATTCCATTCTTTAGCGAAAGTTTACGTAAAAGTAGGTTAAGCTCTGGCATTTTGGAATTTCACTGGTGGGGAATTTTAATTTCGAGGGGAATTTTCGGAGGAAGGGGAATTTTTTTCTGAGGGGAAGGGGCCGTTAAACGGCGCCTGGTAAAGAAGGAAAAAAACCCATGATACCTGACTTATCAAACATGAAAAACGTGATTCTTTAATTAATTTGTTAATGTAAAACACCATTTCAATCAATGCAATGATATTCTACGTCACTGCTAGCCCGTTGTCAGCATTTTGCAGTAGTGCTTTCTTGTGCATCAGTAGCACTAGTGCTAATGTTAGACCGTACGGATGTTTCACGGTATGATACACTATGTTTTACTTACTATAGGGTGCTAAACGAGCGTTCTAAGATGTCTTAAACATTTTGCGATACGATTCAATGTTGCTGTTTGGTGACCGATTTAGAGCATATAAAATCAATATACAGTTAAAGCACACCACACATGCCTTCTTAAATACCTAAAGTTCCTATTATTCAAAACCAATACTTGCAAGAACCTTTACCTCACTTATACACAAATTGATCCAGTTTCACTTCCACTGCAAAATTACTGAAATTTCCAGAATGTTGAAAAACGACAAGTGGGCGAAAATTTTATGAGACGAGAAAAGTGGCTAAAACACCGTACCCGGAACATTAAATCCGGAACGGTAATTATGTAGTCCTGGGTAAACTGAAATTGATTCACGGCGGCTGTAAGAAAAATGTTTTATCTTATATTGGTTGGGTAAAGGTATATTTAATAATGTTTTTGTAGTTTATGAATGAAATAAGCGTTACTTCGATCATTTAAGCTGTTAAATCCAGAATAGATGGTTTAGTTTGCAAATTCCATGTTGATTGACTTTGCTATAGAGAGCTATTAATAGACCGATAAAACTCAGTACTGGAGCATATTTATACCGCGACAGATATTCGAGTTTTAGGCTAGAACTACAGTAGTGCGCCATAGCTCTGTAATTTGCCAGCCTTTTCCTGGCATAGTGCTACCGAGCGCTTGCTTCCGATAGCACATTTTTTTAGCTCCAGTTGTAGCATTGTCAAATCTTACACTGACTGTAAAGGACTGAAGTGATTTTTTTTACAAATTTCAATGAACAAGGCCTGTGAATTAATAACTTGCAAATCTATGAGTCCAAAAATTAAAGGACAAGTACAGAGTCCAAATATTTCATTACATGTTAGACATTAAAGTAACCTGTTAAAGAAAACTGGCTTCTTTTTAAAACACTATTATTAGGTGTAGTTATAAACCAGAGTACTGATTTTTTGAACTCTCAATGCAATATTGGGACTCACATAATGTTTATATTTGCATGCTCACTGATTTTTTGTTAGTCCAGGACTCAGGACTCGCAGGTGAAAAATGATTGGGACTGTGTCTGCGAGCACATTGAATATCAGAGAACTGGAATGGGAAGAAATTGTGAGGAAAAAAGTATCAAACATACTGAGAACTAACAAGGAGACAATTTAACATACAGATTACAGAGGGACCAGGATAGCGTAGGGTTGTGATGTGATGGCCCTACATCAAGGTATCAAGGTATTAAAGCTGTCCATGGCAGCTAAGTTCGGAAATAATAGCAACCAGTGAGTTATGGCCCTTTGTCCAGGGCTTGACACTGGCTGGTGCCCCAGACAAGAAATGTAAAATGTGTAAACATACAGTAACTGGTCCTTCTTGATTTATACTGGCCTCGGACCAAGGGACCAGTGTTAGTGTTGAGCCCTGGACATTTTGTGTCAAGATCCCTTCTAGTATAAGCATAACATAATATTTATGACTATATTTTCTATTTGTTTACCAGGTTAAGCTGTGAATCATGAATTTGCGACCACAAGGAAGAAACAACCCCTGGGGTTTCCAGGCACAGAACTGGAACACACCTATGACTAGAGGTCCACCTCCACAACACTATAACCAACCTGGACCCAACAATCAACCGAACCAGCCAATGACTCGAGGTCCACCTCCGCAACACTATAACCAACCTGGACCTAACAATCAACCATATTATACTCCAAATACACAACAAAACATGGTAAGTGACAAATAAATACCGACTAAAGTATATCAAAGTTTATTATTGTTAGGCCTATGTACAGGTATTTGATGCATATTATTTTATGTTTATGCCCCCCCCATATGCCCCCCATCGTTGATGAGGGGTATATTATTGCTTTGCATTTGTCCGTCTGTCTGTTGGTAGACCAAATGGTTTCAGGTCTTCAAAGTTCTTTGTTTCAAGAATTGATCTTCAAACTTCATGTTGAGCAACTTCAGATGGCCCATATTGAATTTGAGGTTACCATGTCAAATTTCATGGGCACTGTGGCCTTTACCGTTTCAAACTCCCCCATCTTTGATGAGATGAGGGGGTTTATTGCTTTTCCATAGATACAATCCGGAATGTACAATATTGTGGGTTTTCCATAAATTTGGAAGCGGTGCAAATAATGTTGACCTTAATCCTTTGCTAATGCTATTGGGATTTAAATAAGCATCGCTCATTTCATACATGAATATTTATCAAACGAAAACATGGATAGGGGTAAAAGTTGTTTGTACTGCGGGATTAGTGAAGAAAAACCAGATTGCATTGAATTTCGGAGTATATCTATTGTCTAACTGCCTGCCCTGCCCAGGCGGTCGTTGGGGCAATAATTCGAGAAAGCTTTTCTGTGGGTCTTCAATCTTTACTTGAAGGTTGGCCAGCAACAGTTTACTTTGATTAGATGTATCCAATTGATTTTGAGGTCAGTAGATCAAAGGTCAAGGTTACTGTGACCAACTTCTGGACTGCAATTGGATTTTCTTGATTATTTTGTATAAGTATAAATAATTTAAATATCTATATAAACAGGGTCCTCGATTTCAAGCCCAGACATTTGGACAAAATGGTCCTGCTCGATTCCAAGGATCTCAACCACATGGCAACCATATGCCTAACAACCAAATGCATAACAACCAAATGCCTAGCAACCATATGCCTAACAACAATATTCCTAGCAACCAAATGCCGATGAACAATGTAATGAGGAGTCCCGGATCGTACAATGGACCACAGCATAGACAGCATACTCCCCAGATGCATGGTTGGAATCCCAGAGGACAAAACCCACGAGGCCAAAACTCACGAGGCAAAAACCCACAAGGGCAAAATCCACGAGGGCAAAATCTACGTGGGCAAAGTCCACGAGGAAATCACTCAAACGGTCCAAGGTTCCAACAGCAAAATGATAATTTCCAAAAGAAAAAAAAGGTTAGACATTTTTGTCAGTTTACTGTTTTTAATATGGATAAATCATAATATTTATGCTGCCCATTCCATCCCTATTTAATATGGAGGGATGTTCTACTCCATCTTTCAGGAACAATACAGGGTTCTCTGTAGGATTTTAAAGTTGGAGTCCCAGGACTCCTTTTTTAAAAAAAGTAGGAGTCCTTAGGACTCTCCGAGTCACGTAGCAACGAGTGGGGGAGGAAGAGGGAGGGGGTGGCCAAGGGAGGTTTGGGGGATCTCCCCCAAGAACATTTTGACGTCTAAAGCCTTTAATCCTGCATTCTGGTGAATTATGGAGCTATTTTTCAAGTTGTTTGTTACCAATAAATATTTATTTTTTATATCAGTATGTGACATTTTTAAGCAGCTTAATTTTTTTGTGGTTGATCCTTAACCTATTACTGAATGGTAGAATCAGCATTCATACCCAGAAAAAGATCTAAATTACAATGTAAATACTCATAACATTCTTGCTACGTATTAATAATTGATAAAAGATTGATCGAAAATTGCAAGGACAAAAAAAACCGATCTCATCCGAAAATATGTAATCAATTAAAGTGTACATGTTTACGTAACAGTTTGTGATTTACACATATCCATCGATCTAATAAAGTTTATTTTTCGCGGGACGCGTCAATGATTATCTAAGGACTCGCGAACGCTAATTGGTTCACGATGCATATCTTGAGTATTTAACTCGCCTCTCGCCTGTCAATTACTCGATACAAGGGACGCTGCAATTGTTTATTGTATAATCGTGTGTTTACAACGAATTTATGTCCCAAGGTCAAACGCGTGCGTCGGAAATAGCTTGCGTCCCGAAAACGCGTTGATTGCCGATTTTATGCTTCTGATTTCAAAAGTATGCGTCCAAATACGCTTAATTACGCGTAGCCGAGAACCCAGAATCTTATAACTTATTTTTTAGGACCGAGACGATTACTCCGGTAATCAGACACGATTCGATTTCAAGGTGTAACCAGTTTCAATTTTTCAAAACCGCTAATCGTTCTAAACAATGCACATGTATACTTGAATGTCAATAAAATGTATATTACTGCATGTAAAAATTATATTATTGATGCTTCATACTAGAATTTGTTTATCGACACACAAACAGGTACAAAAACTGGATGGGCAGGAATAATCCATGATACATCAATCTGCTTTTGATCGTATCTAATAATATTAAAAAATGATGATTTTTACATCAATATAAACATCAAGTCAAATAAGTTCAGCTGCTGTCAGTACTTTGATATGGTCGTCAGGAAAGGAATCACTATTTTCAAAATGGCAGTTGATTAACCGATTAGATTCGGTTTTATACTGACGATTAACCAGTTTCAAAATTTTGAAATTGTCCTGGTCCTAATATTTTGGCATGTGCTTTATATTTTGTGATATTTTGTGCTTTATATTTTGTGATATTTTGTGATTTATATTTTGTGATTTATATTTTGTGCTTTATATTTTTGTGCTTTATATTTTGTGATTTATATGTTGTGATTTGTATTTTGTGCTTTATATTTTGTGATTTATATTTTGTGATTTATATTTTGTGATAAATTTGTATTTTGTGATTTGTATTTTGTGATTTATATTTTGTGATTTGTATTTTGTGATTTATATTTTGTGATTTATATTTTATGACTTATATTTTTATTTTGTGATTTATATTTTGTGATTTATATTTTGTGATTTATATTTTATGACTTATATTTTTATTTTGTGATTTGTATTTTGTGCTTTATATTTTGTGATTTATATTTTGTGATTTGTATTTTGTGATTTGTATTTTGAGATTTATATTTTGTGATTTACATTTTGTGATTTTTACATTTTGTGATTTATATTTTGTGATTTATATTTAGTGATTTATATTTTGTGATTTATATTTCAGAAAAAGCGTGATCCAGCAGTGAACGGTGAGAGTTGTGAGTTTTATTGTGATACATGTGACCGGGGATATAAAGATAAAGATAAATATGATCTCCACGTCGGGACACATGAGAAGGTATAAATAAACATTCTTCACTTTGTACCGTATTGTACAGGCCCAACCCCAGAATCTTTTAAAGGCATGGAGCAATCCCTTGATTTTTGCTTAAAGATATGGACAAGAATAGTTAAAATGTATGGAGCTATATGGGTAATGTCAGAAATAATGAAGCCAAGAATGACATGGAGTGACAATTTTCAAATTGAAATGAGTCGATATTTTTTTGTTCCAAGCAAATGAATAGTATTTGCAGTTTATGTACGATAATATGGTTTTGTGACAAACCTGCACGTTTTTAATTATTTACAATTTACTTTAAACTAATTCATAAAAGAATGCGAAATATCCTGAAACAATGTAATCAAGTTAATTACTTGGTCAAAGCCAGTTATTATGTATTTATGGTGTATTTTGACTACAATTGTATTTAGGTTCCTAAAAATGTAATTTTTACATCGATTTAAGCTATTGTTTGAGAAAAAAATGGAATTTTATGTCTTTTATGACCCCGATATTATGGTTATACTCACAAACGTTTTCTCTGAAGACACATTTTTCACACAAAATTAATAAAAACTTGTAACAACCTTTATTGATGATAACTGAACAGGTATTGAAATTTTCTAAATACTGCTAGTTTTCAAAAGAAAATGACAGCAAGTCAAATTTAATCTTAAGATTTAAAAACAAATGTTACACTCATGACACAATAAAGTTGAACTTAAGACGTTTCGAAAACTTATATGAACTACTGTCATTTACCATTGTTTTGTTTTAAAACATCATTACAAATACTAAATAAGTATAAGAATTGATTTACATAGCCAAATTGTCATTTTATAATAAATAAAAACATACAATTGTGCACTTCGTTATTTCAAATTATCAGGGTAACAATTAAAAATGTACAAACATTTTTGTATATGATATAAATCAATAACTGGATGTAACCTTAACGTTCTTTCCTACATGTATTGACAGCTTTTAAACTGATTTTAAATATCCTATATTAAAAATAATTTAACTACATGTATTTATAAACTTTGAAACTTACTTTGTAAGCATGTAACTGTTACACACATGACACTTCAAATATGAAATATGCAAAAAGGGTATTTTTGGAATGCTTTGCAAACAAAACATGGAAAAGACATCACTTACTGTAATCAAACATTTTAATTTGATTTCTGACATTTTTTACGGAAATCTTTACATGCATAATATATCAAAATATAATATATGCCCAATCTAAATACTGTTGGCATTTAACCATATTTTGATAAGAACAAAGTATTGACGCATTCATTTTTTTAATGGAAAGCTCGTTAGAACGAACACTAAACATTGTAGGATGTGTTCAAATGCTCAGTAGCGTGAGTTAAAATGTCTAGCAAAATACTGTATGTAATTATGATTGTTTCATTCTAACATTTTAAAGAGGCATTCCCTATAACTAGAATATTTTTCTCTACTATCACATTTGATGAGCTTAATGTACAAAGCACTATCAATTATCTTTATTTGTCAGAAGAAAGTGTGCGTAAATATGTCTCTATAATGTCAAAAATATGCTCAAATCACAAATAATAATTTATCGCTTCCAACGATTTATTATTGTGTGGTCAAAGGGAAACAACTCGTGACTATTTTAGCTCGTTACGGAAATATATTTTCATTCATTTTTTGGTAATTGGTGGGAGCTTTTGTTCGACGGTTTAAAATTATGTATAAAATTCCTGAATCGATTTAAACGATCAAAGTTATAGGGAACGCCTCTTTAACTTGAGTGTATTGTATATTTAGTATTCCTATCAAAGTTCTAGTTTATTGCCTTTATACCATAAGTTGTGTTTTGTCAACACCAATTCATTTTGTGGAGTCATAAATTGCCTACCAGAAATGTAATAAATTGCAGTTGTGATGTCATCATCATCAATGACATGTTGTCATCAACACTTTAAAACACTTGTGTGACCGTTGGGTTCTGGGTCAAAATATGTTGGTAGATGCTGTAACTTTCATGGCTTGGTTTTTATTATGCAGTTATAGTTTTGTATGTACAATTCCTTCATAGTATTTCAAAGACAGTGCCACTTTAAATAAACGTGGTTAAAATGATGTTGATAGTTTATGCAGATGCCTGTTATGTGCTAGTGTATTAGAAAATGTGATTTGTTTGGTTGATGTTGATGATGTTATAGTTATCAAGGCATGCATTCACCAATTTGGCTGTTGTGTGCTGATAAAATTAAAATGAATATTTAGTTGTTGGTTCTGGTACATTGTCAGGGTTGCCACATTCTCAGAAAAAAAAGTATGGTTACTATTTTATGCCCCCCATCTTTGATGATGGTTTATAAATGTACTGCTTTGCTCATGTTTGACGGTCTGTCTGTCTCTAACTGTATGTCCGTAAATAGACCAACTGGTTTCCGTTCAAATACCCAAGACCTATTTGACCTAGGATATTCAAACTTTCCATTGAGGTTGGCTAGCAACACTAGATGATCCCTATTTATTTTGAGGTCAGTAGGTCAAATGTCAAGGTCTATTAGACCGATACCATATTTAGACCAATTGTTTTTGTTCAATAACTCAAGAACGCTTTGTTCTAGAATCATTAAACTTTACATGATTCTCCGACCCCCACAAAACCAACAGACGGGGACTATAAATGGGGTTACTCTTGTGGGCCCGAAACGAAAAAAAAACAACTTTACATGGAGTTTGGTCAGCAAGAGGATGATCCCTATGTATTTGAGGTCAGTAGATCAAAGGTCAAGGTCATTGTGACATTTACCATTTTAGACTATTGGGATGCCATGGGGCATACCTGTATGAGTTTCATAAACATCTTTTCCATCTGGTCGACATATCCATTCAGGAAAATATTATACAATTTTAAAATTGGGCAAAAATCAGGGAATTGTCACAATCTTTTATCAAAATTCAAAGCACATGATTATGTTCGACTGGTAGCTTCTTCTCATGCCTTTATTGAATAGATATCTTCAAAACACTGTTAGCAACATGTATGAATTGTAAGATACATCATACATACCAATAATGAGCTTTGCAATGAAGGTACGGTCGTAAGGCGAGGTCGAATGTCATATTTTCAGGTGTACATTTGTATCTAAGTTGCGAACACCTTTAAAAGTGAGGAGAAATCCCCTTTCAGTCGGAGAAAAATCACGGATTCATCGGTGAATTTCATTTTCTGTTATCTTTAAATTCAAGGTTTGATTTGTTATTTACAGTTGTGTTAAATATAGACGTTCAATTGTCAGTGTAAATACTGAATAAGTAATTAGATTTGGTTGATGGGAGCAGTGTTATACTTTCATATCCATAGAAGTTTGGCTATTGGTGATATTTTGACTTTTGAATAGCGGAAAGAGTATATCTTACTTCAACCGTCCTGTTGAAGTGTTATATGTTAAAATTTGCAGCCTTAAACAAGTTTAAATTTTAGCAAACACAGAAATTATGAAACAATGTCATGAGTGTAACACTTATGGATAGACTAAGAAATGACATCATGACAGATAAAAAGCGTAACACTTTCAGTTTCTATGTGCGTTTTTATGTACACTGAACAACATTTTACCAATCCAGTTACAACAATGGGAAATCTTTTTAAAAAATTCTCATTTTTTCTCTGTTTTTTTGTTGTGATAATGTGCATTTTTATTATAAAGTGCCAAATTAGATAATTATATATCACTTAAGCATGTTTTTATCATGAATTGATTAAATTCCCATACCTCGTCTGATAAAAAAATGCATAACATCAAATGCTAATAGAAAAAGTATAAACGGTAGACAGGAATAAAGAAACAACACAAAACTTCAAATTTAGCGTTACACTCATGACATAACTTAAGACCATGTTAGAAAAATATGTACTGGATAAAAGCATGAATAACTGTTACTGAAAGAATCTCTGTGACACAAACTACAATGTCAGAAAGCTGAAAGTTGTATAAAGTGTTGTCTGATTTCAACATAGTATGTTAAACTCAAAATGTTCCACTCATGACACTTTCATGTACAATTTTGTTATAAGTCCCCTACTAGACAACGATAGTCCAACATAAAAAGTATTAACGTTTCTATATAGAAGATACATTAAAGAAAATGTTTGAAACATGCAAAGGACTAACTTGTACATATATTAGAAGAAATTGTGATATTAGTAAAAATGCAAAGCAAAATTTAGGTGTTTTTCCCGAAGCAGCAACTTTATAATCATGTCGGTTAAATCTTATGTATAACTATCTGAACTTGAAAATGGGTATGTAGTAAAAGCCAACAGATACCACAGTGCAAAACAATTGCAATTGTCATGATTAAAGACCTTGAATTTTCTTAGTAAGTATTACAAAACAAGATTTTTAAAAAATGTCACGGAAATTTGTTACACTCATGACATTTTTTACCTCCTTTTTTGTCATAACTTTTTTTGTACTCATTCACATTTCATAAAACTTGGCAATTTTCTTCACATTTACTAAGTGAATCTTGTGGACACATTTATAAGGAAATTTAAGAGTATATATTGATTGGGGAATGGTTGAAAGGTAAAGCTTCATTATTTCTGACATTACCCATATCTGATGGTCATTTAATGTCAAAATAATTACTTGCATTGTTTTTAGTATGATACTAGACTACCTTAATTGCAAATTCAATATTTGGATGGGTTCCCTGTACTTTGATTGAGTTGAGTTGAGTTGAGATTCAATCGTCGAAAAAATAGAGGATTCTTATAATTTCAACCGTCGACTTAGGGTGTTCAAGAACACTTTCATATGTAAAAGATTTATTTGTTTACAGTCCTTTCAAGGGAAACTTAAAGATTTTTAAAATTGCTTTGATAAAAGTATACCCAGGAACTCAAAGAAAACTACTAGTTAATTTCTATATAATGCCTTGACTTGATGTTGTTTTGGTGTTTTGTTACAGTGTCCAAGAGAAGGGTGTTCTTACATTGCTGCCGGCAAACTGGTACAACTACACATTAAACTGGTATGTATATAATTGAAGGCATCCTATAATTCCTGAACCCTCCCCAGGAAAGCTGGAAAATTGCTGCACTTAAAATCTAGTGAACTATTTTGAAGAATATAACAGTTGTTTGATGAAAAAAGATCAATTTTTAACTGAGTTATGGCCATTTGAAATTTTATATGCTGAATTTTTACGATAGAACAAGTGTTTGAGCAAGAGTGTTGATGTTTGAATTTGTGCAAATAGCACTCAAAGTACAGTCTGTGTTGTTTATTAAACAGAACTACAGATAAGCTGCACATTAGGGTAATTACCCAATTAATTTTCTTAAAATTCCAATAGATTTTGAGAAGAGGGAGTAAGAAAAAGCAATGAAAATCTGAAATACCCCAAACTGAAAGGATGATTTAGTGAAAAACACAGTACATTTAAAAGATAATTTTTCGAATGAGTTTGATTAAATACCCAAATAAAATTTGTGAAAACCCAATCAAAATTGAAACATGGGGGTTAAATACCCAATGGACTAAAACCTTATCTGTAGCTCTGTATTATTCAGAGTTGTGCATTATGCCTCAGTAGAAACCCTGTATTCATGATTTTGTGTCTCCGGTGAAAAATGTAATAGTAGTATAGTGGCCATTATTTGGAATGGTGTTGCTCTATAGAGGTTGTACTGTATATATACCTGTGTCTCCATAGCTCAGTGGTTAGTGTGCTCGCTGTCTTATCCGGCAACCCAGTTCAAATCCGAGTGGAGGGGCTCATATGTATCAGTCTTCAGGAAAAACTTTCAAAGTACTAGCCAGTCGGGCTACCAACAAGCCAAAACTTACTAGCCCGAGGTGAAATTTACAAGTCTGACCATTAAATTATTAAAATTATTACAATTTACACTAGCCTTTCGGACTAGTCACCTAGAGAAAATTACTAGCCCGACCCAGTTTTTACTAACCTCGGGCTTCGGGCTAGTGGCCAAATTCGAAGACTGATGTATGCCTGTCATATTTCAGCAGCAAGCTTGAAGCTTACTGGCAAAGAAAGGTTATGCTCAAATTTTGAGCATTCTGTACTTTCTAGCAACATGATTTGGAGAATCTGATTTAGCCATAGTTGGTACTAATTGCTCTACAACAGTTGTAATGTATAATAATTTTCGTTGTACTTTTCAGCAACATAATTCAGGTTTAGCAAAGAAGATTTGGGGATCGTTAGAATCAAAGAAAGACATAGAGAAATGGCGAGAAGAACGGAAATCGTAAGTCAAATAATCTTCCCATATCTTGCTTACGCTAAAATTTGTAGTGTCACAGTTCTTGTAACTAGATTTTTGCCCTTACATACATGCCAAGTTTTGCTTTAGATTGGTGTTGGAAATGCAGGAGAATTTCTTTGTTCTAACTTGAAATTTAACTTAATGAAGTTTATATACAGTTCAGTGATTTTATTTGCATGCCAATGAAGCCATTTAAACTAAAATCTTTTATAATTTTGATCATGTTTAGAAACAATTTTGGTTCCTATATGTCCAAGAAATGCAGGAGATTTGCTAAATTTGCCTCTGATAATGCAGGAGAAGTGTCTCAAATGCAGGAGACTCACACATTTTGCAGGAGATATGGCATGTACCGGTAGCCAATTAATTAGCAATTTATCAAGTCACTACAAATAATTGGGTTTCCATTGCATTGAACTAATAAGCTAGTTACAAACCTAGTTTCATCCCTACCAAGGCTAGTTATGCTTTACCTCTTTGATTAGGGGTACTGTAAAATCATTTAATTTTGATGGGACAACATTATGTGGTATTGGTAAAAGAGACCATTTTGCTGGAATCTTAACTCATGGAATTTACATTTCAGGTATAAAATACAAGGGTCAAAATTATTGTTCGATGAGATTAAATTTCGTGGTTGAAGGTGAACCACGAAATCCATGAAATTTAATTCATTTAATCTAATACCTGCGGAAAATAATGATTTTATAGTATATTGCTGTGCACATGTATCATACAGTATAAGTGGAAGAAACTTACCTTGGTATAAAATTGTATTTCAGAAATTTCCCCACAATGGCTAATATTGAGAAGAAGAAGGCCGTGCTAGCAGAGAAAATTGCTCGCGGAGAAGTCATTGAAGAAAAATATTTTGGGTAAAAAATTTGAACATTCCCATTAATTACTCCCCCCCCCCCCCCCAATGGAAGTATATAAGTTTTACTTTATCACTCCTATTTTGGATTTAACTAGCTTGGCAGGTATGGCCTAAGTCAGGGTTTTGTCTTCTTATAAAACAGAGGCCTGTTAAAGGCCCCTTCCCACTTGGAAATTTCTTTAAAATCATGCAGTTTTCCTAAAAATCCCGAGTTATACCTACTTTTTTCCCCCAAATCAGTAAATATGCCAATATTTTTCCAAAAATTTAGAGGTTAGGGCCCCTTCCCAAAATGAATAGAAAAGGCCCTGCTAAGTTCAGGGTTCTCAATAAGTTTTAACCTAGCAGGCCAAAATGCATAACCAACAGGCCTGTTAAGGTCCTTAATGCAACTATTTTCTTCAAATTGTGTATAAATTTTACATTTTCAACAGTTTTTAAGCAGTCATTTTGCCCTGCAGCCTGCTGTTATTGAGAGCCCTGAAGTAAGTAATAATCTTTCTACGTGGTTTTCAGTAAGATGCATAGAAAGAACGAGAGAGGAAGAAACAGGAAACAGAACCATAGAAACAACACAAGTAAACCCGAGGAGGAGAGAAATGTGAAAGATAGAATGAATGATATGAAACGAAAACTGGATGAAGGTACGTTACTATAGTAACACGTTTCCTTGTTTGATATTTAACTGGGGTTCTACGAGTCCGGAATGATCCGGAAATCCAGATTGGCTGTATAAGGATGACAAAATTCAAAGAATTGACAAAGTTACCATCATTTGAAGTTCCATGATCCAAATTATTACTATAAAAAATCAATGTTAGGTGTAGGGATGCAACTCATTTTCAGCATTAGGCATCATGCCATAGTAGAATCTCTGGTTTTATTATCATTTTTGTAGGACATTCGTTCATGGTTTTAGTTGGATTTCTGCAGATTATAAAATTAAGTTGAAAATACAAATGTAGATTACATGGGCTAACTCTGTAGGTTGCCAATGGCCCAACAAATCATGGTTTCAAACAATAATCTGCTATTTTATTTTTATTCATTTTTTTTATAGAAAAATATATACTTTACAAATTTTCTTTTTCGTTTTAGTATTTATCGATGATAAAGTTACTTGTAATGTATGTTATCATGTATGTACTTTAGACAAGACGCCCACAGAATGTAGTCTAGAGAAACAAGCAAAGATTGATGACAGCACAGAGACGTCCAAGGATTCACTCGGTGTGTTCTTTAATGCTGATATCTCAGGTATGATTGTTCCCATTTTACACCCCGTGATATTTCTCTACTCATTGGAATATTGTATTTCAGCATGTATAAGACGCACCTTTACCAATCAAGAATTGTAACCAAAAGTTGGATGCAACTTTCACAATGATATAGCTATTTTCCATGTCTCAATTTACCTCAAACGGCAAAAAAACAAAGTCCTTAAAGTCTGGAAATGTTTTGGTTTTGAAAGTGTAAAACATGTATTTATGGCATAGAGCACAAATAATGAGACATAAAAACGAGTACCTGAAAGTTTTGAGTCAAATTAATGTGTAAAATTTTGTATTCAATTTGTGAGGGTAATGTTTAACAGTTAGAATTTTATTTGTACACAGGCAATTTCGCCACGTATGATTCTCAAATGAAACCTTTCATATGAGAATCATATGCAAATCCTTTCATATATATATGAGAATCATATGATCTCATCTCATATGAGAATCATATGAGTATCATTTGAGGATCATATGCAGATCTTTTCATATTAGAATCAGATGTGGCGATATTGCCTATGTAGTTCAGACTTCAGATCACCCCTCATATAAAATAAGCTACTAGTATAAAACTGGGTTAAGGGGAAAGTAACTTGCATATATCAGTAAAACAATAATTACATTTTATAGTGATGTCTTATAATTTGTGTGCACTTTGACATTACCAGTTTTCAAGAAATTCCAAATCCTAACTTCCCCTTGCGAATTGGTCTTTTTCCACCAAAATTATGAAATTTTGTCCCATCGTTCAATTCAGTGAATTTACTGTAAATGTATATTGTAGATTCTACAAGCAGTGATGATGATGATGAGGAATCCACCAAGGTGAATACTACGACTACCAACAACCAGACATCTACAGAGCAGGAAGTGAAAGCTGCAGGTGCTCTAGGAACGTTGATATGTTCATACGTCGATTCTGATGACGATGATAAAAATACTGCTGATAAGGATAAAGGTGAGTACATATTCGGGTCCCCACGGTCTGGGAAAGTTCAGGGAATTTTTTTTCAAGGACATCGAAACTTACCAAAATTCAGGGAAAAGTCAGGGAATTTTTCATTGAAGATGTTGATTAGTGCCATTTCGTATGAAGAAAATACAAAAAATAAAAAAATCCTCGCTCGCTATGCTTGCTCAGAATAATTCTAAAATAATTCTCTTGGTTGGTTAAGTTTTCTCAAGGGAAGTAACTCTTGTTTAATCAGGAAGTAAAAGCAGCAGGTGCTCTAGGAACGTTGATGTGTTCATATGTGGATTCCGATGATGATATTGATACAATAACAACTGATAAAGGTAGGGGAGGTAATTCTTGGTTCATTAAGTTTTCTTAGGGGTGGTAATGCTTGTTTGGTCAAGTTTTGTTAAGGGAGGTAATTCTTGGTTCATTAAGTTTTCTTAGGGGTGGTAATGCTTGTTTGGTCAAGTTTTCTTAAGGGAGGTAATTCTTGGTTCATTAAGTTTTCTTAAGGGTGGTAATGCTTGTTTGGTCAAGTTTTCTTAAGGGAGGTAATTCTTGGTTCATTAAGTTTTCTTAAGGGTGGTAATGCTTGTTTGGTCAAGTTTTCTTAAGGGAGGTAATTCTTGGTTCATTAAGTTTTCTTAAGGGTGGTAATGCTTGTTTGGTCAAGTTTTCTTAAGGGTGGTAATGCTTGTTTGGTCAAGTTTTCTTAAGGGAGGTAATGCTTGTTTGGTCAAGTTTTCTTAAGGGTGGTAATGCTTGTTTGGTCAAGTTTTCTTAAGGGTGGTAATGCTTGTTTGGTCAAGTTTTCTTAAGGGAGGTAATGCTTGTATGGTCAAGTTTTCTTAAGGGAGGTAATGCTTGTTTGGTCAAGTTTTCTTATGGGAGGTAATTTTTGTTTGGTCAAGTTTCTCAAGGGAAGAAACTCTTGTTTGGTCAAGTTTCCTTAAGGCAAATTTAATATAACAGAATAGTATTATATGAAAGTCTGTAACTGTCTTTGGTTTGGAGAAATAGTTTGAGCCATCTGCCTGTTATATGCTTCTACTGTGTTTTAGTCTGGTACAACATGAATTTGCGGGGACCAGGGCCGGTATTTATAAAGCATCTTAAGTGAAAACTTAGAATTTTCTTCAAATCTCAAATTTTCTTTAAGTGCATCATCTAAACACGAATACTAATATTAACAGCTATGTACATTGTTTAGAAGCATTATGTAAAGAGCTACAGTAATCATATGGAAAACATGGGCTATTTTTCATTTCTTGCGAAATATGGGCATCTCAATATTTTAACTTAAGTCAAAATATTAAAGTTTTCACTTAAGATGCTTTATAAATATCGGCCCAGAACCCTTTTCAAGGTTTCTTTTTATGTTTCTTGAGTGTTCAAAACAAACTGTTTAAGGTTATGAATTCTACTGTACAGTATCATCATGTACTGAACTTCTTAGTTTATCCTTATAGCAAAGACAAATGAGGAAGACAACACAAAAGGTGAAGATTTAGTAAAAGAGTTGGTTGAAGACACCAAAGATACTAAGAGTGTTGCTAAGCAACATAATCAACAGAACCGACATAAACAGAGAACTCGACAACGACAGAAGAAACATGGCAATAAGATGTTACCTGTAACCAAGTTAGATAAATCATTGTTAGAAAAGGTAAATTACCCCACTCACCACTTTCAGGGGTATCAATTTTAATGATTAATCCAGAATTCCGTATTTACACATCCAGAAAGAGCCACAGTTTCTGACCAAAATGAAAGTTATTTGAAGAAAATATCTTGCCATTTTGAAAAATGGCAAAGTAATGGTCAATTTAATCTGTTTTGAAGACATTTCTTAATAAAAACTGAGTTAAATTTGGAATCAAAGTGGTTATAGACCCAGAAAAGGTAAATTTCCTGCTCTGAACTTCTTCTTATTGTACCCCTGCATAGTGTATGTTGTAAGGGGGTTGGGGTATACTGTTTTTTCAGCCTGACTATTCCTGTCTGTCTGTCTGCCTGTTAGTAGATGGATTCTTTTCAATGCGACTCATCATACAGTTTTAGTCAGATGTTCTTCAATCTTTCATTCATCAACATCCTTAACATCTAGATGTTCATGAAGGAAATAGTTTGTGCTATGATTTTAGCCAGAATTATGTCTCTGGTGGGGCAGGTTTATCAGTCTGTCGAATACCCACAGTTCAAATTTCAGCAAGGTTACCCTGAAACTGATCATTGATGAAGAGTCTTTAAAATGTGTTAATGATCATGAAGAAGGAAAATGTTGCAGTGACCCATATCCAAACTTGGCCTAGATATCATATAATATAAAATTTCTGACCCAAGGTTGGTGAAGTTTGGTGAAGGTCAGACTAGAACTAAGCCATCTAATATTGAGTAACCTCCATCTAACCATGAATCCTGAATGCTTCACTGAGTTTCAAATACCTCCTTACTATGCATGTTTCATGGCACTGTTGGCATTGTTTAAAAGTTGTAGGAATTGATGTCTTAACAACACATTGTTAAGTCTGTCTTGCATACTAGAAAATTAAAGTTGTTTTACTACATTTGATGCTTCTGTGTCCTGAATACTGTGTAAAATTCCTGAATTGCTTGTGAATCCCGCTTACTAAAAGAGGATGTGTCACCCTGGTATTCTTTTCCAAGGTTTCACAGGGTGCTGTAAAAACGAAATACAAAATAATGTAAGTGATAATTCTTGTTTAATATGTATTTAATGCTCAGCAAAGAGTATGTTATGTACTGTGTAATAACTGAATGGTTTGTTTGATATATTTCAGTTGCTGGCCAAGGAGATTCGACAAGAGAGAAATAAAATATTGCAATGTGTTCATTATATTGTTAAGAACAATTTCTTTGATAAATAAATGTTGACCATTGTTTGTATGTTGTTGTAGTTTCTGTTAATAAACCCTCCCCATGAAGTGGTAGGTGTATGCTGTTATGAAACTTGGTATGTGGATTGGGACTAATAAGGAGTTTAGGAACATCTTATTTTAAGTCGCCTACCAGATTGCCGTACGTCCTTCAATTAAGAAACTTAGATCCTGCCAAGACTTAAACAGTTTTCAAGCTTAGTTTATGAAACTTGGTTTATAAGAAGATTATGCATGTCTATTTTTTGTCCTCTACCAGTTTTCAACCGGAGGGATTATATGTTTGCCCTCCGTCAGTCAGATTGTCCGTCTAGAAATCTGGATCCTGCCGTAACTCAAACAGTTTTCAAGCTAGTGACCAAGATAGTGACCAATATGGAGATAATGCATGTCTAATTATTATTTTATGTGGTTACCATGGCAACAGAAACATTGACTACCTGGACTTCTGTATTGCTTGCAAATCCTTATTACTTGTTAATTGGGTGGTTTTGTTGGTGGGTAAGATAATGTACTTGACTGATCGAGAGGCCTCGGTCCGGGCACTTAGTCATTTCCTTAAACGCTTTTCAGTGTTTTCCCACCCAACTAGAGATGAATTGTTTGACAACCAAGAGGTATTCTGGTGTGTATAGATTCTGTACACCAAGCAAGCAAATGGACCAAAGAGTTTGTTCTGAAAGAGCTAGGGCAGCACACCCAGATTCATTGCATCGCACCCTGCCTCTACAGCAAAACACAGGACCCCATTGGAAATATGTGCTTGCACTTTCATGAGTCACCATGGGAACTAGATTGCGGGAAATTTGGCACACATAAAAGTCCAGATGCTAAACAAAGTCCATCAATGCATGGGTTTTACTGAATAGCAAAATCTTAACTTTTTCCATGTCTAAGCTGTTTTCATGAATCTAACTTTGTATAGAATACATGTACTATTTTGGTAGTTTACATGTACTTTTAATGAATTGACCTGTTTGTAATGATGCTTAAATGATGTTGCGACGAATGTAAATCATTTAATGTGTTAATGTTAATTAAAAAAGGGAAACAACTCTTTCGACATACATGTATACCGATAGTCTCCCTTTGTTAGATGTCTTTGCAATTTCATCTACGAGCAATTACGAGTTACTTACTTGAAAAAAGTACTTTTCATAATTTATCATTATGCATGACAGCTCCACACCTTTAATATTGCCCTATAAATGTTGGATTCGTGGAACCAGATAAGATTTATTTTAGATTCATGAATAAGTTAGATTTTGCAAATACCTAAATTAATTTTGGATTTTGCTTTTCAGTAAGGTCATTGCATTGCTTTCAAACTTGGCATACTTGTTAACCATCATAAAGAACATTACATCACTAAAGCCATGTAACGCTATCAAACATTTCAACAGAATTATGGCACCTGATTGACTAACTATTTGTCATGGACAAGGCTTCAGCTGGGGCATAAGCGTTTACTGAATGCAGTCTTGTTCATGGGATACATAACAGTCGAGCGTATATCGCTGCCATAGAATGAGAAAGTTGTAAGTACGACCCACGACCTAAGACTGGTGCATATTTGAAATATCTATATCATAAGGCGCTTCTTATTTTATTGGCCTATTTTCATGAAAATCGGAACTTGCCATGTTGATCAAACTCAAGTTGAAAAAGCTTGTTTTTTCCATATAAAGTAAAGAGTAATTTCCAGACATTTTTTTGTTTTCTTTCTTCAAATATTGTTTTTATAGTTGCGATGTTCTGATCGATATAAATCGTGGGTTTTTAACTCGGTGGTCAACTTCATAAATCTAACAAGAAAATTAACGAAACTTTTGTAGGCCAATCTTCTACGAAAAATTATTATTTTACAGTGAAACAAAAAACGTATTATAGTTTTTTACTTACGACCGTCTCATTCTAAGCCAGCGATATGAGTTGCTGACTGTGCAAACTCGATACAATTAAATATCCTACTTTTATCAAAGTTCCGTTTGATTGCTGTTATGATGCTTTTGGTTGATCATTTTTGTTGAGTTTTTTGTACATTTAACAAGATTTATTAGTGCACATGTCTAAATGGGCCATATTTCAATAAATGTTTGACCGATCAAGCTGAAAATTGTTTACACAAATACAGCCGAGATCTTGTTTTTTGTTCAATATAGTTTTGTATCACACTGAACAAAAAATTAGCACGAGTCAGGGACGTAGCTGCCCATACGCAAATACGCACGTGCGCACGCTGTTTGAAAAAGTGACACAATTTAAGTGATATAAAAATACAATAAAATGCAATGCCTAACCCGGGTGAGGCATATTTTCCATGTGATCAAACGTAATTGATAAAGAAACTATCAAAAGTGTTTTGAATTGATTTTTTCTGACTTAATTATAAATCACTTAAGTAGCTAAAATACAAAATTAATCATGTAGAAAACGCATTTGTGTTACAAGCATCTGCGGTAAATAATGCATTTTTTCTACCTCGCTTCGCTTGGTGAACAGTATGAATTAGAGATTAAGTTTGTGTGATACATCATGGACGTACATATGTACATGTGTCTATCCATTCCATGGATACATGTAGGCTAGTCAGAGAATATGAATTATTCCAAAGCAGCCACGTGCCTCACTACATGTATTTAGTTTTAACGTACAAAATGTATTAATGTTTGTGTGTACTAAGCCCCTCGGGTATATTGTGTTTTTACCATACTCTTGTGAGCACTGAGTCACATCCTCCGTTAGAAGTATGGATAGCTCTAAATGTCCCCTCCACTAAACCCATTCATCTCCTTCACTTTTGCGACCATCCGTGCGGTGGTGACAAGGCAACACGGACGAGCATGTGCCGAATAAAAATTATACAACAAACAACCCATACGGCTCCTATATGGATGACCAAGGAATGTCCCGGATAGGCACTTCAGAGCGACGGAATAACTCGGTCGAAAGACACGGTTAATCTCGGATCAGCACAGTATGTACCCGTGTATTCAGTGTAATTAACCACCGTGCGAGGTCTGGGGACAATCGTACCCCTGTCGTCATGTTCGTTGATATACCGGGGTCGGACGTAGATATGTCCCGGACTGTCGAGACTGACTTAACGCTACTAATTAAGCTTTAGCCACTTTTATTAAGAAGTGTTCATTAGTGTCATATTTACATTTAATATACTCGAGTATAAAACGAAATCATACTAGTATGTTTTAAAAATATAGAAAATGGTATGCCCCCGGACCCCCCTAGCAACTCTGCATTGATTATGTGCGTACACTGAAAATGTGCCCAGCTACGCCCCTGCGAGTAATAAATGTGATGGTGCGTAAAAAGGAAATGTCGGGAAACTAAAGTACATTTGTATTACCAATAGACTATATAGACCGTATTTAATTGTTAAAATCGCCATTTTGGAGGCAATGTTTAACCCCCAATTAAAAAGTTCTCCAAATGATGACAGTGTCATCAAACAGCTTTGAGACCTTCAATGCCTTGACAACTCAGAACAGCAATAAAAAATCTTAATACTATGTATGGATGTTTAGGTGACTGTCATCTGTACTACAAAAACAAATCACTAGACCGACGGCTATAATATTTCTAATAGCGATTGACCATCGTTTCATGGAGATTATATAACGCAACAATTGTACTTAATTCTTGGGAAGATTTGTCCATTCTCTTACGAAAACACCAATCAAATAAAAATTAGTACTTAAAATAAAGTTTTTTTTTAAATAACAGTTTTAATAAATAGAGATATTATTGGATAAAACCTGAATGAACATGACTTCAAATTATTATAAAGCAAAGATGTTAAAGGAATAATTGAAAACGAATATATTTTTAGACGCATCTTTGATAATCATGTGGACACCTGTATTTACCAGACTGGTGGCTTTTCCCCGTTTTTCAAAATTAATGCTAATCGCCCAATTTGGTAGTTTTCTGACTTGTGGGTCGCTATCGCATAAACAATGTCCGCATGGAATTTATTCCGCGCCAGATCACGATTTCCTCGTGCAATATATTGATTGCGACACTGTATTGCAGAACGGACCGTGAAATGTGGAGCTACTATTACGAGTCCGGAATCTCACTGGAAATCATGTCAATATCAAATCCTCAAAATGTTGTGCGAAATATCGATTGATAAAAAATTTATGCGAAATAAAAAATGCACACTTAAAAGATTTGTTAAGTGTATGTTTCAGATGTTCTTTATTGCATCAATGTTGAAATAATAATAATAATGATAATAATAATAATAACTTTATTTAACGAAGGTTATACACATTAAGTTAATACATTTCATGCATAAACTTATTTACAACATGGCCTTCTAATTAACATATATAAACACAATTCATTACAAATATAAGACACAAATACAAATCAATAAATAAAAAAAAAAAAATAAAAAAAATAAAAAAAGTACATGTACACCCGACAAACACTATGAAAAACATACATACAACTAATAATATCTCTTTCAATTTGATAGGAACATATTGATGATTTAAACATTCTAAATTTACAATAGTATTTACAATAGTATGGCATAAGAGTACTTTTCATTGTATAAGGTTAGGTTTGCATCTGTATAAACAGCAAGTGTCTTTTAAATTTATTTTTGAAATACACCCTGTGATTTTAAAAAATCTCACATAGTTAACTATACATGTATTTATTGTATATCACTTAATTCAAGTTATTTTGAATGCAAAGACAATTTTAACATTATACTTCAAAGTATTTTCACAAGAAAAGTTTTACTTAGTATAACGGAGGAAAAACGCTACCAGAAATTCCCTGACGTAAAAGACACACAGTCGGCGTGACTCCGTAGCAATATGCCTTTAGGCTTTATGGTTAGTATGTAACGTTTGCCGGGTGTATGCTAGGGCTGTAACGGTACGCTCACCTCACGATATGATACGTACCGTCAATTTTTCTAACGGTTCGGTATATTTCGGTGTGATACAATATTCTCTAACAGCAGCTTAATCCTACATTTTTTAAGTGATAATGAATTTGATGCTTCTATAACAGCAATTATTATGTGCCTATCAACTATTTTAAATATGAGGGCTTCCAGACATTTTATTTTATGAATATTATTTTGCTCATAAAAAAGCTTACCGTACCGAAATTTGCAATTCTTGTACCGTGAACCGTGTTGGACTGAAGTCCGCGGTCTTTCGTGTACCGCGGTATACCGTTACAGCCCTAGTGTATGCACACTTACTCAACCGCACATCGTAATCGTGCGGTGGCCTAGACATAGGACTCGTGCTCTGGGGTCGGGACGTCCTGGGTAGGATCCCATCAGGACCACTGCAATAATAACCAACGATACCACACGTGACCAAGGTGTGAAATGGTACCTATGGGAGCGGTGTCTGAGAATATTCGATATTACTGGGTGCTGTATATCTCGATGTTGACTGCACTCAAATCAAGACAGAAATAATAATCGCCACAATAGGTCTCCAACGCGGGCTTTATAGAGCAGCGCAACGTGCAGAGAATGTGCAAATAAGTAAAATATCGAAGGGTTGCTGAATGGCTGAATTACTTGAAGAATAAAGAGGCCCTCGAAAAATATCGCTGTGTACCTAACAACACCGATGAAAGTGTTATTTCACCATTACGATACAAATACTTGGACTACATGACACAATTGTCAAATTTTACATTATTGATAACGACTCAAGATATGATACTATGAAATCATTTATTTTCGTGGGTGTTTTATTTTGATGCTTTTGGTAAATGCAACTTCGGGAGGTGTTACAACGCACGGAAGAGGCGGGGGGGGGGGAGGGGGTGGGCTCTTACATTTTTTGAATATCGGATTTGTTGAATTAGGAAGAGTTATCTTTTCTGCATTAACTAGAAGTTAATATAACTAATATAAAATAATTGACAAATTTGAAGTTCCAATGTCCAAATGTTAACCATAAAACAATGTTTGAAACCTAGTTAAGATGTAGGCGTGAATGCTTGGTGAATGCTTGGTGAAACAGACTTCGACTGGGGGTGGGGTCAACTATTTTTAAGGAAAAGATGTCGTTGTCTACTTCAACCATATCGCTGGCTTAGAATGAGAAGGTCGTAAGTACTACTTGCCTTATAAGACTCTTACATATTTGAAATATGTACTTCAAGGCGCTTCTTATGAGATTATTTTCATGAAAATCGGAACTTATCATGTTGAGCAAACTGACGTCAAAAAGATGTTGTAACCATGTATAAAGAGTAGCTTTCAGACATGTTTTTCTTGTTTTCTCAAAATATCGATTTTGTACTTACAGCCATCTCATTCTAAGCCAGCGATATATAATTGAACTGTAAAATTACTAAAATTGAAGATTTTAAAATGTTTATAAAACATGAAACCCTCGATTTGGTATGATAAAACGATACATCTAGGGGGTTTTGACTCCATGGTCTACTTAACGAATTCAACCATAAAATCAACGAACTTTTGGAGGTCAATCTTCCACGAAAAATAATTATTTCACAGTAATCAAAAACTTGGATAAATACTTAATTTACGCGCAGTTGAAATCAAACAAAAAATAAAAAATCAACGAAAAATTTGAGATCGACCTTCCTCGAAAAAGAATTATTTAACGGTAAAACAAAAAGTTGTTGAGATGTTCTAAATACATAGTACGCTCAAGCACATGATTTCAATGTGATGCGCTGATTGTCCCTCGTAATCTTTTGTCTCGTGACCCCATACTCGTGACCCGTATGCTCGTTCACGTATAAATATCACCAAGGGGCGTACAGGGAACTTCAGTAAGGATCTTGGAGTACTACAACTAATATATCAACGTAAGTTATCATTTTATTTTCGTAGTTTTATAAATGCATGTATTCAATATTTTCTGCCCAAATGAATTATAACTATACTTATTAATATGTTTAGCTCATTTTATAAATCGCTCATTATAGTAGAGTCTGATATTAATTGTGTTTAAATATATATATTCAACATTTTCTTTCCAAATGAATACTTACTATAATATTTTCAGTACCTTAATTAACATAATAAGCAATATCTGTATATATGTACAATACTATGTATCATGATCTCAAAATACGTCACATAGCCGGTGACATATAGGTCCATTAGGCCGGGTGTTTTCTATTTATATAATATAATTACCTGTAAATACGTATATGTTATACATGTACACATGTCTCGTTAAATAAACTATTTACTTACTTATAAAATTATAATTATGTTGCATTCTCAATCATACCATTTATTGTATAAGTATGTAATTATCATATTTATGTTTCATTGTCAGTGACTTGTTGGCCAATTGTGCCTGGCGCTGTAACCTTTAATTTTTTTATATTGTTCGAGTCTTGTGTGGGTGGCTACTAGCTAGGCACTGGTACCGTTTCTGTGGAGCTTTAGATTATCTGTGCGTTACAGTATTTTCTAGACGTTTTGCAAAGAAAGCTCTCTCATACCCTGGGGCCTTATTCACCAATGTTGTAAGTCTAAAATTCAGACTTTGACTCAAATTGACAACATTTAAAATCACTGCCATTTCTTTGCAACTTGATTTAACCATGTGAAATTTTATCTGATCATTTGTTGTTTCCCACTGAACATGTATACCCATTTATATCAAAATTGGTGCATTTATAACATCATGGGAGCGAAAAGAATATTTGGCAAAGTAAAGTCTAAGTCTGAATTTTAGACTTACAACGTTGGTAAATAAGGTTCCTGGGTACCGTTTTATCAACGAACTTACGGAAATCGTAAACTTGCGGTCAAATTTAAATTATTTATAATACCTTCATATCAATAAAATATGGTAAACGGAGCTGATATACTGATCAAGATGTAGTTAATGAATTCCCATCAAACAATATATGTCCCCCATGTGCAGTTGTTAAATATTTATACTGAATCTAAATCTGAACGTAAGTTTACGATTTCCGTAAGTACGTTGATAAAACGGTGCCCTGGTGTCCATTGATACCATCTTTAATATAAGCAGCCACAGTACCTTGATCCACGATGGACTAAAATAAATGTGCTAAACAAAAATAATGTACTAGTACGAGTACTTTTCTTTATTTCCGTTCAAAAGGTTCACTAGTAATTTGCTTTTCTTACTTAAAATTATTTATTTATTTATGGTCATAGGAAAATAAGGCTTTCAAAACCAAACAACACCAATTTGTTGGTATCTTGACCGTGTCCGAATTTGGCCTCCAGTTGGCCAAAATTCCTTAAAATCGTCTACTCAGGTGTTCTCAATTGGTCTTCTTCAGTCCACTTTAGTTGGCATCGTTCTCACCCAACATGTCATTTCAACCACCAACTCTTCAATTTTATTAACAAGAAAACAACAACAACAACAAAAACCCAACACACAGTGCTTGTCGTTCAAGCACATTGCCTCTTCAACTTAATTAACGCAAAATGAACAAAACACAACAACAAAAACTCCAACCACCACAACAAAACAACAATGTTTTCTTCCAGTTGCTCTCACGTTAATTTTGTTCTCATTTTCGAGAAGTTTTTTCAACTTTTATAATTAAATCATCAGCGCCCAGTTAAACCCCACCTAAAGACGACATGACAATTAGTTCTAATTTGTAACATTTCACTCTCAGGAGACCAAGTTCTCTTTTTTTTCTTAAAAGTCGATTAAACAGGAAAATGATAAAAAAATGAGAAATTGAAAAGTTAACAAAACGGTCTCCGAACTTCGGAACCCTGACAGGATTAACTATGATCATAAAATCGGAACGACTTGAGATATTCGTCCAATGTTTTCAATTTTATATCCGTAAGATAGTGTTCTTTCCAGAAATAATAAAAAATGAAAATGTCAATTTTTTGCCATAAGCCCCTTTTATCAGGCGCAGTCACATATAGTGTTGGCATGACCATTGGGGTTATTTGGTTTTTTTACCAGGCAGTGCCGCTTGAAAACCGACATACCGACATACCGCCATATTTTGAATCAATTAAAAACCAATTAAGGATAATGATATTATGATCCTTTTTTATAATGAAGTGGGACAGCAATTGGCGAGGATTTGTAAAGAAATAAAACTCGTTGGTCGTCACGGTATGTATAAAATGTGACTGGGTCACATGGCTGTCACATGACATAGATATCTTGTACGGGGTGGGGACTTTACTCTCAAACCTAAATGAAATACATGTACATGTACTTGTAACCGAGATGAAACATCCTTTCTTCTATCATAAGTAGGGCAATATCAAAATGTACATGTGTAACAAGTCAATGTACGGGTCCCTATCATAATCGTGAAAAGTCGGCCAATTTCTTTTTGTTTCCGGTAAAAACATTGCGATGCATAAAGACCGAGGTGATCTGAATATCCCTATCAAAATCGTGAAAGCTCGGTCATTTCCGTTTGTCTCCGTTGAATATAATTGCAACGTATGTACGAAGGTCGAGTATATTTACCGGAGACAAACGGAAATGGCCGTACTTTCACGATTGAAAGTACGAAATTATCCAAATGTTACTATCAGTATAGATGATAATGAAATATGTCCTGTAATACTGTATCTGCTCGGACAAATCACTTGACATTAAAATGTTATCAACTTGATAATCATTTTCACATACCCTGTTTTCCTATTGAACTGAAACCCGGACGCATGTAGTGAAACATCACCTGAAGATAGTAACTTTAAAAATTGAGCCACTTAGGATTCCACAATTTGCAGATGTATAAGGACCATAATTCTCATATTAAGGCCTACATTTTGTATTACCATTCCTTTTGGTCTCATTTTTCCATTTTCTTTTGGATTCAGTATAGTATATTAAAAATTTTGATTATATTACAGAGAAATACACCAATGACTAGCTTTCAGATTTTTTGCTATGATCTTTATTTTAAAAAGATTGATTTTATTGCAGAGATATAATTTATATCATTTATACAATATTTGAAATATGATATAGCTAGTCTCAAAGAGGAAGTTAATGCACCATTAGTCTTTATCATGAAACGTTATTCCTAATATTTACCCTGACTACAATATACCTTATTCTTAACGGAACATTCCCTATTATTTTGATCGTTTAAATCAACTCAGAAATATTGTACATTAAAAAAGAATTACTATTGCTAAATCACCCCAACATTTCAACAAATAGCTCCCATTTATTACCGAGAAAAGAGTAAAAAAATCCGGAATGCCAAAATAGTCACGAGTTGTTTCCCTTTGACCATATAATAATAAATCGCTGGAAGCGATAAATTATTATTGGTGATTTGAATATATTTTGGACATTATAGAGACATATTTGCGTGCACTTTCTTCTGACAAATTATGACAATTGATAGTGTTTTGTACATTTAGCTCATTTAATGTGATAGTAGAGAAAAATAATAATGCTAGTTATAGGGAATGCCTCTTTAAGAACCCCCTTAAAATTCTAGTAATGCGGCTACGAACGCGCACCAATAAGAACATATCAATAAAAAGACCATCTCAATAATAAAGTGCGTCTCCAATTTATTCGCACAATTTTTATGTTTCCATTCATCAGTTTCTAAATTCAGACTCGGTGTAATCAGGGGGTGGTCTTTTTTATTTTTGTGCTGGATTCTCTATATATAAAAAGATGGATTATATCGCAGAGATATAAATCATTAATACCAGTACCCATGTACATGTTGTACTTGTATATATATTTCTAACTGCAGTTTAACATCACTACCTACATTAGCAAGATAATGCGCGACATTAAAACATTATTCAATGTCTATTTATCAATATACAGTAAAACCTTGTTAACTCGAGGACTTATCGGAACAAGCCATATGATCGATTTAAACCAGCAGCTCGACATAGGGGTGTGATATAAGTATACAACATACATTTAGCTATTTCGGCGGGACTTTGAAATTTGCTCGAAATAAGTCGGGTGCTCGTCATAATGATGCTCGTATTATCAAAGTTTTACTGTATACATTGCTACCTACATTAGCAAGATAATGCGTGACGTTAACACTTTATTCAATGTCAACTTATCAGCCTAACTACATCTTACATACACGTGTATCGATAACATCCCGACATATAAGACCACACAGGTTGGAACTGAGTCTTAAAGCACTTACATTTTTAATTTTGCGTATTAGTTATTCTACCAAATCACTGTATGACTTATCGGATTATTATATAACATTCAACTTGTACCATTTATTGCTATTGAAAGCAAATATAAAATCTGGGCATTGTATGACTTATTGTCGTGCTATATAAATCAGAATGCATGCATTATTGCAATTGTCAGAAATCGAATCGTTTATACACACTGTACTTCAACTAACTAACTACATGTATTCTGTACCCTGTGAATATTGCTTTCGGATGATGCAAATATTTGAAAAGTGTTACTCAAATATGAAATCTATCCCTTGAAATAAGCATATCTGTTACATCTAATTCTAAAATTAACCCATTTATTTATCTTATATTTTCCAGATGTTTCGTTTAGCCGTTATTGCCTGTGTAGCTGTGGCTGTATTTGCCGCACCATTCGACACCAAATATGATGGTGAATGGGAGGCATACAAGACCACCTACAACAAGAAATACGTTTCTAATGAGGATGAATCACTCAGGTATGTAGATCACGTGATTATTTTCATGTGTTGTGTGATAGTCACGATAATCACGTGCTCCCTTGTCAGTCATTGGTTGCATAACGTGTATAGCTTGGCCAATGACCTTTATGCATGAATATATTACAAGGTCCTTGCTTTGAATATATCAATTTCCCGCAAGGAAATCGTGCAATATCGGTATTTCAGATTTGTGTTTGTACAATCAAGGTTATAGGATACAGACAATATACCGACTGTTAAATTATGCTAATCAAAAGATCATGTTCGTGCCAAATTCGCAAAGCTATACATTACTATTGCACAGTCTGTTCGAAGTCAAATGATAACGTTTATTCATAAACATTAGCTCGTCCGCATGGTAAGCAATGTTTATTTATATAGGTTTAACTGGGTATGACTGAGTTAACGATAGTCCCCGCTTTTATTTCGTATGAGATAGTTCGCTCATTAGAATAACTTATTGAATCTACTGTAATATCTCTTATGAATGTCTCATTTTTATAGATAGTGTTTGGATATTTTCTCCAATTAAGCTGTTTAAAACAATCAAAATACGTTCAATGTTTTTCTTGATTCATTCAGTAGATATAATACTAATTTGGGATCTATCCCATTAGAAAGAATAGCGGGGATTGCCGTTAACTCAAGTATTCCCAGTTAAACCTAGATAATCATAGTTTACCTGACGAATGAGTTAATGTTTACAAACAGTTCTCATTTCACTTTGAAATGATGTTTCACTGTTTGTATACAAGTAATTGAACTAAATAACTCGACTGTGACAGCATCGCGTGGTAATGTTACGGTCACTCCAAAAACGACAATGTCACATGGTAACAATTTATTGTTACGTGCTTGTGATAATCTTTACGTAAAGTCGACAAGATGATGTCACATCAATGTCATGTGATTACGGCATTATCACGTGATAGTGTAAATATCACATGACAACAGAAATTCGCTAGATCTATACTAATATTAGATAAATATTAAATAATTATAAATGATAAATGATGACATTGACCTTATGATACAATCGTTGATTTAATTGACCAACTAAATGATTTAATGTTGGTTGTAAAAACATTGTTTAAATGGTCAACATGACTGTGCAATGGTTTAGCTTGATAATTACCGTCATGCAATGTCCTTTAAATCATTATTTAAAGCATTGTTAAGTATATGGTTATCTGTGGTAAGGTCAACTGTCTGAAGAAATTCATAAACAAACACCAACAAAACGAGATATTTACATATTTCTAATGTACGAGGCTGCTAGAAACAACATTTCGATCCTCTTGTGTACAACAAAACGTTTACCAAATTTATCATAATTTAGCCATTATAGAGCTTTTAGGTTGCCACAGCCTAAGTCCAGTGTTTAGTCCGCTGAATTGAAGACCTGGGTTCGAATCCTCAATCGCGACAGGTCATACCATTTCAAGAAAATTTGACACCAATGTCTTTTTTTCCTCCACGACCACGAAAAGAAATTGTCGAGTCATTGTGAAAAATTAAAAAGGGAATATTAGATTTTGTTAAGATCACGATCATTGATTAAATGTCAATTCTACTTCGTGTTAGGACACAGTTGAGGAAAATTTGTTAGGTGACAAATTGTTAAGAAAAAGCGTTTAACTAAAATAAACAGAACACAATTGAATACGTTGTCTGTCAGACTGTAAACAAACTCTCTTATTTTGTAATGATGCACAACTTATGTCCATTGTTACTTTTAGACGAACATTTAAAACTACTTTAATAGAAATGCTGCAGCTTGTAGCTATAATTGGGGAGTATAAAATGTCTGTGTTCGAGGGATGTTCAAAAATAGCATAGGCCTATAGATGTTGGAACCAAATTTAAGTTAATTAGAATCTTCTGATAAACGCGAATTCAGAATCATTTTGCCACCAAAGTGATATTTAAAAAAAAGAGTTTAATCATTACTCTTCTATAGTTATAAAGCTCGTTTCGCACCCAAACCAATGGTGCCTTGTTCGTCTGATCGACAGTGGTAACGTGATCACTGGTGAGTCTTCGCGTGCAAATGATTTTAACGACGAAACCCCTAATCGAATTCATGCTCTAGTTGTGACGTGGCAACACATTTACAAATATTACCCCCCCCGTCCGAAATTAAAAGCAACTCAGTCATAAATATTATATACAATATCAGCCGGTCAGCAACC
This sequence comes from Spisula subtruncata, assembly GCA_963678985.1. Lineage (NCBI taxonomy): Eukaryota > Metazoa > Mollusca > Bivalvia > Venerida > Mactridae > Spisula > Spisula subtruncata. The sequence continues at coordinate 28,827,094 of OY787677.1, read as the reverse complement.
TCCATTTTGTTCTAATGTGTACAAATTCAATTGTAGTGACGTCACGTCAGTCTGTCACATGATTACCAGGTCACGTGATGACGTAATATGTTCCAGATAGAATTATAAAATTATTACATCGATGTTATACTGACACGGACTATATCACGAATCTCCAGATGATTCCTTCTTGACGCAATAAAAGGACAACATGTCAAAACTCACGTGTCCCCATGGAAACCCTGTCACCAGACAACTCAGATTATCGTGCGAGACACCAGACAACTCAGATTATCGTGCGAGATGCGCTGAACAAGTGACATTTATAAAATTGTGACATGATCTAGATCAACATGACCTACTCGTAGCCAAAAATAAAAGAAATTTGTGTCACAAACTATTCCGCTCAAATCCGATAGTTTTATAAATAATTCATATCAAGCATTAACATCATTCAATTTTACAATGATGTTGTCATTTTAATGGCCTCGTATTTCAATACAATCTTTTATTTTGTATTAATTTTGTTACGGTTGAATGGCGGGCTTTGCCAGAGACACACAAAGTACTTTCGTGTAAATTGCCGAAACATCCGCTAACACATGCGAATAGAATTCGATTAATATGTTTTTTTTTCATCGAGTCCCTGATATTTTAAACTTAACTTCGTGGCGTTGTTGGCATTTAAAATTGCGTGATATAATGCCCAAAAACACTTTTAGGAAATATTGCGCACTCAGTGGAATACCAAAAACATGTTCTTAAAAGCCAACCGCGCACGACACTCCTGCGCCCTGAATACTCTCTAAATTGCTCGTGAATTCCACGTACCACAAGAGTGCGTGTCTTATATGACTCAAACTCGCACATATAATGGCATACTGGTACATGAACATGCCCATTGCTGGTTTTTACAATATCTTTGAAAAGAAATCAGTAATTTCGCCAAACACACTATTTTATAATCGCAATCTAATTTGGATTTTAATTTCTCCGACGAATTGGCGGAAACACCCGAGCTTTCACGATCCAATTTTGAAAATTTCCGACAAATTGGCGGAAACAGCCGAACATTCACGATCTAATGATTTTTATTATTGTATTATTACAGACGATTGGTCTGGGAAGATAACCTCCAGTACGTACAGTCACACAATCTTCAAGCTGACCGCGGAGTTCACACATTCTGGCTCGGAATGAACGAATATGCCGATATGGTACGTACATTTTTTAAAAATAAATTAAATAATGCACACCATGTTACTATAAATAGCAACCGTACTACGGCGAAGACTTCCGAACCAAATAAGACTATAACGCCCAGCCGATGTTTCTTTTTACTTTTTGGGTAGAAATGGGTTCTGGTCCATTGTTTGGGGTATTACTGTCTAAAAGGGATAGTTATCTTAATGTTTAATTTTCACTACAATGCCTAGCTGTATAGTTTGTATCAGTGCAAAAATCAGCAGGGGGAATCCAAAGTATTCTTGGGTGTATATACTGTCATCGGAAATAAACGAAATAAAAATTATTAGATGATACATATGTAATAAATACTAACATCGTATTTACAGGGAATCAAGGAATTTGTTGCCGTTATGAACGGATACAAAGCTAACACGACCGCCTCTAAATGTGGACATTATATGACACCCAACAACGTAGAGCTCACTGACCTTCCAGATACCGTAGATTGGAGACCCAAAGGTTACGTCACAGAAATCAAAAACCAGGTGAGTAAATTTATACACGTCAAGGGAGACAAACAATCTTATATTTTCATGGCTTAAAATAGCAATTTAAATAAATTTCATAATACGATAAGTCACTGAAAAAAAAGAACTAGGTTAGTATATATGACGTACTAGTTAGTATTTTTGTTCATGTTTTGAAAATGTACTTGGCTTCTGTTACGTCATTGAAATAAAAACCCCACTCATGTTTCGACAAAGAAGCACCCGTGTCTTTTCATGTCTTAAAATCCATATTTAACTATGATTGTAACTTTCTACTCGTAGATCTACATGTTTATGAAAATATATTTTATTTTACTTATGAAAAAATTGCATAATTCCCTATATTGTTGCTAAAGAGGTACGGACCATTGCTTGTCCGTAGGGTACATGTATAACACTGCATTATATCGCTGACTTAGAATGAGAAGGTCGTAACTACAAAATCAATATTTTCAGAAAACAAGAAAAACTGTCTGGCAATCTCTCTTTACTTACCGTAAAACAAGCTTTTTCAACTTCAGTTTGGTCAACATGACAAGTTCGGATTTTCACGAAAATAGGCTCACAAGAAGCGTCTTATGATGTAGATGTCAAATATGCAGTAGTCTTATAAGGTCGTAAGTGCCACTTACGAACTTCTCATTCTAAGCCAGCGACATTACGTTGTTTACCTGATGAAAGCCAACTCAACACAATTTAACGTTTTTAAATCTCCGCACTGTATATTCTAGGGACAATGCGGTTCCTGCTGGTCTTTCTCCGCTACCGGATCTTTGGAAGGACAACATTTCCGTAAAACACAAAAACTTGTTTCCCTATCAGAGAAAAACTTGATGGACTGCTCCGAGAGAGAAGGTATGTCACTTATTGATTGGTTGATTGATTGATTTATTGATTGATAATACAAACACAAACCTAAAATATCGAAATTGCTCGATTTGCTTGCGGAAATAATTGATGTATTCAAAGTAAAACGTTTGTAATTATATGTATGCTTTCATATTTTATAATGCCGAGTATGGCCTTTAATTGCCACTCAGCTTTCTACTGAAATATGACAGGCATAACATTATATGAGTGCCTCCAACTGGATGTGAAGTTTTGAACCTCTGAGCTACGGAGGTACATAAAGGCCAGGATCACGGCAAATTCTTCGCGCTATAACATAATTCGTATAAACCTCACGATGACTCAGCAATTTTGAACATGTTTCAGGTAACCACGGATGTCACGGAGGTCTGATGGATCAAGCTTTTGATTACGTCATCAAGAATGATGGTATTGATACTGAAGAATCCTACCCATACAAACCTGAAGTAAGTTGTTTTATTTACCCCGTGCATCTTCTATGTACAGTAAAAATCTTATTTCGCTACGACTGTTATTTTGAGATTTTTTATTATGACCACAATGATAGTGTTGTGAAATATAGTAGATTCAATAAGTACTACTAATGAGGGAACTATCCCATTGGAAAGAAAATCGGTGTATATCGTTAACTCAGATTTACCCCGTTATACCTAGATAACCATAATAACCTGCCGGACGATAGTATATTTACAACCGTTCTCATTTGACTTTGAAAGGACTGTAGATTGCTATTAGAGGAAACTGCGTTTTTTTGCTCGATAAAAATGCTAAATGTAATTGCTTGCGGAAATTGATATATTCAACGCAAGAACCGTGTAATATATTCTTGCAGAAAGGTCAGGCTTAGGTCAAAGGTCAAAATAGCCAAGCTATATTAATCTACTAATTTTCTATTTCTAGGATGGTTTCTGCAGATTTAAGACGGATGATGTTGGAGCCACCGAAGTTAGCTGTATGGATATCAAATCACAGAACGAGGATGATCTCCAGAAAGCCGTGGCTACTGAAGGACCAATCTCAGTCGCTATTGATGCTAGTCACAGATCTTTCCAACTTTACAAGTAAGTTTTGAGTAAAAAAAAAATTTTTTAGGGAATTTTTGAAATTTTATTTTTTTTTAATTTTTGAAATTTTGTTGATTTTGTTAATTTTGTTAAATTTATTAATTTTGTCAATTTTTAAAGTTGAATTCGACCACACAATCTAATCCACCCGGCTGACCTTCTAAATAAATAACATGGGCTTACTATAATATATAGATGTAAATACTATCGTATATATTAAGCGCGCATATGATAAGGCAACCTGACTTTAAACGAGTATGGGCTAAATTTTGTCCAGTGCGTCTTATAATCGAAGTTGACATATATATGGGTATTCACGGTACATGTTTGTCTAGGTCTTATATTCCAGCGTACTATTTTATGAACTTAAACACGAAAATGTTAGACCTACTTTCTAACTTAAATTCTGTATAATGTTTTACTACTGCCAATTGGGGACATACATTTTTTGCGGGAGTTCAACATCGATCTGCGGTGCCCAGGAATATACATGCACTGCCCTCACAGATATCAATTTACAATTGGAGTGGAGCATGTGGGTTATTCTAACCAGACGGGGTTGAACCCGGGACCTTTCGATTCCAAAATGCGCGCTCTACCTCTAGGCCACCGCTCCCACGCGGATCGCTCCCACGCGGATATTTTGTCTAATCTGGTTCCCGGTTTATTCTAGGTCTGGTGTTTACAAGGAACCAGAATGCAGCAGTGTCAGATTGGACCATGGTGTATTAGCTGTTGGATATGGAACTGAAGATAGTGATTACTGGCTCGTCAAAAACAGGTAAGCAACGAAACATTTATGGTACAACCCGGTCTTTCGATAAAAAAGTTACCCATTTTCTAGGGCTCTTTTCAGTTGTTAAGCCGCTCAAGAACCCTTTGACATTTTAACTTCTCCTCGCTATGGAAACCTACGTTCGCACTATTTCTCTCCTGTGGGCGTGGCAGCCAACATCGATCTTCGGCGCCCTGGAATAGACACTGTCCTCATAGGTACCAATTTACACCACGGTGTAGTGAAGCATGTGGGTTATTCTTGATCAGAGAAATTAACCAGTATTTCTGACGAGGGTTGAACCCGGGACCTCTCTATCCCTAAGCGCCCCTTCCTCTAGGCCACCGCTCCCCACAATTAACCGAAATCCAGGAACATACGGACGTACAGAATGGTTGACAGACGAACTCGTAGTATAACACTTGACAACATTTACACGTGACCAGACCAGACCATGTATTAACGATATTACACACCCCACCCCACCCACCCACAATTACCAGACATTACACACCCCACCCCACCACCCACAATTACCAGACATTACACACCCCACCCCACCCACCCACAATTACCAGACATTACACACCCCACCCCACCCACCCACAATTACCAGACATTACACACCCAGCCCACCCATCCACAATAACCAGACATTACACACCCCACCCAACCCACCCACAATTACCCGACATTACACACCCCATCCCACCCACCCACAATTACCAGACATTACACACCCCATCCCACCCACCCACAATTACCAGACATTACACACCCCACCCCACCCACCCACAATAACCAGACATTACACACCCCACCCCACCCACCCACAATTACCAGACATTACACACCCCATCCCACCCACCCACAATTACCAGACATTACACACCCCACCCCACCCACCCACAATTACCAGACATTACACACCCCACCCCACCCACCCACAATTACCAGACAGAGAATGTCTTTAGTCCAAATCAATATTTTGAGAAAACATATAAAACTGCCCGACAACTACTCTCTGCTTATGGTAAAACAATCTATTTCAACTTAAGTTTGGTCAACACGACAATTTCCGATTTTCTTGAAAACAAGCTCATAAAAACCGCCTTGTGATTTTAAATATGTATAGTCTTATAAAGTTGTAAGTAAATAGAACTTACGACCTTCTCATTCTAAGCCAGCGATATGTTTTATACCAGTATTGATAGAGAGTTGTTCGAGTGTCACGGTGACATTCACAAACATACATAAACAAAAGTCCTAGACACAAGCGACATTAATAGATATAATCCCGTAGTGGTATCTGATTGCGGCAGAATCCGATTACGTAATTAAACCTTCTTCGATATATTCCAGACTGCACAAGCTTTAATTCAACCCATTCTGAGACAAAACATCTCCGAGCCAAATGCTTTCCATGTTCTTTTTGAGGCATTCTTTTTTCTTCAAAACATGCTTATTTATTAGGTCATGTCTCCATTTTTCAACGTGAGCGTGAGAAGGTCCTTTTGAATGAATGTGACAAAATACTATATTGTATGCTATATTAATACGTTAAAACAAAGAATAAATAATGATGATATCAAACAATACATTATACAACACAATTACTGCTACAAAAGCTATTCATCACCCGCCATTACCAACCCCCTAACAATATATCTGTGCATTTGTGAGTCATTGGTTATTTTTCATGGAGCCACAATTTACCTTGAATGGCGCCCAGCAGCAGTAACAACAATAATATCGCAATCTCCTGTTGACGAAACCTATTCAAGAATGTGCCAAGAGGGATTAATATAAACTGTAAGAAGTTTTTTGTACTAATTTACATGTATTTAACTCTGAATATTTTTCTTGTCTATTTCAGTTGGGGAACCAGCTGGGGCAAGGAAGGTTACGTTATGATGGCCAGAAACGACAAAAATATGTGCGGAATTGCAACTCAAGCCTCATTCCCAACCATGTAAACAGCAACAGCCTCGTTTTCGTCTGGAACCTCGTTTCGGATTAAATCCAGTCTCGTTTTCGTCTAGAACCTCGTTTTGGATTAAATATAGTCTCGTTTTCGTCTGGAACCTCGTTTTGGATTAAATCTTTTCTCGTTTAGTTAATTATTGTCGTCGACATATTGACACTGTTTATATAAATTATAAGAGATTTAAAATGGCATATTTTTTAAAAAACATTTATTGTTTGAATTATTTTGAATAAAAGTTGATAGTTTCTGATGTGGTTATGTCATCCTTTAAGCAGTTTAGTTCAACAAATGTTTACCTTTTTGTATGCCGAGTAGAACCGATTATTCGCCAGTCAGCTTTCAGCTGAAGTATGGCTAGCTTATGAGTGCCTCCATCGGAATTTGAACCCAGCTCATCGGATTAGGGGACAAGCACACTAACCACTGACCTACGGTGGCAACACTAGTACATTATACATGTATAACGAACTGTATGAGGTAAATCAAAAATTTTGTCTGGAAAAGTTATGAGACAGTATTTGTTTTATAAACTTCACTTCACTTCAAGAAGATACATTCAAAGTTTTGTCTGATATCACGAGACTTTACGGACAACCCTCGTAGTCGTTGTCCTACAAACCACTGGCGATGGGGTTGAGCTGCCTTGGTTTGGGCAGGTTGGCAAATACAAGCATTAAACTAACAAAACAAACAGAATCAACGTTCTTACGTACCTAAGACATTGGAGGGATGTGACTTGCGTGGCCAGAAGTTCGTCTATATTCTTGTATTTTTTTCAATGTAAAAACGATATGACAGGGGCATAGCTAAGCATACGAAAATACGCACGTGCGTAAACTGCCCACATTAAAGTGATATAAAAATACAATGCTTAACCCGCGGTATGTATATTTTCCATGTGATAAATTGTAATTTATATCGAAAACTCAATGAAAATATCTTAAAAGTTACAAATAAGCTTTAGCCAATTTAATAATTTAATTATTTATGCCATGCAATATCACGGTTTCTAATACATGAAAACGATACACCACAACATAAATCTAGAGTATAAAAACGAAATCATAATTTAAAATTGAAGAATATGGTATGCTTTATCATGCCTTATATTACGCTTTAATTCTGATCATACTGAGTCTACTACTCCAGAATGCATATACTGATCCGGGGGAGCATGGGGGTTTAGCGGGAAGTTTATCTTCTGCATAGCCCTGGGGCAGATATTTTTACACGGGGTTTGAAAAAGCAATAGTTAAAATCACCACCAATCACCAATCACCGAGGCTAGGGCTGGGGCTGGGGCTGGGGCTGGGGCTGGGGCTGGGGCTGGGGGTTCAGCTTCAAATCAGATTGGCGAAACCAAGCTTTAACTCGTGATTCATGCACTGTAGAAATCAAACACGTGAAAATCCTGCAGAAAATAAGATCTCCAGTTCACACGTGATTCACGTAACGGATGTACTTGAACAACGCGTAAAATCGATACGAATGCCGTTATGGAAATGTATATTACAAGCTATACCTCGCAATAAATATGTAGATAATATGGATTGCGAAGGCGGTAAAATGTCCTCCTCGTAGAGAGTTTACTCCGTTTTACATTATACATACGATTATATATAACGCAATCATAGTCTATATTAATGTACAAGTCAATTGAAAACCCGTCCAGCCCCGCCCCGCCCGCCAGTCCCACACCCCCCGAGAAGATATGAGGGATAGCGTGGGAAAAGTACCGGGGTTTTGCCTTTCCGATTTCCACTCACTGCCGGATTAGTGAGGGGATTTGTACCGCGCCGAAATAGCGGAGTCATATAGTCGGTCGCGACTATTATTCTCTGATTTAGGCCGGGAAATTTGGTGGGGATTTACCTTCTGCATGACCTTTGGGTGCATGGATTTTACCCGTGGTTTGAAAAAGCAAAAGTCAAACTCACCGTGGTTGGCGGGGTTTTAATTGGTTGGTGCATTGCGCCATTTTATAATAACTGGCTACAAGTCTATCAAGGGACACTTAAAGGAACACTTGCAATTTTACTCATTTTTTTAACATTTTAAGTCGGGGAAACAACTTTGTGCTACAATTTTATTTTTTTTGTATGATTTAATGACTCTGTTTTGTTTCTATGTTGTTCATTGGGCTCTGTCCCTTAATTTTGTAATGCAACACTAACGCCAACACTTGAACATGAACGTTAATTTTGTGTCTTTTTTACTTCTGTTTATTGTTGTTATACTAAGTACAGCTGCCAGACAGCATGTACGTGCCATTAGCTGATCTGGGGCGGAGTAAGTTGTAAAAATAGGGATGCGACTACCAAAAAATCGCGAGTAGATTGATAGTTTGAACTAGTTATGTCAGGAACTGTAATTACTGCAACGTTACTGGAATATCGATTATAAAGCTCTATCAAGGTAGAAAACGCTTAAAAACTTTTATTCAATGTCGTTATTTGATACCTCGCATGTCCATGTCAACGATAAGAATGTTCAATTACTTACTAAAAGAGCGCCGAATGCGTCTGTTGCTGGTAATTCAATTTGAGAAAGGCCTCATGATGCCGGCCTTCATGATCGGATTATCTCGGCTCGTTTCAAGTGGACCACAAGGCAACACAAAGCACGTCTCCAAATTTCCCATGACAATGCAAATTTGGGAATGTCTGTTATATTTGTCGATTTGTTTTATTCCGCGATATGAATGGGTTACATTATTCGTTACGTGAAATGTGTGTCCACGATTTGAAACCACAGGTGAACGCTAGATCATCTGTATTAGTGCTTCGTGGTATGTGTTGGCTTTGTTATGTCTTTGAGAAGTGGTGGGTGTATGGAGCTTTTTTCAGTTAAGAGGAGGTGTTAAATGGATTTATCACATAACCTGTAATGTGGGAGTGCATTAAAGCCGTGTCGCAAATATCGTAATGCACTCCCAGCTCGTTACAGAAATATGCAAATTAGCTTGACGGTGGTTGGTTGGTAACATAAGCCAATCCGTGCATTGAACCGACCCGTTAGCCACACAGGAAGACCGTGAATCACGCTCCAAGTACCATTGCATTATGTTTGAAACCTCATGAACATATGCAGCATACATCATTATTTCTCTAAGATAATAAGCGTTTACTAAGGTTATATGATAAGTAGAATCTTTAATTTGTGCTCATTCCTTACCATTTTTATTAAAATCGTTGACAAAAACAATATGACACTCGGCAATGGGCTTTATTAATATTCGCATTTTCTTCAATAAGTATACATTATTTGGAACGTTTTAATGTTTGTTCGTAAGATAACATTCACATACTCATTTCATACATTAAAATTGCCACTTATTATTCATTCCTTACACAGATATGTCCAAAACATTCAGTGTCCCATGAATAAAGTTTATTGCCTCAATGAATACAAAATGTGTAAATAATTGACTGCGGAGATGTTAGAATGTCCACCTAGCAGAGGGCCCCTTCTACTGCCTCGGAAAATAAGTCTTGACAAATATGGATAAGATCTACTGAAATCATATTCACAAAAAATACATCTTAAAATTTCGACTTCGTAGAAATAAAATAACACCCGGGGGAACATGTCCCCGGACCCCCTAGCAACTCTGGATCTATCATGTGCGTACGCAGCTACGCTCCTGAATGAGAAAATCGAACAGGGAAGGCAGCACTAAAATTAACCAGCCAAGCAGCGAAAACTTGCATGTGGTCATTCGTTAATATGCACTTTTGTCACTGAAAATGTCCGAATCGCCTTTCGAGATTTTGGAGCGGTACGAATTGAGCCAGAATTTACCTTGCATGGCACACAACAGCAACATATTAATAGAAGTACTACTTCTCTGATATCGTCATGGTGATGAATACCATATCAAGAATAAAAACAGTGTCTAGAGTGATTAATCTAAATTGAAAGACGGGTTTGTCACAACCAGCCAAAAAATGTAAAAAAATGAAATTGTTATTGTCTGATCGAAAAAGAGACTCCAAGCATAACCTTGTTTATGTCTGACGAGCCCCAGTTTAATATGGTTAATTTAATACATAGACGACAGCTACATTATTGGTTACGGTCTTGTTGTGTTCTATTTAGTTCACCTTCACTCGCAGTCTCTTGGTGTTGAAAACCGTATAAGGAATAAAGACTGTGCCTTCTGTCTAGAGTGGCTGATATCAATAAAAAAAAAATGATTTACCGTAGTATAAAGTTACAGAATATAAACATGATGATACCGCTGATTACGGGAAACGAAGAGCAACTGATTAGCATTGAATAAGAGCTTCATTTAATTGTATAGTCGTGAGAGTGACTTCTTACGTCATTTCTGAGCTTGTGCCGGGTATGGCTACCAACCATACTTAAAAATGCTATATTTATGTTATTTGTTATCATATTCGTATGATATTTGGTATATTTGTACAATATAAATCATTTTTTTACACATATTTTTTTTAATAAGTGCAATAGTCCACGAACTTTTGGATAACCCCGCGTACATCGTATAGACTGATTTGGCAATATAACATAGACATACACCATATAGTGTCTAGAGTAATTAATATAAATTGAAAGAAGTTTTTTTTCACACAATAAGCCAACCATAATTTACACCCGTGTAAAGTAGCAATATAACATAGACAAACACCTTATGTCTAACTGTTTGATTGTTCTGTTCAATTTACCTTTAAAGTTACAGAACATAAGAATACATCGTATATTTAATTTACCGCAGTATAAAGTAGCAGTATTACATAGACAGTCAGCATATTGCTAACTATCTTGTTGCAGTGTAGTGTGTTCTGTTGAGTTTTACTAATTGTCAATAAGCTGTTGTGTGTCTATGTCTATAGTGTCTAGAGTGATTAATATAAATTGAAAGAAGTTTTTTCACACTAATCCAAGAATAATCTACCGCAGTACAATATAGCAATATTACACTGACAGACACCATATTGCTTACCGTATCTTTGTGTTGGGTTCTGTTCAGTTTCACTAATTGTCAATTAGCTGTTGTATGTCTACGTCAATATAAAGCTCATCTATATCAATTAGATTGTTTTGGTCTCGGCTGCTTGGTTGATTGTCTGGTCTAGGACTAACCCGATCAATTGTTTAAGAGGAATATTGATGACAGGTGTTAACAGATGCGTAAGTTGTCTTATATCGTAATAAATATTGTGTTACCGAACATAAAGCCTTAATTTGTAAAGCATATTATTTTTTTGCCGAGTAAGGCTTTTATTTGCTGGGCAAAGTCGTAATTTGTCGAGTTAATCATGTATTTGTCGTGAATAACATTCATTTACCGAGCAAAACCATTATTTGCCAGATATTTAACATTTATTTACCAAGCATAGCCTTTGTTTGCCAAGCAAAGCCTTTGTTTGCCAAGCATAGCCTTTGTTTGCCGAGCAAAGCTTTTATTTGCCAAGCATAGCATTTACTTGCCGAATAAAGCTTTTGTTTGCTAAGCAAACCATTTATTTGCAGAACAAAGCCTTTATCTGCCGAACATATCCTTTATTTGCCAAGCATAGCCATTATTTGCCGAGCAATGCTTTAATTAACCGAGCATAGCCTTAATTTGCCGAGCATACCCTTTATTTGCCGAGCATAGCCTTTTTGCCGAGAAAACCTTTTTGATGGCGTGTTACCCATTAGTTGGCTAGTATAGCCTTTATCTGCCGAGATCAAAGCCTTTATTTTCCAAGTAGTGTTCTGTTGGAATCTGTTGGAATATCTCCAGATTGCACGTCAAGTTCGCTAACCACTGAGCTACCACAAAAAAACGACACCCTCTTACATGTTCCGGTTGTTCTAAACATGTGTTCACATGTATTTGGCACATTATGATTACCTCGGACTTTATGCTACGTGTAATTACCGGAGATAAACGGAAATGACCGAACTTTCACGATTCGTATTTGGCATTTTAATGGAAAATCTTTCAAAAACGACGCACAACAGAACGTGTCATTGTAATGCGACATATGATGCCTTGCTCTCACGGAGCATCTTTTTGCCTCGGGGACGTACTCCCGATTTAAATAAATAAACTTCAGGGGTGGTATTCAAAAAGAATCTTAAGTGAAAACTTAGAATTTCCTCAATATCTTACAATTTCCTTTAGTGTCTCAGATAAACTAGAAAAATAAGTTTATCAAACCTTAACATTGTTTAGCAGCTTTATGTAAAACGCTACAATAATAATAAAGAAACTATGAAATATTCTTAGTTTCTTGCAAAATATGCGCTGTTCAATATTTTAACTTAAGTAAAAAATTTTAAGTTTTTACTTAAGATGCTTTGTGAATATCACACCAGGAGTCATAAGGAACAGTGATATCACACATTTCCTAATGACTACACCGAGGACCTTTTCCCCGAAACATTTCGATCGGGAATACATCGCCGATGCAAAAAAAACCTCAGTTAGGCCGAAGCATTAGGCTTTCGTCTGCAAGTGGAAATAAAATATGACTACGATTTTCACCAACTAACCAAACCAGACTACATTTTCTAACACTGCCAAGTCGATTGGTCAGTAAACACATTTGGCAAGTAGAATGATGGTTTATGACTAAAATAAATGACTTTAAATAGAGTTCCATTATTTTCTTTAATTGAGTTGGCACTTCATTACGGTATTACGTGTTTTGGACTGTGAACTTGGCGGAAAGCGACAGACATTGAAGCCATTAACATATCCTTACATTTCCTTTACAGCCAGAACTTTATTGATAGGTTTGTTTTGTTTTTAAGCCCCCCCCCCCCCGGCGTCAAGCCAGTCAAATAGACTAAACAAACATTTCCTTTACAGCCAGAACTTTATTTTTAAGTTTTTTTGTTTTGTTTATAAGTCCCCTGACATCAAGCTAGTCATACAGACTGTCCAAACAGTATACTGCTCAAAGTTTGATACGAGTCAAGAATCAATACTTATCATCCTTCTTATGTTAAAGAGGCGTTCCCTATAACTATGATCGTTTGAATTGATTCAGGAATATTATGCATTAAATGAGCATCATTATTGCTTGATCTCCTCAAATTTTCAACAAAAAACTCCCACTAATTACCGAGTAAAGAGTAAAAACATATTTTCGTTACGGGCCAAAATTGTCACGAGTTGTTTCCCTTTGATCACATAATAATAAATCGCTGGAAGCGAAAAATTATTATTGGTGATTTAAATATATTTTTGACATTATAGAGACATATCTGCGCACACTTTCTTCTGACAAATTATGACAATTGGTAGTGTTTTGTACATTTAGCTAATTTAATGTGATAGCAGAGAAAACTATGCTAGTTATTGGGAATGCCTCTTTAAATGTATAAAAGAAAGGTATGAGGAAATCAGACAGGGAAGGTAGCACTCAACCTAACCAGCTGAGTACAGAAATCAGAAACACCACAACACAACTACACTGAGCAATGTCCACACATTAACCAAAGAAACAATTAAACGTCCAAATTCCCGCCGATAAAAGGCAGGATAAAGCTTAATGTTTCAAACATTATTATTCAATTTTAATTCTTATTCACAAGGAAAATGGGTTTAGCCTTATCAAATTGTGAGAAGTATATTCTGACCCGGGCAAACCAGCATTTTCAGTTAAAAGACACTTTTATCATGAATAATCAAATTGTTCATACGTATATTCGTCACCACCGAATATGTCAATATGAATATAATAATAATGATGCATAGCTGAATGCTGCACTAAATAGGAAATGCAACATTTCCGCAATAAGCATATTCATACAATCGTGGTAGATCGGTCATTTCCGAATGTCTCCGGTAAAAGTTTATTTTGTAATACATAAAAGCCGAGGTGATCAGAATGCATATTCACAATATGACCTTTAAAAAATAATTTATGATACATGGCTTTAGAAAAGTGCACTGTCGATATACAGCATTGCCGCAATTAGGATATTCATGCAATTGTGAAATATCAGTAATTTCCGTTTGTCTGCGGTAAAAGTCTATTGTAATGAATGAATACAAGGTGATCATAATATAAAATGCGCATTCATGAAACATCCTTTGCGTGTAGACATAATAATAGAAATTGATGAGGACAAACAGTTTATTCACGAACATATGACAGATGGACCTGACATTGTTTTAATGCAGTAGGGACTTTTTTCAGGACAGGCATTTTATTATCGTCTACGTGCGTGGAGTATATCCCACAAACTATAAGCTACCGTACAAGTATAACATTATCATATCGATAGCTTAGAACCAGAAGGTCGTAACTACCTCGTACGACCTTATAAGACTCATACATATTTAGAATAAGCATCACAAGGCGCTTCTTATGAGCATATTTTCATGAAAATCTGAAATTGTCATGTTGACCAAAATGAAGTTTTAAGAACGTGTTTTCCCATAGGTAAAGAGTAAATTACAGACAGTTTTCTCTTGTTTTCTCAATATATCGATTTGGTAGTTACGACCTTCTTGTTCTAAGCCAGCGATTTGTATTCACAATTCATTTATACACTTTTCAATAAAGCAAATACAATTGCTTAATCGAAAGTTTGTTAACAAATAAGTAGATTATGTAAAATTATATGGCAGAATGAATAGATCATTGGGTGAAGTTTCATAGACATACTTTATGCCTTGGCCCCACTGAGCATATTTTGCCTCGATGACGTACTTCCGACTTTATAAACGAAGTTCGGAAGGTATCGGGGAAATAAAAGGGTCATTAGTGTCTTGTGAAAGCCTTGAGAAAGGCATTATGAAATTTGGGAAATCACAGTTCCCGATTCCTCCCGGAAGTCGTTTATTTCTACCAGGTTTACATCGCCGAGGCATAACAGTAGCTCAGCGGAACAAAGGCATTAATAGCGAAGATTTTATTTTTAGTTACATTATACAGCTTGGAGATGATAGCGACGTTATGTGAACAACGAGAATTGTCACGAAGAGCTACTTTGACTTGTCCAAATTGTTAGCGTTAACGTATTACGGTCTCAATAATATGATAATTATTGAAAAGCAATTCCGAGTTTAGACAATTATGCACACAGTTAACTTGTCCTCCATATATACTCAGTTTCAGTTTCAGTTTATTAGCATAAGAACATTATTTATGTTCCTCGCCTTAAACAAACAATAGGCGGCATGCAATCAAAACAAGAAGAGCATGTACAAAATACAATGAGCAATGTGAACACAATAACATAACAATAGTCCCAATATGTACAAAGAATATAACGATACGTGTTTATAGAACAATTAATGATAACAAAAATACTACTGATTATCTAAATAAGAGTTACGTCTTTGAAATGCTAGGTGTACATATTTCGCTAATTTACATAGTATCATACTAGGACTTCAAGTGTTCCTGTTTTTATCACGTTCATGCTAATGTTACCATCTTAGGAAAATTACGGTACATAATTATACGCATGAAGAGTTAGATTGAAATGGAACAGGAACTGTCTACATGAGTTCTGCGTTCACGCGATTCGGCGTTATTTCGCGTGATTACGTTGTGGCGAAGGGACATAGAAAAGGAATAGGAAGAATTATGTTAACTTCTATATATTCATTGTTACCACCAGTTACATTTTACAGGGGTGTAGCTGGGCTTTTTTTCTGTGTACACACATGTTAGATCCATACTTGCTAGGGGGTCAGGGGTATGTTCCCAGGATATCATTTTATTTCTTCTCTAGTTTGTAACGACTTTTATTTTCCACAGCAAAAGAAGGAACCCTCTGCGAGGCGGACACTCTAACGTTCCTGTCGTCAATTATTTCCACATTTTAAATTCATTGCAGCAATTAACTTGCTTTATTAATTTCCAATTACCAACGTAACGTGAACCACGTGCAAATCGGGGATTTCGAAAATTTGTGCTTAAGTTTGACGTCATTCTTAAATTCTGCACGTTTTTTCACGTATCTTAATTTTAACGCTTATAGTTCTACCAACAGTTCGTGAATCACGATTTCACGTTTGGTAACGCCAATCTGGGTTGAAGCCGGACTTTGGCACGGAATATGAATGCTTTAAGGAACGAGAATCGCAATTTGATTCACTACTTCAATAACACATTTAAATATAATGTCTACGTCATGTTATGCAACAGTTGAGCAGAATTATGGCCCCTGATAGACTAAGCCAGTTATTAATGGCGTAATGCAGCATACAATTCAAACCCCGCCCACCAACCCGTGGCTCTTGACCATTTCCTTTTTAAATCCCGAGTAAAATCCCTGTACTTTAAGGTCACGCAGAAAATCCCGTCCAAATTTTCCCCGCCTTAAACCAGAGAAATATAGTCTCGAACAATGACATACCTCCGCTATTTTGGCCCGGAACAAAATCCCCGCACTAATCCTGCAGTGTGGGGAAATCTAAAAGCTAAAACCCGGTACTTTTCCCACGCTTTTCCCACGCTATCTCTCATCCCTTCTTGAGGGCGTGGCGGTGTGGGGTGGGGTGAGACGGGACGGGGCATGGCATGTTTTTTTGAATGGTGCATTACAATGTCTACACCATGTTATCCAACATTTGAGCAGAATTATGGCCCCTGGTAGACTTAGTCAGTCATTAATATAAACTATATCTAGGGCTCCACTTGGGAAATGAACCGGTCAATTGAAATCACGGCCAAACCTCATGATTGTGCTGCAACGGAGTAAATTCTCTACGAGGAGGACATTTTACCGCCTTCGCAATCCATATTTTTCTCCATATTTATTGCGAGGTAGCTTGTAATATTATACATTTCCATAACGTCATTTGTATCGATTTTTACACGTTTTTCACGTACTTGTCGTTTGCTGTTACCAACGTAACGTGAATCACGTGTAAACTGGATATTTTATTTTGACATCACTAGTAATTTCTGCACGTTTTTCACGTATTTGATTTTACGGATAGAGTTCTACAGTTCATGAATCACGAGTTCACGCTTGGTTACGACAATCTGATTTGAAACTGAATTCCTCGACACTGAATGTAACACCAGCCATTTGAAACCCAATCCCGGCCACGGGGAAGGGATGTGACTTTTACATTTCAACCCCCCGGTAAAATCCATGCCCCAGGACCTTTCAGAAGGTACACTTCACACAAAATCTCCCAAGCTCCCCCGGAACTTTTTTATTTCTATGAAGGCATACATTCATTTTACAGTAGCATTATGGTCAAAATGTAAGCGTTATATACGGCATGATACACAATACCATGTTCTTCAATTTTATTTATTTTATTTAATGGTCTTATTTATCCTCGCCACCGGATAATCCATATGGGCGAGGCCCCCAGAAGAGGTTTAGTACTTTTAGTTTTTGGGGGATAGTGCATGATACAGAAGATGCCCCAACTCCAGAAGCATCCCTGGTTCTTTTACATGCCAGTGTATAGCACCATACATGGGACCTAGGTTTAAAGTCTCATCCGAAAGACTATTAGTAATTATAGTTGGCCAGCCCGGGATTCGAACCCACAACCCCGAGATCAATAGTGACTATTAGTCTCGCGCTCTACCGACTGGCTCTCTTCAATTTTAAATGATGATTTCGTTTTTATACTCTATAATTATGTCGTGGTGTATCATTGTCATATAGGTGTCACACCGGTGAATTTTCTGCCATTGAAATTAATGCAAAATGACCCAAATTCGCATCTCACCCTCCGTTTCACTGACATCCCGGGCGATTTTCTGTGGCCGTATCCATAAAAAGCAATCCCTGTTATCCAAAATAAGCTGGAGACAATGGCATGTCGATAGCTTCGTTTTCGAGCTACTGCAGGGATTCTGGAAGTACAACGCTATTTTCCATGCCTCAAAAGCTGACTTGACCGAAGCACACATACATTGTCAGTCTTCAGCCAGGGAAAGATAATTCAGAAAAATATCAATTAAACACTCTTAAAAGTTAGCATGCAGGTCATATTTGATCTACATTCAATGTAATGTCAACAATCAGCATTTTCCACATTAAAACAGTGCTTCAACAGACATATATCAAATTTTTGAAAGGGACTATTTTAGCATACTACGACCCGGAAGTACTTTCCAGCGGTATGACACCAATATATGGCGTCGAGCGTAGGAAAACGTCATTTACGACAACACGACGTTAACGTCATAAAATGCGTCGTAAAAAGCGTCACCAGACCGTGCGAATCAAACGTTAAAAGCAATCAACGTCTATGTTTATATTTTGCGTTTTTTTTCTCAATAATTTATTGTTTCGCTAAAAAGACGAAACTTGGCAGGATAGATGATGCATTGCGATAACTAATTAAAATAAATCAGATTAGAATCATGTTTCTAGATGTAGATCTAAACACATATTTTATTTAATTAAACAATTGTCCCCAGGCAAATTATATAAATGCGTGGTATCGGTTTAGCCGTTCCTGTCCGGCGTTTCAACTATGAAGGCTAACATTTTTTTGCAATCAATTTTGCACACGTGTATTTATTCCGTTATCTAATTATCTCAGACACATCTTCTGTCTAACAATCATGTTGACCATCATGCGAACTATTACAGATGATATATGGATAAAAGTCGTGACCTAGGTATAAGCGATATTTATTTTGTATTTCAATAAATAACCTTCCTCTAGCAACGTTCACTACAGAAATGAATATGTGTTATTTTTGGTTTTAAAATTCGAAAATCATAAACGGCTAGTAGACTACGGGTCCCGGTGACATCACATTCTGACCATGTATACAATGGGTTATCCGTACCAATTAGTTTACGTATAACACTGATATAAACAAGACCACTTCTCGGTTAGCAACAAGTTAAGCCCCGTTTTCATGAAGCGTAAAACCAACGCGTTTTAGGCGCGTATTTATTCGGCACGTAATACGCGCCGAATAAATATAAATCGCTTCAGTCTATATTGCATGCTGTCGTTTCCATTGACGCGTTTTTCGGCGCGTAAAATATTTTACGCATGGCCCTGCGTAAAAAAATCGCTTAGGGTAGCGAATATTTTACGCAAGGACGCGTGTAAAATGATATTTTTGGTTATAAAATGGCGTGATCGCCTCGATTTTATCGATGAAACTCATACTAAATTACCTGAATTTAGGTTTACAATATTAGGAGAAGCTATTAGAAGAATTCCTGTCTTTTTTTTTGGGAATATCATTTTTTTGGTCAGACCAAAAATCCATCAGCACCGTGTTCTCCTCCCCATGACATTTTGAATGTGTTAGCTAAAAATGCAATATCGTCCTTTTGAAAGTAGCATTTTGCTGTAAAATCTCAATAAAAGCTATGCGTTTTTATAAAGAATACGCGTTTAGCTTCATGGAAACATTTTTTCAGCGCGTACTAGGCACGTAAATTTTCGGCCCGTAATTACGCGCCGAAAAAATACGCTCCATGGAAACCCCGCTTTAATCCATGTCTGGTTTGCAAACAATACGAGACTCCCTGACCGTAATTCGATACCGATTGCCTTTGGTCATTTTTCAACATACGAGGGTACACTTTGTTATGCAAGAAACTTGTTCAATATTTGTAGCATAGATTGATAAATACAACATTGTTAGCCTAGATCTACTCATTCTCGTTCAACCAACGTGTTTTTCATCCGTAATACAGACCGGAGACTTGACTATACATTGACTGGAGACTTGACTATACATTGACCGGAGACTTGACTATACATTGACCGGAGACTTGACTATACATTGACCGGAGACTTGACTATACATTGACCGGAGACTTGACTATACATTGACCGGAGACTTGACTATACATTGACTGGAGACTTGACTATACATTGACTGTAGACTTGACTATGCATTGACTGGATACTTGTCTATACATTGACTGGATACTTGTCTATACATTGACTGGATGCTTGTCTATACATTGACTGGATACTTGTCTATACATTGACTGGGTACTTGACTATACATTGACTGTAGACTTGACTATACATTGACTGGATACTTGTCTATACATTGACTGGATACTTGTCTATACATTGACTGGAGACTTGACTATACATTGACTGGATACTTGACTATACATTGACTGGGTACTTGACTATACATTGACTGGAGACTTGACTATACATTGACTGGATACTTGTCTATACATTGACTGGATACTTGTCTATACATTGACTGGAGACTTGACTATACATTGACTGGGTACTTGACTATAAATTGACTGGGTACTTGACTATACATTGACTGGGTACTTGACTATACATTGACTGTAGACTTGACTATACATTGACTGGATACTTGTCTATACATTGACTGGATACTTGTCTATACATTGACTGGATACTTGTCTATACATTGACTGGATACTTGTCTATACATTGACTGTAGTTTTGACTATACATTGACTGGATACTTGTCTATACATTGACTGTAGACTTGACTATACATTGACTGGAGACTTGACTATACATTGACTGGATACTTGTCTATACATTGACTGGATACTTGTGTATACATTGACTGTAGACTTGACTATACATTGACTGGATACTTGTCTATACATTGACTGGATACTTGTCTATACATTGACTGTAGACTTGACTATACATTGACTGGGTACTTGACTATACAATAACTGGATACTTGTCTATACATTGACTGGATACTTGACTATACATTGACTGGGTACTTGACTATACATTGACTGGGTACTTGACTATACATTGACTGGGTACTTGACTATACATTGACTGGGTACTTGACTATACAATGACTGGATACTTGTCTATACATTGACTGGATACTTGTCTATACATTGACTGGATACTTGAATATACATTGACTGGGTACTTGACTATACATTGACTTGGTACTTGACTATACAAAGACTGGATACTTGACTATACATTGACTGGGTACTTGTCTATACATTGACCGGAGACTTGATTATACATTGACTGGGTACTTGACTATACATTGATTGGAGACTTGACTATACAATGACTGGATACTTGACTATACATTGACTGGATACTTGACTATACATTGACTGGAGACTTGACTATACATTGACTGGGTACTTGACTATACATTGACTGGTGACTTGACTATACATTGACTGGATACTTGACTATACATTGACTGGGTACTTGACTATACATTGACTGGTGACTTGACTATACATTGACTGGAGACTTGACTATACATTGACTAGGTACTTGACTATACATTGACTGGGTACTTGACTATACATTGATTTGAGACTTGACTATACATTGACTGGGTACTTGACTATACAATGACTGGATACTTGACTATACATTGACTGGATACTTGACTATACATTGACCGGAGACTTGACTATACATTGACTGGAGACTTGACTATACATTGACGGGAGACTTGACTATACATTGACCGGAGACTTGACTATACATTGACCGGAGACTTGACTATACATTGACTGGAGACTTGACTATACATTGACTGTAGACTTGACTCTGCATTGACTGGATACTTGTCTATACATTGACTGGATACTTGTCTATACATTGACTGGATGCTTGTCTATACATTGACTGGATACTTGTCTATACATTGACTGGGTACTTGACTATACATTTACTGTAGACTTGACTATACATTGACTGGATACTTGTCTATACATTGACTGGATACTTGTCTATACATTGACTGGAGACTTGACTATACATTGACTGGATACTTGACTATACATTGACTGGGTACTTGACTATACATTGACTGGAGACTTGACTATACATTGACTGGATACTTGTCTATACATTGACTGGATACTTGTCTATACATTGACTGGAGACTTGACTATACATTGACTGGGTACTTGACTATAAATTGACTGGGTACTTGACTATACATTGACTGGGTACTTGACTATACATTGACTGTAGACTTGACTATACATTGACTGGATACTTGTCTATACATTGACTGGATACTTGTCTATACATTGACTGGATACTTGTCTATACATTGACTGGATACTTGTCTATACATTGACTGTAGACTTGACTATACATTGACTGGATACTTGTCTACACATTGACTGTAGACTTGACTATACATTGACTGGAGACTTGACTATACATTGACTGGGTACTTGACTATACATTGACTGGTGACTTGACTATACATTGACTGGAGACTTGACTATACATTGACTAGGTACTTGACTATACATTGACTGGGTACTTGACTATACATTGATTTGAGACTTGACTATACATTGACTGGGTACTTGACTATACAATGACTGGATACTTGACTATACATTGACTGGATACTTGACTATACATTGACTGGTGACTTGGCTATACATTGACTGGAGACTTGACTATACATTGACGGGAGACTTGACTATACATTGACTGGAGACTTGACTATACATTGACTGGAGACTTGACTATACATTGACTGCAGACTTGACTATACATTCACTGGAGGCTTGACTATACATTGACTGGAGGCTTGACTATACATTGACCGGAGACTTGACTATACATTGACTGGAGACTTGACTATACATTGACTGGAGGCTTGACTATACATTGACTGGAGACTTGACTATACATTGACTGGATGCTTGACTATACATTGGCCGGAGACTTGACTATACATTGACTGAAGGCTTGACTATACATTGACCGGAGACTTGACTATACATTGACTGGAGACTTGACTATACATTGACTGGAGGCTTGACTATACATTGACTGGAGACTTGACTATACATTGACTGGAGACTTGACTATACATTGACTGGAGACTTGACTATACATTGACTGGAGGCTTGACTATACATTGACTGGAGGCTTGACTATACATTGACTGGAGGCTTGACTATACATTGACTGGAGGGGAGACTATACATTGACTGGAGGGGAGACTTGACTACACATTGACTGGAGACTTGACTATACATTGACTGGAGGCTTGACTATACATTGACTGGAGGGGAGACTATACATTGACTGGAGGGGAGACTTGACTATACATTGACTGGAGACTTGACTATACATTGATTTATGAGGCTAAGATCTACTACGAACACTCTTTTCTAACCACATTAAACTGAGACTCCGAGCTTAAGCCCCGTTCTCACTGTCCCGGTTCAGTTCCGGGTACATCCCGGTGGAGGATAGCCGGTATACCGGGATGATCCGGGACGTTTTTTTGTAACAGATTTATCAATTGCATTCTCACATACCCGAAGTTACCTGGTGTACCGCCGGTGTGAAAGGATATTCAATCAGTTTGAGGCCGGAGTTGCTACGGTTATTTCCGATTTCAGTACGGTGTCATTACGGTGATTGGCGGCAGCGCCCCGAAAAAGTCCGGTTTGATCCCGGTTGATGCCGGTGGTGTTTAAGTGACAGCTGGTGGTGGCCCGGTGATCGTCGGTGTTGCCCCGTTATACCATGGTGGTGTCCCGGTGATACGCCGTTGTTACCTGGTAGTCACTGGAGATCATACATAAACTAGGGAAAAGGTGCAAACAGCATCAGTTCTCACTAGGCTGCCAATTACCTCCGATATCTTCATGGTAAATAATTAATAAAAAGCCAGCTAAGAAATGCGTGTCTGTAGAAGTCAGAATTCAACACGAACTTCACCGTCCTTAACCGTGACGGAAACGGAAACCTGCCAGCCATAACCAGCGAAGCACCTCCATTTTCCGTGAACATTCGGTGCTAATTCGGTCCATAACGTTGTGCGGACGTAGATATAGGTTATGTACGCCGTTCATTACATGGACTCTGCTTGCCTTCTCGTAGTCCACGGTTTATCACGGTAGACATACGGTAGAGATACGATCGTTCCCGGTAGTGTCCCGAAAGCCCCGGTTATGTCCCATCTATCCCCGGATTAAGCCGGTTCTCTATATATTCCCGGTGGTCCCAGGTGGCCCTCGGTGACTCCCGGTTGTATTCAAAACAACCGGTGCTATTAGCCGGTGAATCTCGGTTTATCCAGGTGCTGTTACGATTGCCTTCCGGATTGACACGTTTCGCCCCAATGAGTCCCGGGGATCTACCGGGATGTCAAAGCGTAACAATTAGAACGGGGCATTCAAGGGTTATCTGCATATGAAGCAATGTTTCAAAACAATATGTTATTAACTTATTATCAAACTTCTTCTTTATTTACACCAACGGTTCCAAACATATGTTTCAGATAAACTTTCTGAAATTCTAAGAAGCAGTATTTTCATACTTCGAGTGAGTTTAGAAAGGGTTCAAATGTATATAGCTATGTTAAAAACTAGCAAACCTTGAACATTGCGCAGACAATACTTTACTATAATTAATGTTTATAAATAAATCAAACGATTGCATACATTTTATTGATATTTATTTTTTAGCAATACCTTATGTATGACTACTTAGTAATGTTGCACACTGCAGAACGGAAGATGTAAAGTTAAAAACCATGTTAACTTATCACCTAAATAATTATGTCAAAAACCAAATCATATGGAGAAATGAATAGGACACAGAATATAGTTTTATAGACATACATTATGCCTAGGTCCCACTGAGCATACTTTTCCTCGATTATGTACTTCCGACTTAATAAATACCTTGATAGTATATTAGCTCAGTACAGAATTTTTTTTTTTAATATTATTGTTTTAATCGTTTGCGGACAAAACACTGATACTGCCACCTGTGCTTCCGACTTAATAAACGAAGTTCGAAAGATATCGGGACAAGGGTCATTGGTGTCTATGGAAAGCGCTGAGAAAGGCATTAGGAAATTTGGGAAATCACAGTTCCCGATTCCTCCAGAGAGCTATTCATTTCTACCGGGTGTACATCGTCGAGCAAAACAGTAGCTCAGCGGAACAATAATTAAAGGCATTAGCGAATATGATATTTTGAGCTGCATAATGCAGCTTCAACATGGTAGCGAAGTTATGTGAACAACGAGAATTGTCACTAATAACTACTTTGACTTGTCCAAAATGTTAGCGTTAACGTATTACGGTCTCAATAATATAATAATTATTGAAAAGTAATTCCGAGTTTAGACAATTATGCACACAGTTAACTTGACCTCCATATATACTAGGACTTCAAGTGTGCGTGTTTTATCACGTTTATAAATGTTAATGTTACCCTCACAGGAAAATTACGGTATATTTGCGCACGAAGGAGTAGATAGAAATGGAATAGGAACTGTCTACATGAGTTTTTCATTCATGCGGTTCGGCGTTATTCGGCGTTATTTCGCGTGATTATGTTGTGGCGAAGGGGCATAGAAAAGGAATAGGAAGAATTATGTCAAATTCTACATATTCATTGTTACCACCAGTTACATTTTACAGGGGCGTAGCTGGGCTTATTTTCAGTGTACACACATGATAGATCCAGACTTGCTAGAGGGTCCGGTGGCATGTTCCCCCGGATATTCTTTAATTCTGCGAAGCCAAAAATTATAAGATGTTTTTTTTGTGAATACGATTCCGCTAGATCTACTCTATATTTGTAAAGACTTTGATTTTCCGCAACAAAAGGAGGAACCTCTGCGAGGCGGACATTCTTACGTTCCTGTCGTCAATTATTTCCACATTTTGAATTCATTGCAGCAATTAACTTGATTTATTCATTTCCGTATTACCAACGTAACGTGAACCACGTGCAAATCGGGGATTTCGAAAGTTCGTGCATAGTTTTGTCGTCATTCTCAAATTCTGCACGTTTTTCACATATCTTAATTGTTACACTTATAGTTCTACCAACAGTTCGTGAATCACGATTTCACGTTTGGTAACGCCAATCTGGGTTGAAGCCGGACTTTGGCACGGACTTTGAATGCTTTAAGGAACGAGAATCGCTATTTGATTCACTACTACCATAACACATTTAAATATAATGTCTGCGTCATGTTATGCAACAGTTGAGCAGAATTATGGCCCCTGATAGACTTAGCCAGTTATTTATGGCGTAATACAGCAGACAATTCAAACCCCACCCACCAACCCGTGGCTCTTGACCATTGCTTTTTCAAACCCCGAGTAAAATCCCTGCACTTCAAGGTCACGCAGAAAATCCCGTCCAAATTTTTCCCTAAACCAGAGAAATATAGTCTCGAACAATTGCATACCTTCCGCTATTTTGGCCCGGAACACTAATCCTGCAGTGCGGGGAAATCTAAAAACTAAAACCCGGTACTTTTCCCACGCTATCTCTCATCCCTTCTGAGGGGCGGGGCGTGGCGGTGTGGGATGGGGTGGGGTGAGACGGGACGGGACAGGGCATGCTCTTTTGACTGGTGCATTACATTGTCTACACCATGTTATCAAACATTTGAGCAGAATTATGGCCCCTGGTAGACTTAGTCAGTCATTAATATAGACTATATCTAGGGTCCACTTGGGAAATGCACCGGTCAATTGAAATCACGGCCAAACCTCATGATTGTGGAGTAAATTCTCTACGAGGAGGACAATTTACCGCCTTCGCAATTCATATTTTTCTCCATATTTATTGCGAGGTAGCTTGTAATATACATTCCCATAACGTCATTCGTATCGATTTTTATACGTTTTTCACGTACTTGTCGTTTGCTGTTACCAACGTAACGTGAATCACGTGTAAACTGGATATTTTATTTTGACGTCACTAGTAATTTCTGCACGTTTTTCACGTATTTGATTTTACGGATAGAGTTCTACAGTGCATGAATCACTAGTTCACGCTTGGTTACGACAATCTGATTTGAAACTGAATTCCTCGACACTGAATGTAACACCAGCCATTTGAAACCCAATCCCGGCCACGGGGAAGGCATGTGACTTTTACATTTCAAACCCCCCGGTAAAATCCCTGCCCCAGGGCCTTTCAGAAGGTACAATTCACGCAAAATATCCCATGCTCTCCCGGAACGTTTTTATTTCTATGAAGGCCTACATTCATTCTACCGTAGCATTATGGTCAAAATTTAAGCGTTATAATGACGTCGCGTCACAAGTTGGAGCTATTTTGTGTAACGTCAAAAACCCCGTTATTTTAGCTAAATATGACAGACATAAGGCGTACAATTGACAGAATAACTAAATCATGGGCGTACGACAACCATAAACACATAAATTTTGTAACTATGTGTAAAGGGGGGTATATTCAGCAACCTTAGGAATTACAGAACTTAGATTTAGGCAAAATAACTTGTAATTAACGATATTGCTGTAATGTGTACATTTATCCATTTGCTCTTTGTACAGTTTAGACCTGCTTGGTGGAATCCCCATGAACACAAAATGCAAAATAAAAATCCCTTTATGAATAAAGTACTGTATACATTTCCGAGTATATAAAAAAACATTTTCAAACCATTTTTTAAAATTTCAATTTCAATTTTGCATTGAATTATCGAAGCTACAACATAAACACTAAGATATTTTGACGTTACTTAGTACGTAATTTTGCTGATGGGACATTTTGTGGCGACATTGAAAAATACTAATAACTTCGCCGTATATTGAACGATTTTGATCAACAATATACTATTCAACAGCGTGGAAAAAACGTATTTTATCATTTCAGTGACGAATAATGTTTTACAGAAATGTTCACGTTCGATCAAATCGAATTTCATGTTCAATTCAATTTTTAGTTTTAAGCACAGGGTGGGACATTTTAGGTAGACAAAGAAAATTTGAAATAATTTTTGATCTCTTGAATCAAAATCTAAAATGAATACCGTATTTAATAATATATGAAAAACGTATTTTTTATAGGAAATTTCAAAGAGAAATTATTAAAAATAAATCTTGCAGAACAATTTTATCAGTGTAATAACAACTTATTTTCCCGTAATTTTGAAATCTCTACACAACTGTTCCCGCAACACAGAATAAAACTATTTGACTTTATGATAATGTCACTTTCTTTTACGTTAATGACATCAACTTTTTACGTTTAAGAATCATTTTTCCGCAAAAAATATAGAAATTTTGCGTATGGTTTTTGCTCTCCACACATTTTTCTCAAGCCCCACGAGATTGGATGTTACATCTCTACAGTGATATTTCACCGTATTCTGGTTATTTCGAACCCTGAAAGTGTGAGATTTTGTAACAAAACTCAAAACATATACATTCAGGTCGATTGTGCTGATTTTCTTCGTTCGATTGATATATAACATATGATATTTATTGAAACAAACATAATTAGATTTGCACCATTTGGCAAATAAATTACGCGAAATTGAAAATAGCTCCAACTTGTGACGCGACGTCTATATACGGCATGATACACAATACCATGTTCTTCAATTTTATTTATTTTATTTAATGGTCTTATTTATCCTCGCCACCGGATAATCCATATGGGCGAGGCCCCCAGAAGAGGTTTAGTACTTTTAGTTTTTGGGGGATAGTGCATGATACAGAAGATGCCCCAATTCCAGAAGCATCCCTGGTTCTTTTACATGCCAGTGTATAGCACCATGCATGGGACCTAGGTTTAAAGTCTCATCCGAAAGACTATTAGTAATTATAGTTGGCCAGCCCGGGATTCGAACCCACAAACCCGAGATCAGTAGTGACTACTAGTCTCGTGCTCTACCGACTGGCTCTCTTCAATTTTAAATGATGATTTCATTTTTATACTTATGTTGTGGTGTATCATTGTCATACACTTACGACAACACGACGTTAACGTCATAAAATGCGTCGTAAAAAGCGTCACCAGACCGTGCGAATCAAACGTTAAAAGCAATCAACGTCTATATTTATATTTTGCGGGTTTTTTTTCTTCAATAATTTATTGTTTCGCTAAAAAGACGAAACTTGGCAGGATAGATAATGCATTGCGATAACTAATTAAAATAAATCAGATTAGAATCATGTTTCTAGATGTAGATCTAAACACATATTTTATTTAATTAAACATTTGTCCTCAGGCACATTATATAAATGCGCGGTATCGGTTTAGCCGTTCCTGTCCGGCGTTTCAACTATGAAGACTAACATTTTTTTTGCAATCCATTTTGCATACGTGCATTTATTCCGTTATCTAATTATCACAGACACATCTTCTATCTAAAAATCATGTTGACCATCATGCGAACTATTTCAGATCATATACAGATAGGAGTCGTGACCTAGGTATAAGCGATATATATTTTTTTCAATAAATAACATTCCTCAAGCAACGTTCACTACAGAAATGAATATGTGTTATTTTTGGTTTTTAAAATGCAACGTCGCAATTCGAAAATCATAAACTGCTAGTAGACTACGGGTCCTCGTGACATCACATTCTGACCATGTATACAATGGGTTATCCGTACCAATTAGTTTACGTATAGTACTGACATAAACAAGACCACTTCTGTGTTAGCAACAAGTTAATCCATGTCTGGGTTGCAAACAATACGAGACTCCCTGATCGTAATTCGATACCGATTGCCTTTGGTCATTTTTCAACATACGAGGGTACAATTTATTATGCCAGAAACTTGTTCAATATTTGTAGCGTAGATTGATAAATACAACATTGTAAGCCTAGATCTACTCATTCTCGTTCAACCAGCGTGTTTTTCATCCGTAAAACTGACTGGAGGCTTGACTATACATTGACTGGATACTTGACTATACATTGACTGGATACTTGACTATACATTGACTGGATACTTGACTATACATTGACTGGAGACTTGACTATACATTGACTGGAGACTTGACTATACATTGACTGTAGACTTGACTATACATTGACCGGAGACTTGACTATACATTGACCGGAGACTTGACTATACATTGACTGGATTCTTGACTATACATTGACTGGATTCTTGACTATACATTGACTGGAGACTTGACTATACATTGACTGGAGACTTGACTATACATTGACCGGAGACTTGACTATACATTGACCGGAGACTTGACTATACATTGACCGGATTCTTGACTATACATTGACTGGAGACTTGACTATACATTGACTGGAGACTTGACTATACATTGACTGGTGACTTGACTATACATTGACTGTAGACTTGACTATACATTGACTGGAGACTTGACTGTACATTGACTGGAGACTTGACTATACATTGACTGGAGACTTGACTATACATTGACTGTAGACTTGACTATACATTGACTGGAGACTTGACTATACATTGACTGGAGGGGAGACTATACATTGACTGGAGACTTGACTATACATTGACTGGAGACTTGACTATACATTGACTGGAGGGGAGACTATACATTGACTGGAGACTTGACTATACATTGACTGGAGACTTGACTATACATTGACTGGATACTTGACTATACATTGACTGTAGACTTGACTAAATAAAATAAATAAAATGACATTGAGCGAAGTTAAATAACGAAAGGATAACTGTTTTGCTGTTTCGCAGTTATAATATACAATTGAACGAGATTTTCGGTAAGAATGAATATCTTATAGTTTATTTGAATGACTTGTGTAGCGATTTTTTTCTTCAGCGCCCGTATTTCATGCTGAAACAACGAGATGAAATGTTCTACAATCTTTGGCATATAGACATATAGTACGCTTTATACCTTGATAGTATATTAGCTCAGTACGGAATATTTTTATATATTATTATTCTTAATTGTTTGCGGACAAAACACTGATACTGCCACCTTTGGTTATACCATGGTTGTGTCCCGGTGATCGTCGGTGTTGCACCGTTTTACCATGGTTATGTCCCGGTGACACGCCGTTGTTACCTGGTAGTCACTGGAGATCATATATAAACTAGAGGAAAGGTGCAAACAGCATCAGTTCTCACTAGGCTGCCAATTACCTACGATAACGTCATAAAAAGCCAGCTAAGAAATGCGTGTCGGTAGAATTTTAGAAGTCAGAATTCAACAAAAACTTCACCGTCCTTAACCAGTGAAGCACCTCCATTTTCCGTGAACATCCGGGGCTTATTCGGTCCATAACGTTGTGTGGACGTATATAGGTTATGTAAGCTGTTCCTTACATGGACTCTGCTTGCCTTCTCATAGTCTGTATCAAACCGATAAGCCACGGTTTGTGACGGTAGAAATACGGTAGAGATACGATCGTTCCCGGTGGTGTCCCGAAAGCCCCGGTTGTATTCCGTCTACCCCCGGATTAAGCCGGTTCTCGATATCTTCCCGGTGGCCTCCGGTGGCCCTCGGTGACTCCCGGTTGTATTAAACATTTTAAAACAACCTGTGCTGTTAGCCGGTGAATCTCGGTTTATCCTGGTTCGCCCCGGTGCTGCAACGATTGCCTTCCGGATTGACACTTTTCGCCCCAATGAGTCCCGGGGATCTACCGGGATGTCAAAGCGCAACAATTACAACTGGGCTTTAAAGGGTTATCTGCATATGAAACAATGTTTGAAAACTTATGTTATTAACTTATTATCAAACTTCTTCTTTATTTACACCAATCGTTCCAAATATATGTTTCAGATAAACTTACTTAAATTCTTAGAAGCAGTATTTTTATACCTCGAGTGAGTTTAGAAAGGAATCCGATTCAAATGTACAGTAAACTCCCTCAAAACCGAATCCCCATAAAATCGGACGATTTCTTAGGTCCCGTATTTTCTTCTTATGACGTCAACTTAAAAAGCTTCCGCAATACCGGACTCCCAGAATTCAAGATTCCGGACGGCATTTACGGTCCGCTGATAAAATATTAAACGATAACTAATTAAGGAATACCGGACGCGTATATTTGTCTTTGCCGATGTGTCACCTTGTATATTGTTAATATATGGTTAACACTCGATCATACGTTTTTCCATATTGAAAATGATATTTTTATTGCAGGTGTTTACATCTGGCCAGAAAATTCCCCTGCATATAATGTTGCTGATGTTGATTTTTTTAACCTACTTCAGCTTGATATAAATGAATTCCAAACACTTGGAACTGTGTTACTATGCGGCGATTTTAACTCACGTACTGGGTGTCGTCTAGATTATATTCAATGTGATCGCAACGTAAGTTTCATTGATGATTCTGATTATATGCCAGATATTTCAATACCACGTGCTAATGTTGACATTGTATGTAATTCGTATGGGCAGAAACTTGTTGATCTTTGTAAGTCAATGTCGTTACGCATTGCTAATGGCAGGCTATTTGGTAGCGACACCGATTCATTCATCTTTACAAGTCACGTGGGTAGTAGCGTAATTGATTATTTAATATTACACGAGGATGACTTTCGTTGTATAAATAGCTTCGAAGTAGGCATGTTTTGTGAGTGGTCTGACCACGCCCCAGTGTGTTTTAGTATCTTGTGTAATAATTTGCCACATGAAAAAGATTTATCGCCGAGCGAACATACATCTGTGCGATGGAATGATAATTTAAGAGATGAGTTTCGGAGGGGGGTAATAAGTAAACTACCAGAATTTAACGCAATTGTAAATAATATGGATGCTAATATTTTACAGTCTATTGACACAGGCTTGAACAAATTTGCACAAGTTGTTAGAGAAGTCGCAGACCCACTGTTTTGTAAAATTGTTTCGTCCAACCATAGCCAAAATACGTTTACCTACAAAAGCTTATTGTGTAAACACTCGGAATGGTTCGATGGCGAGTGTAGCGTGGCAAAACAGTTATATGACGAAGCTTTGCGAAAATTCAATATAATAAAAAGCGATACAAATCGATCTGAGCTTTGTTTAAAAAAAGCACGCTATAAATCATTGATTAAAAAGAAAAAGCGCTCGTATGAATACATGAAATGTAGGGAAATCGAGCGTTTACGTCACGCCAAACCAAAGGATTTTTGGAAACTTTTTACTAAGCAAAAAGTTAAGACTAACATTAGTATTTCAGATGACGACTTTTATCAGTATTTCTCTCAAATGCAGAACGATTTATTATCTGCTGACGATGCTGATGCTGCACAGTTTGCAAATAACAATGACTTCGATTCTAATTATTGTAACTTTGAAGAACTTGATCGGACTATTTCGGCTGAGGAAATTAAACTTGTCATCCATAAATTAAAACATAACAAATCATTTGGTAGTGACTACTTGCTTAATGAATATTTCATAGAATCTTTTGACATTTTATCTGGTCATTTAGTGGATATTTTTAACGCCATATTAAATTCTGGTCGTTTCCCTGAGCAGTGGTCACAGGGGAATATTGTGCCATTACATAAGAAAAACGATCCTGCAGATGTTAACAATTACAGGGGTATAACGTTAGTCAGTTGTTTTTCAAAAATATTTACAGGTGTGCTTAATAAAAGACTAAGTTCATGGGTGGAAAATAATAACATTTTAAGTGACGCCCAATTCGGATTTCGCTCGGGACGCTCTACCGTGGATGCAGTCTTTATATTAAATTCCGTTATACAAAAAGTTTTAAATGACAAAGGTCGACTGTATTGTGCCTTTATAGATTTAAAGAAAGCGTTCAATAGCATAAATTTCAATAGTATGTGGTATAAACTTTTTAAAATTGGCGTTAATGGCAAAATGTTGCGCATAATTCGTGACATGTATTCTAAAGTAAAAAGTTGTGTCCGTAATTGTAACTCTTATTCCGAGTACTTCGAATGTGCTGTGGGTTTGAAACAAGGTGAAGTTATGTCCCCTTTATTATTTGCCCTATTTATTGAAGATCTTGAATTGTTTTTGCAAGACTCTTCTTTATGTGGTATTACTATTGATGAACTTATGTTGGTTTTATTGTTGTTTGCCGATGATATGGTTATCTTTGGCAATAGCCCAAGCGATTTGCAACAAAGACTTGATTTACTTAATATGTATTGCGATAGGTGGGGTTTACAAGTGAATGCTGATAAAACCAAAGTTGTTGTATTTAGGAAACAAGGTAATTTGCGTAATGACGAAAGTTGGACTTACATGAATTCTGCTATAGAGGTGGTTAACAACTTTAATTACTTAGGTACAGTTTTCAATTACACGGGTAATTTCGCAGTCAATGTAGAAAATCTTGTAGGTAAAGGTCTTAAAGCTTTGAATGTTTTAATGAATAATTTACATAAGTATCCTATAAAAAACAAGACAAAATGTCAATTGTTTGATGCTTTTGTAGGCTCTATTCTAAATTATTCCAGTGAGGTATGGGGTTTTAAAAATACAATTCTTTAGAACGTATTCATCTTCAATTTTGCTAACGAATTTTATGCGTGAGACAGTCAACTACCACAATAGGGGTGTACGGGGAATTGGGAAGATACCCATTATATGTTAATAGTTTTACTAAAGTAATAATGGACTCGGATTATTCAGTCTAACAATATCATAATTAGATATCTGTATGATGACATGGAAAAAAGTTGCAATCGTGGTGCAAAAAACTGGTTATTTAATGTTAAGACTTTACTTGACCGTTATGGCTTTCCATATGTGTTTCACAACCCATATAGTGTTGATATTGATACATTCCATTTACTTTTTAAGTCACGCGTGACAGATGTGTTTTTACAGACAAGGCGAACTAGTATTGAAAATAGTCAATCATTACTCCTTTACAAATCATTTAAGCTTTCATTTAACTTTGAATTTTATCTCGACACTATGCCACGCAAATTACGTATTGCTCTTTCGCGTTTTAGACTTGGTTCACATGATCTCCGTATTGTTACCGGTAGATATGCAACAACTAGAATTGACAGACACCAGCGTGTGTGCACTTTATGCGATGGAAGAGATTTAGAAGATGAATATCATTTCTTAATAATTTGTCCAATTTATAATGAATTACGCAAGAAATACATAAAACGATATTTTTACCATAGACCAAGTGTTTTCAAGTTTTTAGATTTAATGCAATCAACAAATAAGTATATTTTAAATAATCTAGGACATTATATTTTGGAAGCGTCAGATACTAGAAAATCCTTAATTGGCAATATTGCTTTCACATAACATTATTGTTTTTATGTGTTTTTGTTTGTGCAAGTGTGTGTGTTTTCACATTTTGTGTTCAACCTCCAAATCTATGCTTTGCATAATTATAATACTTTCCTATTGATTTCTCAATGACTCTTATACTTGTTTACTATAACTCTTATTTTCTTTCTTTTTTTCTTCACCTTTCACGTTTATTATGTTTATGCATTTATATTATGTATGATGATGTGCTGTATAGCTCAAGTCTATAAATAAAATGTTCTGTTCTGTTCTGTTAATTAAAGATTGTGTCGTAACAAAAGGTGTCATCAACAAATCGTCCGGTCAATGTTTACTCTTAAATCGGTCCCGCAATAAGCACAGGCGTGAAATATACTTTGTATATAGTTATGTTAAAAAATGGCCACCTTGAACATTGTGCAGACAATACTTTACTATAATTAATGTTTTTAAATAAATCAAACCATTGCATACATTTTATTGATATTTATTTTTTAGCAATACCTTATGTATGACTACTTAGTAATGTTGCACACTGCAGAACGGAAGATGAAAAGTTGAATACAAAGTTAACTTATCACCTAGATTATGTCAAAAACCAATTCATATGGCGGAATGAATAGGACACAGAATATAGTTTTATAGACATACATTATGCCCAGGTCCCACTGAGCATACTTTGCCTCGATTATGTTCTTCCGACTTACGAGGGTCAGTCAAGAAAAACTGAGAGTTGTCATATTTAGCCTTCAAAACGTATTTACAATTACATTTTCTACCAATTATCGTCAACTATTATCCATTTCGGATATTCTGATGAATTCCATGATCGGATACTGGCAGGAGTCCTAATTCCGGACACTTTTGGCATATTTTTAAACAATACTCGGAAAATATGTAAATCTAATTCTTGAAATTTCATCTGAACCAAGCTAGGTTCGTCTCTCAACTGTAGAGCTTATTTGTTTATTTCTAAAACGAAGTCAAGTGGGTTTTATTGGGCCTATAAAGGGGCCACTTTATCAATTATTTTTTAAGCCTAACAGGTCCTATAATCCGGACAGCGTGATGTTACGTTTTTAATATACACATTTTAATTGCACATATCGTTAAACGATAATTTTTAAGGGGAAGAACTCTTGCATTCAAAATACATAACTTGTAGGGGTTATCTCCCTTAATCTTGTAAAACATCGATGTCAATTTTGTCACGGCAAAATCTGAAACCAACGCTTTCCGTAGCGGGCATTTTGGATACAAATTGACGTTGAACGACGTTTTAAATCTCGGCAAGTATTTATTAAAGCGATATTTTCGTAGTTAAACTGATAACAAACAACTCGTCAGCTTACCACTAAATTTAGCACAAGGACCGTAGATTAAATTTCAGGGCCGTTCATTAATATTGCGCATGCGCAGTGAAGATATTTTTACTTCCCCTCGCATGTAAACAAGCTTTGCGAGTGCAGACGAAAATAAATTCAGCTTTTCTTGTTAAATATTTAAGTTAAATCGTTGTAACTTCGCGGTAATGTCAAAAACCAAGCGTCTAAATGATTGACAACGGATGATTTAAATTATTGGCCACAAAAAGCGTTTTTGAGACCGTCCGGATTTGAAGGACTGTCCGGATTTACGGTCGCTTGCCAGTATAGGTTTATAAATAATGTTGCCAGGCAACCAAAGAACATCACTAAAGGGTATGCGTTCGCGCTAGTGACTGGGAGACTAATTTTGTTGTCAATTCGAATGTTTATTTCAACCTTATATAGAGTAATTTAGTAAAACTGACATATATATCTTGTAGAATCATCTATTTGAAATGTTCGATATAACTTTATGTTTCCATAGCAACGAACAATTTTGTTCGACAGGTAGTGCGAATGCATGCCTTCGAGTTGTCTTCTTCGGTTGCTTGGCAACAATAATCAAATTTTCATACACAATATTGGTATACGCCATAACATCGATGAGACACCATATTTCAAGATAATGTATAATCAATATACGAACACTAATTCGCCTGATCATTATTCACCAACTCTCAGTTTTCCTGACTGACCCTCGTAATAAACGAAGTTCGGAAGATATCGGGACAAGGGTCATTGGTGTCTATGGAAAGCGCTGAGAAAGGCATTAGAAAATTTGGGAAATCACAGTTCGGTGTTATTTCCGAAGGGACACAGAATAAGAAAATGGAAGAATTATGTCAAATTCTATATATTCATAGTTACCACTTGTTCAATGTACGCACACGGTACTCCAGAGTTGCTAGGGAGTCCGGGTGCATGTTCCTGAGGATAGCATTTTATTTCTACTCTATATTTGTAAAGACTTTTATTTTCCGCAGCAAAAGGAGGAACCACTGCGAGGCGGACATTCTAACGTCCCTTCCGTCAATTATGTCCACATTTTGTATTCCTTGCGGCAATCAACTTGATTTATTCATTTCCATATTACCAACGTAACGTGAAACTCGTGCAAATCGGGAAATTTGAAAATTCGTGCTTGGGTTTGACGTCATTCGTAAATTCCGCACGTTGTTCACGTATCTTAATTTAAACACTTATAGTTATTTTAACAGCACGAGAATAACGATTTCACGTTTTGTAACACCAATCTGTGTTAAAGCCGGACTTTGGATCGAAATGTAAATGGCTTAAGGAACGAGAATCGTACGTTGGGCAAATATTTGATTCACTACCTCCTTGTCACATTTAAATATAATGTCTACACCATGTTATCCAACAGTTGAGTAGAATTATGGCCCCTGATAGACTTAGCCAGTTATGTAAGCCCTAAACCAGAGAATTTTAGTCCCGACCGACTATATGTCCCCGCTATTTTGGCGCAGTACAAAATCCCCGCACTCATCTGGCAGTACGGGGAAATCAGAGAGGTTAACTCCCGGTACAGCCCAACGATCGTTTGCTATCAACATCACTGGACATCCGGTTCCGGTAAGAGGAATATCACGGTGGTCGTGAAATTCGTGAGTCATGAAATTCTCAGACTGCGTACTGCAGCAAATATCTGTAAAATGTTGCGTAACATGGCAACCCGAGAAATTGCTTTCGATATTAATTTCAATGTATGTTTTGCTTCCGAATTAGATTGTCTAAATTCACAGTGCCTCGACGTTTGAGTTTAACTTCATTTTTCAGGAATTGTGGATTTTTTGTATATTTATAAATACACCGAAGCCTCGGCACTTGCCTGTGGCTATTTATATACGTATAACTGCTAATAGATCTGAGTATGGACAGAAAATGCAAAACATGACAAAAAATTAATATCTAAAAATAATACATAACTCTGATGATGAACAATTTCTGCCCGTTAGTGATGCCACCTTTTTTTAGATACATAATAGGTACATGTATCATATTATGATTGTAAAAGCCAACTGCTAATAGTTGATACAAGAACATTTAAGCCCAAAATAATGCAATTATAGGCTTTAAATAATACATACTATAGCAATTTTCTCAGACCCTGTACTATAGTATAGAAAGTTAACCTCATCCGCGTCGATAGCCTAGTGGTTGAGAGTTTGCTTCGAATACGGGAGGTCCTGGGTTCAATCCCAGGCCGCGTCATACCCTAAACGAAATTAAAATGGTACCAGAACTTTAAATCCCCCAGCTAGATGCCCAGCATATAAGGGAAACTGGCTTCTCTTCTCCCATACCCTCGTGGCGATAATTAGCACCTGGAGTCAGGTGTCGCGAGTGATTAATACCAGTTGGAAAAACTTGTTTCACGATCGACCTTAAATAAATTAGTATGAACGATAGAGGAAAGTTCTGTAAATATAGGCGCCCGGCTATCCAAATCGGTAGAGTGCTACAGGTAGAACCGTCGCTATACAGTTTTGAGAATTACTTAGAAGTCCTGTAATCAAACATTTACCCTGTTTGTGAAGGGTCCTGGGCTTGGGCCCCGGTAAGACTGAACATTTTACGAACCCTAGAAGCAGTATGACCACTTTGTTTGTCTCAGCAAGGGGACGAACCTTGATCGTGGTTGGGATCTAACTGTTTTTTTTCATAGGGGACTGCATAGACAATAAGTCAAGCATGAATATCTATAACATTATCATTTATAACTTTTAACACGCTAGTCGCCCCTCTTCGGGAGCGGGACGGGGCCATTTGCCATTCGCCATTAGAAGCTAGCGTTTTCCAAAGAAAGAGTCCCTTGCCCGACGTGACGTGTGTTTGACAAGCATGTTGCGTCGTTTACCAGACGCCTTGGGATTACCCACCCGGTGAGAAACAGAGATATCGTTAAGTTCTATATTAAAACCTATGGCTTTAGCCATACCCAGGATATACTTGTCGGTGTTGGTAAGGTCTTCCTTGATGCCCGATATTCTAAGGTTGTACCGTCTGCTATACTGCTCCGCGGCATCTGCTTTAAGTTCCAGCGATTCAACGCGTTTAAGTTAACTTGCTATTTTCTATTTTCAGATCCTTGTTTTCTAGTGATAGGGTATTTATTTGAGTTTGTATCCCCGCAACGAATCCCTTAACTATAAGTTAAATACTAGATTGAATTTTCGAACATACTTCGTCTTCGATTCGGTCTTTAAGGGCTGAATTGGATAGCATTTTCGTCGAGTTGAATCGATGTTTGGTGTTCTGATGCCATATTGAGTAGGTCTTCTGTATCGTCGTTAATAGTAGGGAACAGTTTTTTTACGTTTAAGCGCTAAAAGCTCCTCTGATGAAGACAGGTCACGTTTCTTACTGGTATGATTAGGAGTACAAAGATTAGTGTCCATTTTACATAATGGGTTCTTTTCTTTGTAGGGTAGTATACTTTAAAAATGGACGTGGCTCGGGTATGTGATGTTCAAAACAACACACTGACTATGTACTATGTGTTGTACAAATAGTTCAGTTTAATACAGATCAATAACACACAGTTAGAGATACACAATTACGAACATTTCACCCTACATTTCACAGTTCAAGAGTTTAACGATATGTCCACCAAAACATTCCTCTTAGTAACATTGCATTACTTTCATAAAAAACCCTAGGCTTTCTCTCAATCAAAATAAAAGTCACTCGCAAAGAAGTTTTAACAGACACCGCCATTTTACCTGAAGTCTAAACATACTTTAATGCGAGGTCTAGCTTATAATATATATTTCCATAACGTCATTCGTATCGATTTTGCACGTTTTTCACGTACTTTTCGTTTATTGTTACATGCACCAACGTTACGTGAATCACGTGGAAACAGGAGATTTTATTTTTGACGTCATTTGTAATTTCTCACGTTTTTCACGTATTTGATTTTACGGAGAGAGTCCTACAGCGCATGAATCACGAGTTCACGCTTGGTTACGCCAATTAGAGTTGAAGCTGAATTCCTCGAACGGGGATTTTGACTTTTGCTTTTCTCCTGCCCCAGGGCCATGTAGAACGTAGACTTCCCGCAAACCCTCATGCTCCCCCAGATTTTTTTTTATTTCTACGAAGAACTAAAGCGCAATATACGGCATGATACACCATTCACATTCTTCAATTTTAAATTATTGTTATACTCTAGAATTAGGTTGCGGTGTATCATTTTCATGGATCGTATTTTTATATCACTTTAAACTAATCTGGGCAGTTTTTCAAACAGTTTACGCACGTGCGTATTTGCGTATACCTAGCTACGCCTCTGTGTACTTTTTTATCAAAGCATTTACGGAAATCTTAAACTTACGATCAAATTTAAATTTATTATTAATACGTTAACAAATATCAAATGGGGTAAATGGAGCTGTAGTATTAATCCAGATTCAGTTAATGAACTTCTACAAATTTCTGTTCCCAAATTGTAGTTGTTAATAAATTACATGCCCTGGTGTATAATATACAAATGTATATCATAAGCAAAGCACTTAAGTTCAGCTCACTAATAAGTTGCCATGTTGCACCCGATGAAAACCTTTCGTCAACGACCGTCATTTTTGTCTCGCAATTCCTTCGGAAGTCTGTTTAGTTAAGTTTAATGCTGCCTTTTATGTCAGATTTCCTCATATCAGTTTTGATAATTGTCACTCTCTATCAAAAAGTATAAACCTTTAAAATTCTACTGAGAAAGAAGCGGTACCAATCAAGCGTTGACACCGAATCGTCAGGAACCAAATTCTGTTATCCTTTCTACCATAGCGCAACTTATAATGATATCAATAATATAATCAATAGTAGAATGTCTTTGTACTTCGTGCCTACTGAAATCTACAAAGCGCTTTCTCGATAGCCTAATGGCTAAACGTTCGCAGGCACAGGCCGCGTCATAGCAAGGCGAATAAAAATGGTACCAGCAATTACCTTGCTAGGCGCTCAGCATATAAAGGAAACTTGCTTCTCCTCTCTCTTAGCCTCGCGTCGATGGATACAATCACGAATGAGGTGTCGAGAGTAATTGACACAAATTGGGAAAACTTGTTTCACATTTGACTTTAAATAAAATAGTATAAACTTCACTAAGGTATAATGTACACCGGATATTGCTAGCAATATGAGTAAAATTATAAATTTTCGCGACATTCTAGTGTTGACAAGGGTTCAAGTTCAAGTTCAGATACGATTTTTACACTTTCTGAGTGTTATATATATATATATATATATATATATATATGTTTACAAACGTATCTCTTCCATAAATTTGCCTTTTCCGTGCAACAGGTACATTGCCATGAAGTTTACAGTTTATTGCCATTCAAAGAAACATTTTCATTTACAAACGACATGGTAAATTATAGCAAAGACAATATTTACAAACCCCCTCACAAACATGAATATATAAACAAACATAATTTATGTAGCGTTAATACAAATTATTTATTTATAAACTTGTTAAATGTTATAAGTACACCAACATTAATGCGTATACCTTTTTTATTATGCATGATATCATGTTCATTTTTTGCATGTCTTCATGCGAGTAGTATAGAAGCAATATCCGATAATTCGATGATTATAATTCGCACGCTGCGAGCAGTGAACCATGAATTTT
The DNA here is from genome assembly GCA_963678985.1 of Spisula subtruncata. NCBI lineage: Eukaryota > Metazoa > Mollusca > Bivalvia > Venerida > Mactridae > Spisula > Spisula subtruncata. The sequence continues at coordinate 28,784,768 of OY787677.1, read as the reverse complement.
CAAAATATGCAAAATTCACGTGCAAAGCAAATGATTTTCGCAGGAACTCTAAAAATGTTGCATAGACATTGGCCATCAATACCCACATCAGGAAAACAAAAAACCGGAAGCATTACTATAACAGACCATTCGAGAGAGGTGTGTGAAACATACACGTCTCATGACAGTAATTAGCCTAATGTAGCTAAGGTCTCCACGACCTTGAACTTTGACCTATCGACCTCAAAATTAGTAGGAGCCTACATCTGATGATTAGCAACCTCTATGTAAAGTTTTACGATCTAAGGTCCTTTATTTCTTATGGTGTGGACCAGTGATTGTTGTGTGTTCAAAGGTCATGGTGAGTTTGACCTTTGATCCAAATGACCTTGAAATTGAGTTGGGCCGTCTGTGGAGGATGAATACTCTCCACTTAGAATTTTAGAATCCTAGGTCCAATAGTTTTGGAGTTATTGTTGAAAAACCATTCGGCATGTCGACCGACCGACTATTTGCACTGTAACGCTATGTACTGTGTTGGTGTACTGATAACATTTAATGAGTGTATAGATGTTTACATAAAACATTGAAATGATCACAAGACATTGACGAATATAACTCCAACGCGATATTCTGCAATGTCAATATAAACAGAAAACACTGACCATTACATCGATTTAGGGAGAGCAGAAGTTCATTTTACCTGCTCAAGTAAATTAAAATAACGGTATAGCTTGGCTATTTTGCCTTGAGCCTGACCTTTATGCAAGAATATTTTACAAGGTTCTTGCTTTGAATATATCAATTTCCGCAAGCAAATCGTGCGATATCGGTATTTCAAATTTGTGATATATTATATCTCGAGCGTCTTCGTTATTCTCCCCAATTATGAAAACATACACTCTGTGTTGTAAACGTAGGCAATATATCGACTGTTAAATTATACTAATCAAAAGGTCAGGCTCGTATCAAATAGGCCAAGCTTTACACATTTAAAAGATAATCCCTTTTCCAATGTCCTTTTGTTGTCATACCTGCTTTGCCTGTTTACTTTAAGTGGCACAGGTCCCAATACCGCGTTAGAGTTATAATTGCTAAGGTTCCTTTAAAATAGCAAGGTTATACATACACGTTTTACTTGTAGACCATACCAAATGGTATTTTCTTTCAGCACCTACCATAACTTCATCATACGCTGATACATGTAGTTTGCTTTGCACAGTTACATTTTTGAATATATTTGGTTCTTATACCTGAGTACCGGTATTTATTTTATACAGACGTTTCATCTAAAACCAGAATACTGGCAAAATTTACAGCTCAGTCTAAAACAGTAAACGCAGTCAAATCCTTAAAATACTAAAAAAAGACAAAATGAGGAACAATACCACCTGCAAAAAATATATAAAAAAACAAACAAAAAAACCAACCCAACAAATTTAACGAATTATAATGGTGAATGTCCAAATGATTGTCATCAAGGAAGGAGCCTGTGTTCACCGTTATTATATAATTTATTATAGAATTTGCGAATATATGTATCTGTTGTTAGGTTGAAGCAGGTCTCGTTCAAATCTGAATAACAACCTCGATAATGGTTGGTTGTAGCCTCGCTTCCATCCAGTATAATTCTGCAAAGGAAGGTAATATTGACATGTATTTAAAGTATACATAATTTTGTTGACACCAACTTGCTTAGTTTTCATCATTAAATAGCTTCTTCGATGAGCTATAGGTAAAGAACCACTAAATGCCTCCGCGGACTCAAGTAGTCCTTAAAAAACTTTGGTTTGCCTGTAAATGGAGATATTTCTTGACAAATGTGGAGTTGAATGATGAAATTGAGTTTAAATGGTTGGTAAATATGCATATGGTGTAGTAAAACTGTAATATTTGTATTATTCCACTATTTTGTTCTTGATACCAAAGTGAAAGTAGACTAGGCTAACACCCAGAACTCATAAATCCGGACATGCGTAAAAACGGATAGACCGTGTTTGAAGGACAAAAACTTTCTTAGAAGATACATGACCCCCTTTTTTATTGCATTATTTTGAAGCTTAAATGCCCCTCTTTACAATGATATATGTGGTCCAGGTGGCCATAGACTAAAAAAAGTTGAAAATTGGGGCCTACTATAGCCAATTAACATTGAGCTATAGAGCAAATCTATTTGGTGGTTTCTGACCTATATCAGACGAGAAAAAATTCATATCCATTTTTCACTTCAGTTTTAACAGAAACTCTGTGTGTGATTTATTGGACATGCGAACTGTCGATTTTCATACGAAAGTGTTCTAGAACACCCATGAAATTATAAGAATCGTCTATTTTTCGACGAGTGAATCAAAGTATTCGGAACCAATCCAAAGTTTTAATTTGCAATTAAGGTAGTCTAGTATCATACTAAAAACAATGCAAGTAATAATTTTGACTTTAAATGACTGTTAAAATATAGCTCTAAACACCTTAAACTTAAAACCTTTTTACATAATTATATACTTTTATTAGGTGTTCACACGTGCTACATCGATGGCTTTGAACAAGAAGGTCGTAACTACCAAATCGATATATTGAGAAAACAAGAGAAAACTGTCTGATATTTACTCTTTACTTATGGTAAAACAAACTTTTACAACTTCATTTTGGTCAATATGACAAGTTCAGATTTTTATGAAAATGGGCTCATAAGAAGCGCCTTGTGATGCTTATTCTCAATATGTATGAATCTTAAAAGGTCGTAAGTGGCATTTATGACCTTCTAATTCTAAGCCATCGACATTAGGTGTTCACAAATGCCACATACACATCAAATTTCCTCATGATTTACCATTCCCACCCCTGCCGCCCTTTTTGCCAATCTAATATTCATTTTTGTCGTAAATCTGGTAAATCAAATGTTGCACGACAGATGAACAGTTGCCGTCAATAATTTCAGTTCATTTATATATATCTAGACAGTTTAAAGAGGCGTTCCCTATAACTGTGATCGTTCAAATCGATTCAGGAATATTATACAATAAATGAGAATCATTATTGCTTAAACTCCTGAAATTTTCAACAAAACACCCCCACTAATTACCGAGTAAAGAATGAAAATATATTTCCGTAACGAGCCAAAATAGTCACGAGTTGTTTCCCTTTGACCACATAATGATAAATCGCTGGAAGCAATTAATTGTTATTGGTGATTTTTGACATTATAGAGACATATTTGCGCACAATTTCTTCTGACAAATTATGATAATTGATTGTGCTTTGTAAATTTAGCTAACTTAATGTGATAGTAGAGAAAAAAATGCTAGTTGTAGGGAATGCCTCTTTAAACAAATATATCACCTGTAAGAAAACTATGAGATTTTGTCTTTCGCATTGTGCTCGTCCTGTGTTTTCCTCTGCTCTCCATGTCGCAAAATATCCATATACACACGACAATGACATATTGTAAACAACATAATAAATGAGCTCTGCTTTGGGATTTTAAACTCGAGGTCAAATTTTCCCATATTTTTGTATAGTATTGCCAGAATTGTGTAGATTATTGTTTAAGGTTTCCAAGAAGTTATAATTTTTCCAAATGTTCCAACTTAGCAACCTGCAAGCACACGATGAAACTATAGGCATAAAAATGATGAAAAAAACCCCCAATTGAATGGCGTCATTGACGTCACATAAAATCAACAATAAATTATGTACCGACCACAATTTAAAATGTTTTTTTGAGAATTCAACAACAACGCGTATAATGTAAATATTATATTGACGTTTAGGCCGAATACTTTTTTTAATTATAAACGATCAAATAAACATCTTAATGACAGCGTTAGCGACCGTTTCACATATGTTACGCTTTTGTTAAGATTTTGGTAGGTTTTGTCTAAACATATTGCATTTTGGGCGACAGCTTCATGAGGACATTATTTTTATCATTTTAAACTACAAGTAACAGCATACCCATCTAAATCCTTGTACATCATGTAAAACTATAAATGATGACGCGGGTTAAAGATTCCAAAAAAAAAATCATGCTTTAATTTAAAATCTTGTAAAATTTCACCTCAAACATTTACAAACAAGTATGGACCTAGAATTTTAGTATGTTAAAACACCCAAAATTTGACATCATCCAACAACAATCAGTGTTCCGCCTTTTTTTTCTCAAAAATAAATCGCACAGCAGAGCTCATTTTAAGTTAACGTACTATATAGAGAATAACAAACAATATATCGACGGTGCCAAACCAAAACCCAGTAACTCAATTTCGGCGCGAAAACCTTTTTTGCAGCATCCGCATCTGCTAGACGTCCCGCGAATTTCTGTCTTGTCGCCACTTAAATAGCCAATCGCGTTACTTAGATGGCGACAAGACATAAATGCGCGGAACGTCTAGCAGATGCGGATGCTGCAAAAAAAGCTTTCGCGCCATAATAGAGTTACGGGGTTTTGGTTCGGCACCGTCGATACACTGCAATAAATATCCGTCAAACCTTTCAAATCCTGGCTTGGCCGCAAACATGTGGGTGGTGTAATTTTTGACAGTTATTCTTGTTGGAAGAACTATATTTTTACTTCTAGAACCTTTCGAAATTAAACCCTCTGTTCGTTGAAAGTAGCGCATGAAGTCCGGTAGATTTGCAGATATATTAGGATTTGGCGGTATATCTTTGTTGAATATATACGAATGGAGTTTAAAGCCACAAGCTTGCGGGTATTTCTTCATCAAGTATTTCTAAATGTAAAATAGGAGACTTTTGATCAGATAGTACAAAGACAATTAATATGTCCTTAAAGAGGCGTTCCCTATAACTTTGATAGTTTAAATCGATTCAAGAGTAGTAAACATTAAATGAGAATCATTATTGTTTAAACTCATTAAATTTCCAGCAAAGTCTCCCCCAAATTACCGAGAAAAGAATGAAAACATATTTCCGTTACGAGCAAAATAGTCACGAGTTGTTTCCCTTTGATCACATAATATTAAATCGCTGGAAGCGATAAATTATTATTGCTAATCTAAATATATTTTTGACATTATAGAGGCATATTTGCGCATACTTTCTTCTGACAAATTATAATAATTGATAGTGTTTTGTACATTAAGCTCATTTAATGTGAAAGTAGAGAAAAATGTGCTAGTTATAGGGAATGCCTCTTAAACTACTGTAATCAATACTGGATCAGGATTACTCGGGACAGTTCAGAAATAATTCAACTCAAATAACGTATAGATAATTCGATGGCTTAGAATTAGACGGTCGTAAGTGCCACTTACGACCTTTTAAGATTCATACATATTTAGAATAAGCATCACAAGGCGCTTCTTATGAGCCCATTTTCATAAAAATCTGAAACTGTCATGTTGATCAAAATGAAGTTGTAAAAGTTTGTTTTACCATGAGTAAAGAGTAAATGTCAGACAGTTTTTCCGTGTTTTCTCAAAATATCGATTTTGTAGTTACGACCTTCTAATTCTAAGCCATCGAATAGTGACAAGAACAAATAATACGTTTAAGGGTTAATAGCCGCAAACCCAAATTAAATAATGTCTTCTTCTTCTTCATACACTGGAGTTGTAACAGGAAACAAGTATCTCAAGTTTCAAGATACATGTAATATTTTTGATATTTACAGCAAATGTAACATTTCCAACTTTTTAAGTCCAAACAAGACAAATGACTTCAGAAATACATATCACATTGTTATCTACCTTGTTGTAGTGGAGTACCACTTTGAAATGATAAAGGAATTCCATGTAAAAATAAAACCCTTCAAAAATGATTTTTTTAAAGAAATTGTTAACGTAGCCCCAAGCGCACACGCAGATGCCCATATGGAAGATTGCATTATTGCATATCTTTTTTGGAAATATGTTAGCCTAGTAAAATAAAATAAATAAAGACTTTACATAGACACGGTCAACTCGACACAATGTCTTGGTTAATTTCTTGCTCTTGGTAAATACACTTTGACAACTCAACTTCTGTGCTTTACTCCTAGTCACTCATATTGTAATACACATTGCGGGAAAACATTTTCTGATGGACCAGTGTATTGTTTTATCAAAGAATCAATGTGTCTTGGAATGTAAAACAAATTGAATTCCCATACATGAACCAGTTCCCTACCCGTCCGTTGGCAATGATAAGAAACGGACTTTTGACAAAGCAATTACTAGGCATATCTATGGAGTAACTTTACGTTTTAATAACACATTAATTTTATCAAAGAAATACTATAGAAAAGCCATGTTTTATAGCCGTGACGGAAGGTTATACTTCTTAGTCATGGTATGTGAATATACATGGTTATAGTCTCTTTGGTATTGGATTGGTTACTGCCATTGATCACATATATGGCTTAAGCCTTAATACGGAAGGTGCCCCACTTATATTTGAACAATTTTCAACATCCCATATTTTCAACATGACAATGTTTAGTCGAAAATCTTTATTCAATCGAATATATCAATGTGTTAATTGACATAATTATACACCTATTGTTTTTGTATTTGTAATGAAGTTAGAACCAAACATTCACATTTTTGTGTGGGCATATCTTTTAGCTTTTTAGGACTGAAACAAATCCAACTAATGTGATAAACATGTATCGAATGTAATCAATGTTGCTTTATCCTTAAGATTCCAATTCATTGGAATCAGCGGTGTTTGACTTTGGCCTTTACTATTCTCGTGCAATAAATATGAAATACGTGTTCTTTAGGTACGGAATGGTGTGAATATGTTGGTGTGTGGTGCTGGGCCTTGACCAAAACACCATGATTCGGAAATTGTCACCAGGAAAGCCATGTGGGATACATTTTGTCCAAAAACGTTTTTTAACAGAAATGTCATACTATCGTGGGCTGATTTGTCCGTTTGTAGAATAAATATGATTATATTATATTAAACTATTTTTTATTTGTTATAACAAAAAACAGCACATGTAATGAAACAGGCTGCTAACTCATGTTACTAAACGAATGTCAACTTCTTGGTAGGGTCGTAGATATTTCTCATATAGCAGTCAGGTCGTGTACCCTATATATATCAATGATAATGCATTGTCTTATCAGAGGTGAGAAAGTTATCGAAATAACCGTTCTGTTGTATAGTGCGATTTCGAGCATTGAGCCGTGACTGCACTTTTAAAGTTTAATCCATTCGCCGATAAAGATTGGCGTGAGCTTGACTATTCATATATGTGTAACACAATTAGTAAATAGCATATCTTTAAATCATGACTATTGAAATCAATAAATCACGGGTTACCCTCACAAATAGACTCGTCTAAAAGGTCATAGCTCAGGGTTCAAAATTGAACTATAGTATATGTTGTGCTTAAAGACGATTGTCTCCCTTTAATTTTTGTTTTGATTTTGCGCTTGTAAACACCGATGTTTTTGGAGTTTGGCATGTAATATTTGCGCATTTTTTGTTTTAGTAGTTATAATGGACAATCCTCACTTAGTTGAAAACAACATTTTAGTTATTTGGTTGGTCCTAGATCATACACCGAATGAGTACGATAATCAAACAAAAAGTCACTTTTTGGCATTTTTTTATACTTTGTGTTGTTTTCATTTATGTGCGCAACATAACAAAATCCACCCCTCTAGTGACGAGTACTACTAATTATCTTCACAAAAAACGGTGCACCTTTGTTTATTGAACCTCATCTTGGCGATTCTTCGGGAGTGTTTGGCCTTCAAAAAGCCGAAAGCTACACGCTCTACAGAATTGGCAATTTCAGTTGGAACTATATTGCAAATGTCACAGGGTCAAATTAACACTGTGCATACATGTTATTTTCCTATAAATCATTCATTTTCTTATAAATCGTCATACCATCACATCATTCATTTTACAGTAACATTCATAACATTAACAATTTACCCTCATCAGGGCCTCACTTTCATATCATGGTTGTGGTCGTGATGTACGGGCTTTGTTTCCCGCCATAACACGTCATCGCACTCTAACAATCAGTCGTGAAGTAAATGGTTTATGAGTCGGACGTGTTGTCATTGTATTTATTGTGTACTTTCAGGCTGAAAAGCCACCCTCGGCCACCTGGCCTAAGTCGACAGAATCTGTCATCCCCATTTACAGTATCTTACCAAACAGGATAAGTCTGTACAGGGTAGAACCCGTGACACAAATATCAAACAAAAATATTGAATATGATGCCTGCATGGTGCATTACTTATCACTGTTCTAAAGAGATATTTCATTTATATCGGGTAAGATGGAAAATATCGGACACACAACACTGTTCAAATATAAGTGGGGCACCTCTCGTACATACCATATATCTATCCTTTGAGTGCAAATCAACCTTCCTGCATAAATTAGTCATGGCTCAAAAAACATGATTTATATATAAATAAACAATATTTTTAAGCATTGATAATTGTTTTCTTCATTCAACCTTTAACCTCACATCGAGTTAGTCTAGTCTACTTTCGCTTTCGATTTCATAATACAGCTAGACTAACTCAATGATGTGATTTGGTTAAAACACTTAAACCTTCTGTATATATATACTTTGCTTTCTTCTTTTTAGCAATATTGTATTATATTATGTCACAGTAGTTCAAATACAAATTGTTAACGTAGTCTTTTAAAAGCACTGGAGCTTGTATGTAAATTGATATGAGTTATGGAAAATAAAATATCCTACTTCCAAAAAAAAAAAAAAAAAAATAATATTTTTACCATCATGCTCTTGAGATCGTTGTGTTTTCTTGGCACCAGGTACTCGTCTATATCTACAACAGCTATGTATTTGTAACGAGACAGATGTTTACGACAGTGAGTCACAACTACTACTTCATCCTCCCAAACCTGTGCGTTCTTATCACCAATGTGTCCTAATGTAACAGTGAATATATATACTTAACAGTGTGTAGAATCACTTGATCAAATGAATACCGTTTTACATGTATACTCAAAACAATTGCGATTTCGTCTGCTAAAAGTGAGTTTTTTCTTGATTATAACGATCGTGCATTTAATATGGCTATATTATATAGCCTTAAGTACATTCCGTTTATGTAAGAATACCCGGCAAGTACCGAGTTCGCTCTATCATAAGCTGTTTTTAATTGATGCTCGACCAAATGCAGTTTCCAACCGAGTGTAATAATTTGGTCGAGCATTAGTTAACAACAGCTAAAGATAGAGCAAAATTGGTAATTGTTTAGTGTTCCTAAATAAATGAGATTTTCTTTAGGCTGTATAGAATATTCATATAAAGTGGCACGATCGCTTTAATCAAGAAAAACTCACCGTTAGCAGACGAGTGTAAAACGGTCATGATTTCAAATAATTTGATCACGTTATTCTACACACTGCTTACGTATCAGTGAATAATAGAATATAAAAACTTAATTCACAAACAAATATTTAACATTTTTCAACAAATCTTTTCAAAGTTTTGTTAATACAAATTACTATTACAATCGGTTTTGTCATCGTGAGTGATATCGGAACAATAATTCGCTGGCTTTGAATGAGAAGGTCGTTAGTAAAAAATCCATATTTTGAGAAAACACGAAAAAACTGTCTAAAATTTACTCTTTACTTTTGGCTAAACAAGCTTATACAGCTTCACTTTGTCATCATGACAGGTTCCGATTTTCATGACAATATGCTCATTTGAAGCGCATTATGATGCAGATGTCAAATATTTATAAGGTCGTAAGTAGTAGTTTCGACTTTCTCATTCTAAGCCCGCGAATTGTCGGGTGACCGTCTTCATAATAATAAACTTTTTATTCGTTGTCGTTATTTGCAAAATCTATACGACCTGAAGTGACTAAATATGTAATTTACGCTTAAAATGTTTGAGAATTTAGAAATTATATAGACATTTAAAAAACTTTCTTAACTGAGTTCAACCTTGACAAGTAAGAAAAGGTCGAACACATTTCGCACGTGAACGAGTAGAATCAGTAGATACATACTTGTGCTGTTCCAGGGATATGCGAACGGTCGTGTCTCAACAAATCCAAGTTCGATGTAATGTTTCAACAAATCTCTGGTCACTTGTGTGATATTATATGTGAACATGAACACTTTATCCACACCCATGCCTCTGTTATATTCCAACCAGTCCTGTAATTGCTGATTATCCACTTGTCCAAACAATATCTTCAGACATATTGCAAATGACTCCTGTATATTTACTTGCTTAGGAATAAATGGTTTAATATATCTGTCTCTTGTTTGTGGACACACTAAGTTATCAATTTGAACGGTGGCTCCACGAATGTTTTTGATAGGTATAGTCGTATTGCATATGTATTGGTGCGCGGTCAGATTTAACTCTTCTCTGTACTTTTGCCAGTACACAGTAGTATTTTCCTTAAATTGAACAATTAAACCAGAGTTCAATAAAATACAACATTTTATTGTCGCTGTTCGGAGCCACTTTGCCACCCAACCAGTTAATCGGATATCAGATTTAGTTGATTGGTTGATGTTTGTATTAATTGTATTAAATCCAATCGCTGACAATATATAAATAGCAAGTGTGTCATTGTCACCATCCTTCCAATCATGAAGTATGTTGCTTGGAAAGTCTGTCGGCTGTATTATTATGTTTCGTGCAATTATCAAACTGTTATCCTTCCTATTAGACAACGTGGCAAATACCTACAAAAAATAAATAATTATATTGTTTTCACTGAATTATTTCATGTTTGATAATAATCACAAGCTATTTTGTACGTACATGTAGCTTCATTTAGTATTTTAAAATGGTTGACATGGCTGTATTTTGTATAATATAGGTATAGCTTGACTGGTAATTTGTTTCTACTTCAATACATGTTGTGTACTATGCATGGGTGGTCATTACAAATTGGCTCCACATGTGAAGTAGTTACTTTAATTATGTTTAAGTTAATTAGTATAGTTGCCAATCAATTACAGACAATCTCGTAAGGTCGACGGGACATGTGCATCACAAATCACTGATACTGGTTATATCCTAGTCACATTTGCCCCACGAGCTCCGTTCGAGTTGCTTTTTCTGAACTCGTACGACGTCCGTACGAATATCTAGGCGCGTACGAGCATCGTACGGATTATCACAACTCGTAGAAGACCCGGCGATCTGTTGAATACGAATAGCGTATTATACATATACCAGCTGCTAAGAACGTACAAATACCGTTAGGATTCAAATACTTTAGACTCGTACGAGTTGGTAAATCCGTATGGACATCGTACGAGCTTTGTGACCGTAGTATTACTAAACCCCGTGTAAAAATAATGTTTGAAGTTAAAAAGTGTAAGTTTACCTTTAAACTGGCCGTGTTACATATATTTAGTGACATAATGGAAAACCCGCTCACGAAAACAACACATACTAGACATCGGACGAATAGTGGTCGAACCAAAGTGGGTGAAGCTGAAATTTCAATCAAAACTTATCTATAGGTTCGATCTGGAAAAAAGTCATTTGAAACAAGTCAATGAAGAATGGCAAGTAAAATAATACAGTATGCATACCAGTGTCTGGGCAAGATCCATTTAAATTATGTTCAATATTTAAAAATGTTACTAATTTTCGAGGGCTATTACTTTACATAGGTACGTGTTTTACACTAAGTATTGTTAAAGTGTACAGAGCTATATTCTAACAGTCATTCAATGTCATAATAATTACTTTCATCGTTTTTACTTTGATACTAGACTACCTTAATTGCAAATTAAAACTTTGGATGGGTTCCGTGTACTTTAATTCAATCGTCTAAAAATACACGATTCTTATGGTTTCATAGGGTGTTCTAGAACACTTTCGTATGAAAATGCACAGTTTGCATGCCCAATAAATCACAGAGAGAGTTTCTGTTAAACTGAAGCGAAAGATTATCTAATGGATATGGAAGCATAATTGTTTTTCAGTTTTTGAAAATTTAAAACAAACGTCTTCCGATATAGCTCTATACACTTTAAATGTTATAAGTACACCAACTTGTAATGCGTATATCTTTTTTGTTATTATACATAGTATCATGTTCATTTTTGTATGTCTTCATGAGAGTAGCATAGCAACATTGTTCGATAATTCGATAATTGTATTTTGCTCGCTGCAAGCAGTGAACCGTGAATTTCCAAATTATGAAAAATGCACGTGCAAAAAAAAAATGTTTTTCGCACGAAGTCTCAAAACGTTACCTACACATTTTCCATTAACACACGCACTAAGAAAACACAAAACCGGAAGCATTCTTATAACAGAAAGTGCAAGAGAGGTTTGTGAAACATACACGATTCTTGACAGTAAATACGCTTACAACTGTAATTTTAGGTAACCACGACCTTGACCTATAACCTACTAACCGCACACATAATTTGTAGGAGTCTACAACTGATGCTAAGCAACCTCTCTGTTATGTTTTACGATCTAAGAACCTATGTTTCTTACGTTGTTGACCAGAGAGTGTTGTGTATTTAAAAGGTCACGTTGGTTTTGACAAATGACCCTGACATTGGGTAGGGCCGTCTGTGGAAGATAAACAATCGCCGCTGAAAATGTTAGAATCCACCGTTATGGAGTTATTGCAGGAAAACCATTTAGCATGTCGACCGACCAATGTTCAAGCATGCGCTGTACATAACAACATATCTATACCAGATATAATCAAAGCGCCGATGGCACTGAAAGAACAGGGATTGTTCCTGTCGTCAGAGAAATATTTTTCCAGTCACAAAGCATATGAGGGCAAATGCTACCCCAACGCTACATGTATGTTCCAGCATCTAGTTAATACATTATTACCACTACTGCCTATACTACTCGTTGAGCGTTTATCACTGACCGAATGGTAACCTAGCTTACATAACATAATACAATCGCTGTCTCGATATATTTATCAAGCTTCCTGCCATAAAGTGCTAAGTCATCACTGTCGATAGCCACATTTATGTATTCTAGCACCGAAGTCTTGTTTGGTTTACATTATAAACACTGTCTCGGCTAAAGATTGAGCGATGAAGTCCGAAGTTATCTTGATATGAGATGAGACTCATTTTGAAAGAAGAAGAATAATTAGTTATTTTGATGTTTGAAACAAGCTGTGGTGACGACAATAAACAGTTACGTCGTGACGTCAATTTATTGTAGTGATAATCAATTCCGGACGTTATTTCTGAGCGTACCGGGGGCGCTGACAGTTGTAAACTTCGCCATGACCCGGTTTTGTTGACAGGTGTATTTGAAAAGACAACATAGTATGCGAAACCACCGGAAAAGTGGTTTTAAAATAAAGCAAACCGACAGCACAATGGCGTTGGCTTTACGTCACTGCTCCTCGCATTCCCTTTCTCAACTATTCGAACTTTTTCACCGGTTTATAATCAACTGACCAACTCTTAACACGTTCAACATCACTTTGAAACAATTGAAGGGACCAGTACACAGCCTCCATAATAAGGTTCCTATCCCTTAATTGTTCGCTGGAGCATATCATGTGTACTTTTTCGGTGTGATAAAACTGATTTCGTTAAAGGAAAGACTGTCCATTCAATATAACATCATTATCATTGAAATCATTTGACGAATTTAAGATTTTTAAAAGTTTAAGTATTGTTGCTAGTATATTTATTTTACATATTAGTAGTATACACTTGGATACATTATAACTGTGCACTTAGACAATCCCCACTATCTCAGTACTTTGTCAATATATCTTGTTGAAATTTGCACTGTACGTAATTATAAGTTGTGTGATCATGGTTTATAATATTTCAGTTCACAATATCATTAAAGAAACGCTAGCAATTAGTAACGGGATGCATAAAATTGCGAATTAACGAAATCTGCTCCGGCTTAAAACGGGCAGTTTTCCAATTAGCAAAAAACATGTCCTCTTAGACATTTGGGCTAGAAAACTTTGTCGTATTTTGTGTCATATATGAATGACAATTCCAGTGATTGTTAAGCCGCTGGTAGGCATTAATGTTAAATACCGACAAGTCATTGCAGAAAAATGTCCTCGTCAATGTGCAACAATGAAAGGATAGATTAACCGAGAGAATAACGTTGATAATTGAAATTCCAATTAATTTTTTTTTTCAAACAAAAATTTTGTAAAACATCGTGACGCCAGTTTTAATGAACAAGACGTAATGGCGTCAATTCAGTTACACAAATTATGTTGTGTTTTTTGGTATTTATGGGCCAGGAATTTAATGGAAATGACACTGTGTAGTTTTATTTCCCGCTGTTTCACCATTTTCTCGTGCAATTCGTTAACATGTTATTTTAAAAGTTTAACGGGCGATGTTCACTGAACCGTGCAATTTTAATACTGGATTATGGTGTGTGTCGACTAATAAAGAAATACACGCAATTTTGTTAAAAGATATTCACAAACAAAAACGTTATTAGAATTAAAAACTGCCAGTTATAAGTAGCTCCAAATCTATCTGACATTGATAAACAAGTTATGTGCAACCAACCAAAATTGCTTGTTATGACGTTTTTATTACGGTTTAACAAATATTGCAAAAATACAAGCAATGTTGCAAAAAGAATGACTCATATGATGTTGATGCTGAATAACAAGAAGAACTACGTCAAGCGGTTGTTCATTTTGTTAAATACAGTGAAGTTCCGCTTATAAGTCCAGTCTTAAGAGCGAATCGGTTTTATTAGCGGACCTTTTTTGTTCTAAATTTGATATTTTGGGACCTTAAACTGGCAAAAATCTGCATGATTTCAAAATAATCAAAGTGGTTTTATTAGTGGAACTTTACTGTATAGGTTTAGAGACAGCTTCTGTGACGTGATCAGTGTCTGCATTTATAAAGTTACTGGTGTAAAATAGGGACATGGATTTATCTAGATCCTCACCTAGAGTCCTGTGTTATACTAGTCCTTAGTTAATTGTTTTACTACTAATCAGAATCAAGCCCGTGTTACTTTATATATTTTATATTCTTGTACATTGTACATCTGTTATTGTGTAATTTATATGCCCGAGAGGGCCCATAATTGGTAATAAAATTTATTCTATTATATTCCTAGAGGCTCACAGGGAAGACTGGGCTTGCCCAACTGTGTCGCCTCTTGAAATAAAGTCGTTATTGTTATTATTATAATCTCTAAAATGTCTTGGATGATTTCGTAGAGCATGTGTGTTGAATTTGTGTATATTTGATAAGGGATTGCCCCTGTAAGGAAGGGGTTACATGCGAAAACAGACGTTATTTATTGAACAGTTCTGCATCGCGAGCACAGGTGCCAGTATCAGTATTAAGTAAGTAAGTAAGTAAGTAAGTAAGTAACGACTTTATTGATAGTAGATAACATATTTGGTAATATACCAATTTTCAATATGGTCTACATAAAGAACATAATTTTTTTTATATACATTAATTACATGATAATATACAAACATATTTATGATAAATACAAACAGTATCACATATAACTTAATGAGATGATCAGAATATGAAAACACACATGTTGTTAAAGCATTAAATCATATATAAATAAATAACTTACACGTACATAGTGTATACATAATCAATTTCAAATTTGAAGAATAATGTTTTCAAATATATACATCATATACAAAAAGTATTAATATAGGTATACACAATCATATCGAAGCATTTTGTTTCCATTGTAAGAATTGTATTTTAAATGAATTTATGTTCTCTGCCTGCCTAATATGTAATGGAATTTCATTCCAAATAGAAGCTCCTGAGTAGAAAAATTATTTCCTAAAGAACTCCATATTTGGGAAAGGAACAACCAATTCTTCATTTGTTGTTGATCTTAATCCAAGATTAGAGTTGAATACAAATTTATCATTAGATATTTTCGAACTTTATTGTTCATTGAATTATACATTAAAACAGCTTTTTTTATATTTTATTCTTTCGTCAATTTTCATCCAGTTTAATTTCATGAATAATTCATCTGTCGGGTGGTCATATGGTTTATCTAGAATAACTCTAGCTGAAATTGGTAAAGTTTATCTATGCGTTACTTTGCACATGATAACCAAATTATAATGCAATATTCAAGGTGGGGCAGGATATATGCATTGAAGAAAATCTTACGAGAGTCTACATTGAGACAATGTTTGATGCGTAGAAGAAAGTATAAAAGAGAATTACATTTTTTAAGAACATGATCAACGTGACTTTTCTATGCTAGAGTTTGATCTATTTTGATACCAAGAAGTGGAATTTTCGGAAGCCTGACTGATGATAACTTATTAGATTGTTTTTATAAGAAATATTTTAAGTGATTTGATACATGTCTTTCAAATACTTTAGAAAGAACTGGTAGGATAGAAATAGGTCTGTAGTTGTTAACTTCTGACTTTGACCCTTTTTTGAAGATAGGTGTTATTTTTGCCATTTTGAATGCTCCTGGCTATATTGACTTAGAAATGCAAAGGTTAAAAATGTATTGTATTGGTTTAGATATCATGTCATACCCTATCATTAAACTTTTGGGCCCAATGCCAATTCAAATTCTTGCTTCTTTTTTTGGGTTTGTATTTACAAAGTTAATTAGTTTGTTAAAGTTATAATTATCATTATCAAAAGTTCGGACTTTCTTAAAGACGCTGAAGAAATAGTTATTGAATGCTTCCGCTGTTTTTAATGGTTCAGTAATTGGATTTCCAGTTTCATTTTAAATTATATTCGACTGATGAGTTGAATTTTTACCAGAAAGATCTTTCAGGTTTTTCCTGAGAGTTTTCGGATTACTTTTGTTTTCGTTTGTTTGAATTCAAAAAGAATGACTTTTTCGCATCAAATGATAATTTTTTAACATGTTCCCTCAATTCTTTAAATAAAATGTTATCACCAGTTTGCTTTGCTTTGTCTCTAGCTTTAATGGTCTCAGATATTTCATTATTGAATCTGGGTGATTTTGATGTTTTAATCGTTATTGTTTTTCTGACGTGTTTATTTAACACATTTAAATATATATATTGAAACAGTCAATTGCATCATCTGGGTCATCAAAGGACTCCAAGACTGACCAGGGTTGTATACTGAGACTGTTTCTGAAGTCGACTTCATTAAAAGTTTTAAGTGATCTATATTTAATTGTTTATGTTGGGGCCCGTTTTGGGTATTTAATTTTAACTTTCTAGTATCTAGTAAAACTTAAAGCATAGTGGTCACTTATTGACAACATAGGTACATTAACTTCAACAATATTACATGGCATATTGGAGTAAAGATGGTCTATGATTGTGGCCGTTTCAGCAGTTACTCTAGTTGGTTTATCAATAAGCTGTGTAAGATTATATTAACAGATGATGTCATTCCATTTTGTGTTTACCGATCTCTCAGTTTCAGAGTAATAATTGTAATTAAAATCACCTAAAAGAAGGATTTCTTTGTTCTCATTAAGTATGTAGTCAAGGTTTCTGTCCATCTCATCATTCCATATTGCTAGCGAGGAAGGTGGTCTGTAAATATATCCTAGAAAAAAGATTTCTGCTTGTTACATTTGATCTCTAACCACACTGATTTAACTGAAGATTTATCTTCTATGTTATTACGGCGAATACAGAAATATGAACCTCTTTTGTGAATGACTTGACCACCCACTTGTGTTTCTATCTTTGCGAAACAGATTATATCCATTGCAATGTATCTGGTTATCCTGGTAATTATCATTTAGAAATGTTTCACAAAAACAAAAGGCATCAGTGTTATTTTACTGGCTCACAAGAAACTGAATTTCATGAACTTTATTGTATAGCTAGTGTACGCCTGTTTGAAGAACAATTTGCAAGTGGTAGAGGACGAAATGCATTTTTTACTTGTATGTCCCCTTTATAATAACATCAGACAGTGTTATTTTAAACAACAGTGGCTAAATAGTATTGTTTGTAAGAGGATGTTTTATAACGTAATGTCTGACACTGAATTTAGTAGTATCACTAGCATAGCCAAATATTTACACTTTGCAATGGAATATAGACGGGTCATGCAATGTAATTAAAATGCAATTCAGCCATAAAATCAGGTCGTTGTCATACATGTTATCTAGAACATAGTATGTGTACGTCTCTAAATTATAAACATTGTTTGTGTTGAATGTTTTGTTTCTAGCTTGTGTTAATTAGAAATGTTCATTTATATCATATATGTAAATGTATTGCTTAAAACGTTGACTATTATACAACGATGATGCTTTATTTAAAATATTATTATGTCACTCACATGTATCAAATGTAGAATGTGTGTATTTTGGGCCGGTGGCCTTGTATTACAATAAACTTGAGTTGAGTTGAGTTGAGCTTAAATGCATTACTTTAAATCCATGCTGTTTAAGAAACTTTACACTAGAGTCAGTTCTGTTATTAACACTGTTAAGGTCTTGCTGGTTCACTTCGTTTGTTGTCTGAAGTTGAGTGTATTTCTCTTGTTTTTCCATTGAGGGAATGGTGGAAGGCCCATGAAGAAATGAGGGTGTGGTGGGCCTGGTGGCATCATAGGGTATTGAAAGTGATTCTGGTACATCATTGGGTGTGTAAAGTTGGGTACCGGTCTCGAAGGATGAACGTAAGGCTCCATGCCATTGTGTTGATGATGGTTCTGCTTGGGTTGTCTCGTATGGCCCTGACGAAAAGGGTGGTTTTTCCATTGACCTTTTTGTGAGACATGCTATCATGACTAGTTGTTTTGGAATTTGTAACTCAGGTCTTCTTGTATTCGGACTATTTGTAACTCTGTTTTGAAAGCCTTAACATCTAAAATGTTCTTATTTTCTGAGGTCTGTACTTGTGGATCTAGAATTTCATCCCTCATTATACTCACAAGGCTTCTCACATCTGATAAAATTTCATCTTCTCGAACTTTGGTTGTTTTACATTCTCTAGTTTTTTGTTTTTCTTTTTGCAGCTTGTCTTTCAATTTAGATTCCTGCTCTTTCAGCGTCATACATGTGGCATTCTTATCAGCCAGTTTGTTTTCAAGAGCTGCAATTTGCTTCTTTTGCTCTGATGTTTTCTTCTTCAGACTCCCTGATGTGTCTCTCTGTTTAACCAATTCGGTTGCTTGGTCAATATGTCTGGATTCTGCTGCATTCATTGCTTCAATAGTTTATGTGCTGCTTCGTCATATTTTGATTTAATATGCTTGTTTTCTTGGGTAAGTAATTTCAGTGATTCACTTGTATCTGATAATTTTGCCAGTTTGTTTTCTTTTTCATCATTTTCCAATTTTAATTGGTGAATTTCGTGTTTCAGCTTCTAGATTTCATGTTGATAACGACACTCTGGGATATCTAATGGTTCAAGTGAGTGATTATGCTTCATTGTATTGTCCTCACTAGATAATATAGAGCATGTGGCTGAGGTGTCTTCTAAGTCACACACAGGTTTACACTTTCTTCTCACTGGCAATTCATTTAAATGTTGTTTCCTCAGAAGTATCAATCACAATCGAGTAAGCACTTGTATTGCTAAATTGTGTCGGCCTGAGCGAGCGTAAATCATAACGTCCAATTGAGGTGGATGGTGTCGAATTAAAAGTAAATTTCCTTTCAGAGATCCAAACAGACTTTTTCATTTTTGTTTTCGTTCCTTACGTTCTGGTGTCACAAAACATCTGAGAGGGTTGTTTTAGCTCTTCATTTAATTTTATGAAGATTACGTTGTACCAGTCTTTATGGCCTTTACCTTGTACCATTATGTTTTGCTACTTGGCAAATAGTGTAAATTTTATTGTCTGTCCATTCTTAGAAGCACCACAAGAAATAAATCCTGTGTTGTTATGATTTCTTGAATGAATATGCCTTGAGAAGCTGGCTTTGTACCTGTCTATTTATTTGTCTTGAGTAGAAAGTGACAGTACAACAGTCCACTGCATCTGGGAATTTGACATCATAAAGCACAACATTGTTTTTGTCATAAATGCTTGTGTTTGAGTCTTCCTTTGTTATTTGAAGCCATAATTGTATGACAGTCCGCACAAATATTTGTTGGATTTTGATAATTTTAATGGTCGGTGTATGTCGTCGATTATGTAACACCTTGTAGAATGTCACTTCTAGTGATGTTATTGTAAAGTAAATTGTCAGATAAATATCTTCAACTGTAAATTGTTGTTTTCAAGTATGCCCTTAGGACAATGTCATGTAAATGTGACAAATGTGATTTGAGTTTTTCAGAGATTTATACACAATATTCCATATGATTAAAACTTTTAAATCCTCTTAAACACAGTTCACTTATATTCTTGGTAATCTCTTGTCACTATAAAAATCCAGTAAAAATTCCCTTCATCACAATGTAATTTATTAAATTTTAGTCCATTTATTTTCCATGAAAAGTGTAATTTTGTCAGAGCCAGTTTATGTGCATCTGCACTGTTTGAGGGTTAATACATAGTCCGCAAACGATTAGAAAATAAATTTAAAAAATGTATAAAAAATCCGTCACTGAGCTAGGATACTATCAAGGTATAAAGCGTACTATATGCCTATATGCCAAAGATTGTGGAACATTGCATCTCGTTGTTTCAGCACAAAATACGGCCGCTGAAGGAAAATCGCTACACAATCATTCAAATAAACTATATGATATTCATTCTTACCGAAAATCTCGTTCAATTGTATCTTATTACTGCGAAACGGCAAAACAGTGTTCCCTTCCTTATTTAACACTCGAGGAAATTTTGTTTACACGCTGGATACCCGCTCCACTCACAGTATCGTAAGTATTGTTAGGAACCAAATCTATTTTTAGATGGGATGTTCCGCAATCTTTGGAAATAGACATATAGTACGCTTTATACCTTGATAGTGTATTAGCTCAGTGACGGGTTTTTGTTTTCCTTTTTTTTTCAAACACTGAAACTGCCACCTGTGGTCGAGAGCGCTCAAAATCGGATGTAAGGCCCGTGGCGTTTTAAATGAAATAAAATTGTCATTCCTAATTTATTACTTGATTGAAATATCATTCGACTCTTAAAGAGAACTTTGATCGTTTACAACGATTCAGGAATACTATACATAAAATGAGAATCATTATTGCTTAAACTCCTCAAATGTTCAACAAAAAACTCCCACCAATTACCGAGAAAAAAATGATAACATATTTCCGTAACGAGCTAAAATAGTCGCGAGTTGTTTCCCTTTGACCACACAATAATAAATCGCTGGAAGCGATAAATTATTATTGGTGATTCAAATATATTTTTGACATTATAGAGACAGTTTTACGCACACTTTCTTTTGACAAATTATGATAATTGATAGTGATTTGTACATTTAGCTGATTTAATGTGATAGTAGAGAAAAATATGCTAGTTATAGGGAATGCCTCTTTAATTACACTAAAAAAGACAATGTATTTAGTCGCATTTTCAGTCGTTTCTAAAAGCGTTTTCCATATGAAACTAATTAAATTAATTTAAGCGAGCATTGTTTGTACAAGTATAATGATAATTATGTCATAGTGCGATCCACAGTTATAATTTATTGCAGTGTACATGGATCAGACTGCACATGATACTGGTGTGTGTCAATTCTTAATATTTTGCAAACCGCAGAAATTTACTCTTTCCATTTTA
This sequence comes from Spisula subtruncata, assembly GCA_963678985.1. Classification (NCBI taxonomy): domain Eukaryota; kingdom Metazoa; phylum Mollusca; class Bivalvia; order Venerida; family Mactridae; genus Spisula; species Spisula subtruncata. Next base: position 28,763,219 of record OY787677.1, on the reverse strand, counting down.
TGAATCAGCAGAAATTAAAACCAGTAGAAATAAACACACCAATTTTTAGGGTTAAAATGCAAAATATTACACCCGCAGAAATAACCAGTTACATGTATACGGTAATCAAAATGTGAGAATACCTTTTTTTCTTGTAAATCCACTGGACGTGGTGCAAATGTGATCATTTGAACCCGAGTTTCGTCGTTTATCCATTGGTATTCGAATAAGTCGTGACACAAAATAGGAAAATCCCACGAATCAACACACCAAATAGTTTTAACAAATGTATATTTCGGCCGTCCAGTTCTAACAGTTGATAAAACTAAAATTACTACCAATAACTATACTTTCAATTCTTATGTAACAATTTTTATAAAGTAGTCACGGTGACGTTATCTCTATCTATCGCTGTATTGTAATTACATTTTAATAACAAGCCTTGAGCCGTGACGATATTTTTTATAATTTCTATTTCAAACAAAGAAACGAATCGGGTTTGTCAATTTATATGATATGTCGATGGCTTAAAATGAGAAGATCGTAACTACTACTTACGACCTTATAAGACGCATACATATTTGAACTCTCAAGTACCAGGCGCTTCTAATGAGCGTATTTTTTTTATGAAAATCGGAACTTGTAATGTTGACCAAAATGAAACTATAAAAGCTTGTTTTGCCATAAGTAATGAGTAAATTTCAGACAGTTTTTTCTTGTTTTCTCAAAATCGATTGTGTAGTTACGACCTTTTCATTCTAAGCCATCGATGTGAGCGCACAATACAGAGTTGATTTGATAATGTAGGCTTGAAGATAATGAAAGCAAGAGAGCTGAGAAAACGGCCATGGAGACATAAGTTTATATGATTTGTTTACTATGCTTTCTAGTCTATTAATTCATATGTTTTGTTGTCAATTTTTATAGAGCGATGTTTAACGTTGTGATTGGCAACATACGGTGACGTCGCGTCACAAGTTGGAGCTATTTTGCGTAACGTCAAACACGCCGTTATTGTAGCTAAATATGACGGACATAAGGCGTACAATTGACAGAATAACTAAATCATGGGCGCACAACAACCATAAACACATAAGTTGTGTAACTATGTGTATAGGGGGGTATATTCAGCATCCTTCGGAGTTACAGAACTTAGATTTAGGCAAAATAACTTGTACGTAATTAACCATATTGGTGTAATGTGTGCATTTATCCCTTTGCTCTTTGTACAGTTAAGACTAGCTTGATGTAACCCCAATGAACAAAGAATTCAAAATAAAAATCCCTTGATGAATAAAGTACTGTGTACATTTCCTAGTATATAAAAAAATACATTTTCGAACCAATCTTTAAAATTTCGATTTCAATTTTGCATTGAATTATCGAAGCTACAACATAAACACTTAAGATATTTTGACGTTACTTAGTACGTAATTTTGCTGGTGGGACATTTTGTGTCGACATTGAAAAATACTAATAACTTCATCGTATATTGAACGATTTTGATAAACAATATACTATTCAACAGCGTGGAAAAAACGTATTTTATCATTTCAGTGACGAATATTGTTTTACAGAAAATTTCACGTTCGATCAAATCGAATTGCATGTTTAATTCAGTTTTTAGTTTTAAGCACAGGGTGGGACATTTTAGGTAGACAAAGAAAATTTAAAATTATTTTTGATTTCTTGACTCAAAATCTAAAATGAGTACCGTATTTAATAATATATGAAAAACGTATTTTTATAGGAAATTTTAAAGAGAAATTATTAAAAATAAATATTGCAGAACAATTTTATCAGTGTAATAACAACTTATTTTCCTGTAATTTTGAAATCTCTACACAACTGTTCCCGCAACACAGAATCAAAATAGTTGACTTTATGATGATGTCATTTTCTTTTACGTTAATGACATCAACTTTTAACGTTTAAGAATCATTTTTGCGTAAAAAATATAGAAATTTTGCGTATGGTTTTTGCTCTCCACACATTTTTCTCAAGCCCAACGAGATTGGATGTTACATCTCTACAGTGATATTTCACCGTATTCTGGTTCTTTCGAACCCTGAAAGTGTGGGATTTTGTAATAAAACTCAAAACATATACATTCAGGTCGATTGTGCTGATTTTCTTCGTTCGATTGATATATTACATACTATATTTATTGAAACAAACAGAATTACATTTGCACCATTTGGCAAATAAATCACGCGAAATTGAAAATAGCTCCAACTTGTGACGCGACGTCGGTATATTTACGCTAGAATGTGAAGGGTCACATACTATATTCGTGCTCTCTGTAACAGCGATTAATCGTTGGCCCTTAAAGGGACTGTGTCACGTTTCAGCGTATAGAAAATATCAAATAAAATTGTTAAATATTCACTTTATTTTGGCATAGATGACTGTATATCCTATAAACAAGCACACAGATATAAATATAACTTGTGAAACATCAGGATTTTGTAATTATTTAAGCATTTTACCTCCAAAATTAATACGGTAAAATTTTGCATGAAACTTCAAAATTTGTCACCCTACTTGTTGCATGCATCAAATCAGTAAGATGTTCAACGATTTTTCATGTTTAACTCAAAAACGAAAGAGGACATATTTTAAAATATTATTCTTAAAATAATATAACTTGCACAGTACAACATAATCTTTACTGTTTGATTCCTTATATACGAAATTTTATGTATACCAAATTTTATGAGGATTGAATCAAAACTTTTTCGGTACATTACAATTTTCATTTTTTGGGGGAAGTCCCCAAAATCCAAGAATACCTTAAAAACTAGCCGAGCAAAACTGTTGGGATTTTCCAGAATGATTGTTGCAAATGTTTTTTATGAATATAACAGGTTTATATAGCTGGTACAGAAAAATCCAACACTGGAGAATCACCGTAAGTCTTAATGCATACCCTATACCTATACGTCCCTTTGAGGGCAAATAAACCTCCCTGCATGAATAAGTCACGGCTCAAAAAACATGGTTTATCTATACACGGAACAATGCCTACACACAACCGTTAGAAAAGATTACCAGCCAAAGTCCCCGCCGCAAAAATGTAAGATGGCGGTGACCAAAGCGATCAAACCAGGCATAACTGCTACCTCGTGAGCACGTAATACTAAATGATTTTGTTCAATAGTTGATCTAGTCAACAAGCTAATGTTGACAAACTAAACTTTCAAAATTTAAATTTTTTAAATTATATACATGTCGATATAAAAAATCTAAAATGCATCATACTGTCTTCTGTTCTTCGTGTCTCTAGATTTCAATCAAATTCTTGAAGAAACGTTTTCGTCTGCTAGTCTGAATAAATAACACCGTATCTGATACAAATTTGTTTAGGAAGTTGATACATCATTGACGTATCAGATAAACATTGCATGATACGCGTTGTAGTTTATAAGAAATGTTTTGAAACCTTGGAAAGTCAGTATTAAGAGTTCGCTTTTCCGCTCTCTTCTTTCTAATGTTACTTCGCATTTCACAGTTCAAGTTTAAGTTGAGCTTTGATACATGTATGTGAATAACTATCAGTAAATGGTAAGTGTATTACTTAAAGCTTTAACAAACTTTCACCTTACATGTAAATGTAATCAAAAATCTGTTTTCGTCATTTCTGCCTTACCTCGCCGATTTGTTTATATTTTATATTTTATGTTTCCAGCAAATATATTAAAACCATCCTGTGACATGAATAATATTAATACACCGATCTCTTATCTATCATTTATCCCGATAACAGGGTGCCGGATAACATTTTCAATAAACCGTCAAGTGGTCATGTGACTTGCAATAAACCGTCACCTCATCACGTGATCTGACGGACTTCTTCTTAAAGCGGGGTCGCTGGCTGAAACTCTGTATCCGAGGATGAGGTTTTCCTATTTAAAATGAGCTTGGGTCGATCAATAATTGTTCTACGACTTACCTGCGTGTACATGACGTTATCAAGATGTCCGACGTTGTTGTTTTGTCGTGACGTCAGTGAACGAACGTGACGTTACGCACAAATAATGAAAAGGCAAATAAATAGTCCGACTTTTATTCCCTTTTTAAAGCAGATGTAGTGACCGGATAAATAGAATAATAGGTTAGTGCCGTGAAGTGAGTGGAAGTTTATCCGGCTCGTCTGCGGAAATTATCGGATTCGCCTACGGCTCACCCGATAAATTCCTCCGCCTTGCCAGATAAACTTACTCATCCACGGCACTAACCTATTATTCTCTATTTAACTTTCTCGTAAAACAATAGTGTGCCAGAAATAAGTCAATGTTCTATGTGTGCGGTGCGACTGAAGAGAGCCGAAGGGCAGATGACCTAGATTTCGGAAACAGCAATACGTCTTTTTCAGGAAACGTAGAAATTTTTTTTATTTTTATTCAAAACTGATAGAAAAAAGATAAGTGTAACTTGCAAAGTCCCCTGTGTTACAATTATAAACTCAAACATTTGTTATAATTATATTTTCTCCTCACAAATGTTTGGAATGCGAACTACTTTTATTCAGATTTATTGTTTGATACTTTGTTGCGCAATAATACCAAACATACAACTAATTTTGTCATAAAAGAGCGGTAAATATTACATTTAGTACGTCATTAATCATATAGACACAGCTATTTCGATGTCTATAACTAGATCACTTGGTTAATGTTTTGGTCGGAACTTGTCAGGTCACTGGAAGAGGCAGTATTCCAAGCGTTTGTAATCTGACATTATGTTGTCGCTTGATTTCGGGCATGATCTATTGTAACTAGGTGAAATCGCATTAACGCCTCAATTAGTCTCTTTGGTCACCGTTTTGGAAATGTGTTTGTGAAAATGGTCATCCAGCTATTTCATAGCGGGGACCGAATCGTAGCTGCATTTCAGTTGGTCACATAGGATCATCCTGCTCTTATACAGCGAGGACATGGCCTGCTAAATTTTTCGTTGGATTATGTGTGGATATTGCGTAATTGTGTTATGTTGTGTTGTTCCTTTTTTAATATCTCGGCCGATTAAATTCAGTGCTGTCTTGCCTTTCCTCATATCTTATTTTATCGTACTTCATTGTAGGAATCAGCCGTCTCCATTCAGAAATATGTGTCATAAATGTTCTAGAAAAAGCTGCCAACTATTTTGGATAATGAATAAATCAGGAAAGTTTCCGAAAATGGATATATGTCATAAAATTAACGACCCGGTCGTAAATATCGGCATCATCGTATAAAATATTTGATTCAACATAAAATCTGAAACTCAATATATGTTTTGTCAATTCTTCATTTTATCATTCCATCATAGGATGTTACAATAAAAAGAAATGTCACACATCATGTGGATCATTACACAATCGCTGAAACAGCAATAAACAAGATGAAAACATGTGACGAAAATTAATCAGAAAATCAAATGACACCAAAGAATATACAATAGTAAATATTATTGGTCTACGGGTTTCTCACCAGAGGAAGCGGATTCTAACTCGGCAAAACATGTTTTTTAAACATTACACACGGTTTTTTTCATATTGCTCGAAAGCGACAAAAATTATAGTATCCCGATTTTTTCAGTATGGCAAAAATAAGAACTGATGTAAGGCGTCGATTATTGCAAAATTATCGTCTTAATGATGGAAGATACACTGTCAACATATCGTTTTTGCTTCTACAGTTTAAACCCCACAGGAAACTAATCACTAAAGATAAAACGGCTGTCAGATATGGCTGATAGTTTCTGCAGGAACAAAATACTTTCTTCATATTAGACACATTCTTATTGATAGCGTATTTACAATGAACCAGACTATAAAGATACATTTGTGACATCTCTTTACTGCTAATGATAAAGTGTTTGGTGCCTATTCGGTCTGGACACACAAATGTTTATCAAAGCCCTTCACATGTATAATGTTGTAAAGATAACATATGCTCACACAAATGATTCAGTATAATTGCGGAAAGATTAGTCAGCCATATTATATTGTCCTTACATAATTCTAGTTATAGATTCTAAACGACAAAGTACGACAGGAAATTGCGTTTCTGGACACAATAATAATTCTAAGATATATATTACAATTCAAAGTACAAACATGCGATTCAAGGATAGAAACAAGATAACGCACAATGGGCGGAAGGAAAATTTCTTGTCTAGTGTTCGTTGATAATCTATAGACCTTAAACTTTTTATGTCCTCTAGACTTGAAACATGTTAAATTCGAAAAATAAATTACTTGTAGCTTGCGGTATGGTGAATAAAATAGCAAATCGAGACAATGTATGACATCACTGTATCCAGTTTAGCTGACTGATGGTCTTATATACGCACGCAGTCGCGTGCTATATTCCTTCTGAATAAGGAACTAAATCAAATATATATAATTCGTAATAACACAGTTCGCCTATACAAATAAAGTTTATATCGGCGCCAGTATGATTAATGACGCTATCAATGTAATATTAACCGCTATGGTATGACAGAATGAGGTGTCTGTCGAATTGTTTGGTATTATTGCGGAACCGAATATTCAGCAATAACGTCGGATTAATAAGTAAATCACATTTCAAAAAATATGTGAGGGGAAAACATAATGATAACAAATGTTTGGATGTATTAATGTATCACAGGGGACTTTTCATGTTGCACGTATCTTAAATTTCCCTTTCAGTTTGAATACAAATGATTATTTTTCTTTATTGTCATAAACTAAGATATATTGCTGCCATTTTTATAAACAAAGATATATTGCTGTTTCCGAAAACTAGGTCATCTGCCCTCCATATATATGTACCTTTATTTACAAGTGAGCACTAACTAAATTATTACGATTGGGACTATTTTTCCATGACATGGTTATTAAAAGAGTAGATCGCCTTTGACAAATTGTGTGAGAAGAAACATTTCAAAATGGTACGAATAATTAAGCCCAAGGGACTCCCCGAGTTAAACGTATTCTGACATTTGTCTTTGAGGTCTGAATACAAATATTTATTGTTTGTTCATTTTCAGAAACAATATACTGTAAAATCATTTAATTTCGTTGGAAAGAAAGTTCGTGGTTTTGGTAAAAACGACAATTTCGTTGGCACTTGAATTCGTGGATTTTGCATTTCAGGTAACAAATCAAGGGTCAAAATCAATGTTCGTTGGTATTATAGACACTTCAACCACGAAATCCACGAAATTTAATCCCCCACGAAAATTAATGATTTTACAGTATATTGTCTTTTCCGATGATCTATCATTTACAGCTCTTTGATTGCAAATGTGCAGTAACAAAATGATTACTTCCGGTGCTATCGTTTTACAGAATAGACAAATTATCAAATATAATATATGGGCCTTGGATTATAACAAATTTTTACGCTTTGCACTCAGCACTCGCCATATTGAAAATTAATCAGTTCAAGGTACACAGCCACCATTTTTGAGAGCAAGAATTTGTGAAACTGTTAAAAAGGTACTGAATACATGTATAATGTTTACCCTACTTCATTGAGTAATTTAGTGTATTTGTAACAAACTATACGTGTAATTTAGTGTATTTGTAACAAACTTTACGTGTAATTTAGTGTATTTGTAACAAACTTTACGAGTAATTTAGTGTATTTGTAACAACCTTTACGTGTAATTTAGTGTATTTGTAACAAACTTTACGTGTAATTTAGTGTATTTGTAACAAACTTTACGTGTAATTTAGTGTATTTGTAACAAACTTTACGTGTAATTTAGTGTATTTGTAACAAACTTTACGTGTAATTTAGTGTATTTGTAACAAACTTTACGTGTAATTTAGTGTATTTGTAATAATTTTTACGTGTAATTTAGTATATTTGTAACAAATTTGACGTGTAATTTAGTGTATTTGTAACAAACTTTACGTGTAATTTATAAGTCTGAGTGCTGAGTGAGGTACTCGGATTCAATAATTACGTTTTTACCACATAAATAGTACAACATGGCAAATAAAATGTATAAAGTGCTGGTTTCAAGATTTAAATAACTATTCTTTACCTTTCCCCACATACATTACACGTAGCAATCTAGAATAAATAATAGCTCATTATGAGACAAATTCAATATTTGAGTGTTGAGCACTGAGTGTAAGTATTGGTTATAATTCCGGACCCAGTTGTATTGTATTGCTTCGTATCGTTAGGTTAGGTGCGAATATTGCTCTGTCCGTGTAATTGAGTTATGTTGTGTTCTTACTGATTTATGTGCTCGGCTGGTTAAGTTGAGTACTGCCTTCCCTGTCTGATGTGCTCTTATTTTTAACCGTACTTCAGTTTACATGTAGGAATCAACAGTCTCCGATCCGAAATATTACATAAATGTTCCAGAAAAAAACAGCAAACTATTTTGTCAAAATAACAAACCAGAAAAAAATCAGAAAAAGATCAGAAAATGAACGACCCGGTCGTTCCAGCAATATACATGATATAAGATATCTTATTAAACATCAGGTCAATAATACCGAATTCATAATTTATAAGGATATTTCATTTTGTTTGCATTTGCTAAAAATGTGGTTAGATGCGATAACATTTTTTTTTTAATTTTAATTTAATAGGGAAAACCTAGCCTATCATTTGGATCTTTCACAAATGAGACTCATTGAGGTGGAATGAATATTGGGATGCAAAATGAACGGAACACTTAGCATGGACTGGACACTTGTGGTCGAAATCTTGAGGTGGTCTTACTGCTATAGTGGCCTTAATGATTGTATGGTTATAATGTGTCTACAAATAAATACAGCAGACAGCTGTGTTAATTATGAACTGGTAAAATTCAACCATCGCAACAATTATGAACGCCTTTTCACCAAATTATTATCATATTTACCATTTTGTACACTATTTGTGTTGTTAATTGTTTACAACATAAGTTAATTAATTTATAATATTTACACCTTCTTCTCGAATTTTGGGTGGCCTCGTCGATTGTTTGAAGTAGTCGATATATTTATGCTTGTTGCTAATGTAATGATACATTCCATATGCTAAGAAATAACGAATTAGTTTCCGTATGGTAGAAAATACCGTTTATTGACATAGAGTTTTATAAACATGTTAATTAATTTGTTTTTCGAAACATCCTTGCCCGATAAATGCATTGTTTAAAAGACACCTTTGTAATTTCAACAAAAACAAACTTCAGTCGTGCTGATAATTGTAATGAAAGTCAGTATGCGGATGGAACACATATACATTCGATCGCTTTGTCTGCGGAATTTCAATCAGAGCATGTTAATACAAAACGTGTAGACAACGTTAGATTAATTGTTATAAACTTGGAAAGGTTGCGTACATGTACATCAACATACCGAGACGTCTCATCACCAAAGTGGTCTGTAGTTTAATGTTTTGAAACGGGGTGTTAACTGCGTAGTTATTACTAAATAAAATCACTTTTATGTATATTTATACTCTTCTTCGGGGAATGCATACTACCCCTTATTAAATAGACTGGGTTACACTATTCACCTGTTTGCAAAAGCTTATGTATACTTTGTAAAGTGAATGCGATTACAATAATTATATGTTATGTTCTAGCGAATCCCAGGAATACAATATTCTTAAATAATTTCACCTATTTGAAAGCCTAGTGGTAGAGTGTCCGCTTCGAGATTTGTTGTATCATACCAAATACACACCAAACATTGCACCAGAAATTCCCTAGCAAGACGCCCAGCAAAACAAGCTTACCATCGTTACCACCCTATCATGGAGCGGTTTGGCGTCATAATTGGGCCAATCAAAGCATTACGAAAAGGTGTGACGTTTATAATTTTGGTTTACAGAACGGAACACATTCAAAACACACTGAAACCGTGCTACGTCATAATTTGGCAGATTAAACTATTACGGAACGGTACCATATCATAATGTAGACAATTAAAAGAATACGGAACGGTGTTACGTCATAATTGAAACAATTTGAACATGGCGAATGTTAAATGATTGAAATGAATAACGTGATATGACGATTGAAACTCACACATAGACGTTTCAAAACCACAAGTCACGATGACACGAAAGAAGAATACATGATATGAATTGATTGTTTCCGATTTATTACATTGTAATTAATAAAACAGAAACAAAGGTGCTACTGAAATGATGGTATAGTGTGCTTTATACTGTACAATATGATCATACTAACAAACATGTTGAACACAAAATTATAAATGCATAAATATAATGTAGGTTAAACATTTATTGTTCAAATTATTGCTACATTTATTTGCAGTGTAGTGCAGTGGAAAAAAACTCGGGTCGGTCGTGTCATTAGAACTACAATTGATTTTGGCTTTATCCAGAGAGGTGAAGCTAAACATGAGTATTTGTATTTTAAGCAGGATTTTGCATAAATATGAAGGTCAATGGTGGACAACATGATATTTATTAGGATTGACAGTCACATTTTCAACTGAGTAAGTTCATTTTCATGTTCTGTATGTGTTATAAATGACAAAACCACCTAGCCATAAGTTTAAGTCACAATAGTAAGGTCCTACTTATTATTGCGTGTTTTGATGTGTTATCCAGGCTGTAATCGTCGGCTTAATATGCTTTTACAGTATTATCACTCTTCACAGTTACTTCCTTCAATTAGCCTAACTACTTCATTATAAATCAATCCCCATTCGGTCGATATACTAGCAACTAACACTTCCGGATTATACGGAATTAAACCTGATTGGAAGGATTTTAGACCGTTTCCTAAGATAGCCCGGATCAATGATACATCTACCCGTTGCCTTATCTGGATAATATACTTATAAATTTATTCGTTAAAAGCACCAAAAAAGTGCATAGTTTTATTCCTTTTTTAATGTTGGTATATTATCCAGATATGGCAACGGGTAGATGTATCATTGATAAAACAGTGAAAGAACATTAAATATTCGTTTTGTTATAAAAAGGTTTCGAAAAAAATAAAACTTACAAAACGTTTCATTTTCGTTTTACTCTCTATGAATGATACGCTACATATGGACTGAACCGCGGCAGATAGACTTATACTCACGCCTAATGTAGAACATTAAATACATGTAACACAAGCACACGTAGCAATGTAGAATAGTTTTATATTTTTAGGTTGTAGTTAAATGGATGGTGTATGGTTGGGTGCCATTTTGCAAGTCACACCCTCATGCATTCGGTTCATGGTACAATATGCATCATGAATTGTTCAATTTAAGTGCAATGTTTGAAACAATTCGAACATTACGTTAAACATTATAGAGCCCTTTCCTGGAAATTTTGAACGCCCCTCTTATCAGCTAAATAAGCACTACGGTTATTCTTATTCAATGTTTAAATGTTAGATATTTCGATCTGAATGTGCGGGTGGTAGTTATATCACGACTATAATTAGACCTTCGACACGAACATCATTGCATTTGATAAAGATTTTGAAAAATTACGAAAATATGCAAAGATATTTTAAGAAGATTTCGTCGAAGTGCAACGTAATTTTCTATTTCCCATTATTATCAAGGGCTATTTGTCGAAATTTACGCTTATTATATGTTTCATTAACTTTTATTTCTATACAGTCACGTATTTCTAACACAGACACCGGAAACCGGAGGTTATTCGTTCTCCTCGACAATTATTGTAGTAATATCGTTCTATAAATGTATTAAAGGTTCAAAAGCACGCTTGAGGTAATATACAGACGTAATATATGTATAGCATAACCAATTTTCTTGAAGGAGTGTTAAAGTCAGCTCATCCGACGATAAATCAAGTCAGAAATCGTATTTGCTCAACTGTTACAGATTTCTCCCACAACATTCAAACAGATTCAATGTTCACTAGCGAGACCAGAAATTGGATAACGCTGTCTTTGAATCTTAGGACTTCCGGTCTTTTATAACGTCACAAGTAACTCGTTCGGATTACCTAAATTGTTAACGAAATTCTTGGAAGTTTCCAATTCTGAAGTGTGTACGATCATTGTCAAAATAATGAAATTCAGATTCCGAATTTCATTTAGTGTATCTGATAAAGTTTAAATAAACATGCCTTGTTGCTGTTTTACTGACAAGATCGAAAAAAACTACAATTGTAACCACAACATTGTATCCCGAGGTAATATATTAATTGTGATCCTAGTTTGGATATTTTTTTAATATGTGTGGTGAAATTTCTACAGTCTGACCAGGGTTACCTGACTGTGCCGTGATGTTGTGTTTACAACTAAATGTTTACTTTATATATCGTCTGCAAAATGTGATTATCAGTATATTTCTTTACCTATATTCGGCATAAAATCGTGGCCTAGAGGATAACGGTGCAGTATTAGTAATTAAAACATGCCGAGTTCTAACCCCGTCAGCGGAACTTCTTGTGATTATTTTATATTTAATCTTTATTCAATCGCATACAAAGTGTGTGTACAGAATGCTGCTTGAGTAGAAATACCTTTGTCATTTCACTCACCTTTAAATGGCTTAATTGAATAGCTGAGAACAAGTTTTAAATTATAGTAGGGAGTCTGTGATGAACTAAGAGATACAAATGTACCAATAACTACCGTAGACGTGTTTACCAATTACACCCATTCCACGGGTTTAAATTTAATATTAATAATAAGGCCAAAACTGTATTTTCAAAATAAATATCTTATTAAATCATCTAATGGTATACGTTTCTCGTATATAATACAAGAAAAAATGTTATAGTTTAATGGCTATCATAAGCTTTGAAATTAGATCGCCAGATTGAGAGTCAACAAACACATCCACAGAACCATGCATTGCTTGAAATATATGACTTGGTAAGGACATACTTCTATATACTAGTAGTATGATTCTCATTTTTTTACGGGATATACCCTGCTTATTTATAGATTGTATACAGAACGATGTCACTGTCAAAAATCGTTGGTCGGATAATATTAAATATGTAATCATCCATATGAATGTTGGTAAATAAATCCCCCTCATATATTGAAAAATAACTGTATGTGACAATTATAATTTAATTTAAACCAATTCGCATCGATTGAATGATACATAATTAACGCAATTTTCTTCATTGAATTCCGTTTGTACATGGCTAATTGATAATTATTTTGTCTGTAATAATACGATTTGTGTTAATGGACACGTGATACATTCGACTGTCCTGTCGGATTAAAATGATGAAGATTGATGATATTATTTATATGGACACGTGGATACAAAATCTGGAATCTAATAGTATATCGTTTAGGACAAATTCGGTGCCAGATCTCGTCATACCAATATCAATGCACTATTTTGCCGATAGAATGCACCAAAAAGGCGACAAGTGTGTTTTTTCATATATGTATAAAGAAGATTACAGTTTGAATCATCGGTGGTATCAGACACTTCATCAAAAACACTTCATACAAGATTGTTATACTTCAACATCGGGGTTTTCGGATATGTGCGGTATATCGGACACTTCAGCCGTACTTATCTATACTTTATACAGTCTTGACGAGGCAGCAAATGAAATTAATAACCTTGTATTAAGTATGCATAAAATTGTATGAATATCGGAAATGTCTCTGGAAATTATCCAATGAGATGAATATACCGACCCATCCGATATAAATATCATATAATTCAACATTCATGTTCTCGGATGCCGTACGACTACATGCACGAATTACATAAAATACGTGTTATTGACGCAAGTTCAGAGAGTTTATATAAGTGCACTAAATAATAAGTTACGTTTTGCGAGTATGTAGGTCATCGAATAAATATATGACAGCTTCCGGTTGAAATGATGTCAATTCCGGTTGTAATGTGGTTATTTCCGGTTATAATGGATAAATAGGTTCATCAAATACTACAGAACAAATAAACCATTACGTAAAACATTTCTATGTCAAATATAAGTTTGTTACTCGACACAATTTAAGTCTTTAGCACGTTACTTGTTACCAAAAAACAAACAGAACTGTTTCGTTCGCAATTGTTTTAATGCTAGTGTGCCATTAGAAAATCTATCTCAATCACTTTGGATGTATTTACCGCAATAAGTTAGTGGAGACTCAATAACTCTCTACTAAATTAAGTAAATACTTGCTATTCGACAATTCAGTGCGTACGATCGTTATTTGTCCTGACAATGCGAACCTTGATTAAAGAGATACTAGACCTGTACTTCATTGACAGAATATGATCGAATACTGAGGTTATGTTCGTCAGTTTTGGATTCGTTTTTCAAAATGCTGATTCCGTTATTTAGAATAATTTATAGACATATTAATGTAATTATGTAAGAAGGCCATGTTAATGTGAATAATATTCCCCAAACGTATTCATTTTTCATAATGATTTCCATAGTATAATCACCCTTCCTCCTAAACGATTCAGTTCAATTGATAAAAGGAACACATGTAATCTAATTTAGTTGATATAGGCGGGTGTTGACCAGTTGCCGGACAAATTCCTGTTAATTGAATTTTGACTAGTAAATGTCTCATTCACTGTCTAGACTTATTGTGTTAGTGAATGGATATTTTCTGCAAGGTGTTCATTATCACCGGGTATAACTGATCTTGTCTATAGAGTACTATGGTGTATAAAAGCATTGCCATCCGTCCTATAGGGTGTTTTGTGTGTGTTATTTTGGTCCCGATTATGGACAGTATCCCCAAGCAAACTAACCCCTTATGTTTCCGAAAAGTCGTACTTTAAATCATAATGTATTTTACTCCTCCTTGCTGTTGGTGTATAAGCAACTACCAGTATGGCTGGTAAGAAGTCAATTTATAGATTTCGAAACTCTCTAGGGTAGTTGTATGAATAAGTTTTGATGTAATTAGAAAGTATCTGAATATAGTATTAATGTATGGATTAAATTGTCATATCAACTGATCGTATTATTCGAACGTTATTAGTAAACATTGATTAGATAATTGAAAACAATAATTTCCGTTAGATAATAGAACATTCATTGGCTTTTACGTTATTGCTAGGTCGTTTCTGTGCAACATGGTGATTATTATAACTTGTGTGCAATATTGTATAAAATAGATTATTTATAAACAATCAAAAGATAATTATCTTGCTTTTACAGAATCAAACTGAATAGAACATATCCTCCATTTTCCATAGATTGCAAGAGATAAGGACTGGAAAATATAACGAATTCGTACACTCAGCACTCAACACTCAAATATCGAAAATGTAAAATGACAATGTAATATGTTTGTCGTAGATTGCAAATAGAAAAAAGAAAAAAGTGAATCTATATTTGCCAGTCACCTTTCTGCTGAAATACGGCACGTATAATTCTGAGTGCCTCCACATGTATTTGAATTCGGGTCTCCGAATAAATCTTAACTCAGTCGACATATTTAGTACCTATTAAACATTATTACAACTTCTTGTTCCAAAAAGTATCGCTAAGAACCAAACAAACATACAAGTAACTGTTTGAGTGCTGAGCGCTGAGTTTAAGTATTTGTTGTAAATCCAGATCAAAGGACGTCTGGATTCCACTTATCGTGATCACTAACACCTTGTCCGTTGTTTGTATTTGTAAAGTTTTTTTTTTTTTAATTTTGATGTCGTTACTAAACCTGTATCATTGTAGTTCCCACAGTCCCGGAAAACTTATTTTGTTGTTTTGTTCTTAAATGCCATCATTTCTAGCGGAATCTCCATAACTCAATGGTCATAACGTTTTCCAAGCAGAACTCCTGTAAATTTAAAGAAATACTTTATATTTAGAAACAAATCTGTATTTAGAAACAGTCAAGCAGTTTTCTACATAGTATCTGTCATACGCAGATGGTAAAAGTAGTCACAGAAATAGATATATGTAGAAATAATTGCAACTGTGCCCGAATACATGTACCTGTCTTACGCAGGCAGCAAAACTAGTCTTTTAAATAAAAGAAACAATTCTATCTTAGGACACAATTTTATATTTAGAAACAATATTGTGGTGTTCAGGAACTTATCTATCATACTGTGGTTGAAAAAGTAGTCATATTGAATGAAAAATCTATAAGCAGAGACCAATTTTACTTCGAAACCGTAAACGCAGTTCCCCAAAACTCTATTATTCGTTTTCAGCAAGTTTGTGAATGGCGGGAACATGCTGTCTTGTTTACACTCAATTTGAATCTCAAATTACTCAACACAACAATATATATTGTTTGGCCTGTAGCGTGCACCATAGCTAGAACTTACATTAAGACTTAAGCTCAGTTTGCTGCTGTTGATATATTTGAATCAATTTTCTGTCACCATTATCTTGGGCTATACACGTGAAACAAATGTGTATATAGACCTACATGTCAATGACATTTACACTCAATCCTTACAATGTAAAGAAACTTTAATCCTATCGACTTGGTGTGCTCGCTAGAACTGATTTCAATCAGAACAAAACATTCATTTACTACATAGCATTACTACCATTGGCTAATTATCCTACATAACATATTTTCATTGGACTCTACACCCCATACATGGCTTACTGACCACCAAGCGGTCAAACTGACCGTGACAATAAGACAAAACTTTCTCGCTATACTGCGTAACGCTAGAAAGTATATGTCTCCGGATGTTGTGGACAAGGCATTCTAGAGCTTTTCACCACCACAGCCATCAATCTCCGTAAAAAGTCACCATCGGAATAAATAACACATTACAATATATCCTTCATTGTATCATTTGTAATACCTTATTCAATGATAAATGCCTAGAAAGTCGACACAATCGGAGTGAAATATGGGCAATCTAGAGTAGTTCTAGAATTGATTAAGAGAAAAGATTAATTTGTCACGAATGTCAATTCTTGTTTAAGAGGTTTTCGATATAAATTTCCCGCGTGAATACAAATAGGTCAATCTGACTCAATCTGTTGATATCCGATGCATATGTTCGTTTTTAATTGCGTATTTTATTATTGTACATATCAAAAACGCTGTCTAGGTTCAGTTATTTATCATCATTTAATAAATCTATAGCACGATATATGTCTAAATTATGCCGTACATTGTAGAATATATGTAGCTGTGATGTTGCACGTATTTGTGCGATATATTTAACAATCGATCGACATTATAGGTAGCGTCTTTTTAATCAGTATTGTATTGACCGTAATACGGACATGTACCTCTTTCTGGTCGAATTAAATGTTACATATGACAAAATGTTAAATAAATGAGTGGATACTGTTCATGGGTACATGTATCAGACTTGGTTTAGATATATGTCGGTTCATCCTATATCTACATTACATCGTCTTTTAGAACTTTCATCATCATCCAAGTCACTGAATTTGTTATACTTTCTATTTTATGTTTCATTTGTTGAACTATTAAGGACAGTTGGTGTTTTCTCTCCACGGCTTATATACATCCGTAATTATATTTGCATCAGTCTACAGAAAAAGTCAACTATAATTATTGTGATCGTTTTACATCCTAGTCACTGAACCTATTATACTTTCTATTATATATCTCATTTGTTCATTTATGAAGGACAGTTGGTGTATTCTCTCAACGTCTTATATACCTCGGTAATTCTATTTGCATGAATCCACAGAAAACGTCAACTCTAATTATTGTGATACGTCTATAAACACCGTCTCTTCAGGTTAGTCTCTTAATATGTCTATATATGTATGTATCTATACAAGCTTCGTTTGGAGATGTCGTCAACTGTAGACGCTGTGTATTATGAGTATAGATATATTATTTTTACTCAATTACATACCTTAATTTCTCTAAAGAATGTTGTTTCCATAATGTTTTTTTTTGTATTTTCTCATACTAGTAGTTTGAAAAAAAAATGATCGTTTGATATAACGGCATGTTGTCTGGTCAACTGAGAAAGTACACACACAATTTATATTGGATATATCGTTTGTTGGCATGTTGTTAATATGTAAACTCTAGAATCTCTGCGTAATGGCCCTTAGAAAAAAGGTATGAGAAAATCCGACAGGGGAGGCAGCACTCAACCCAACCAGCCGAGCACAGAAATCAGAAACACCACGACACAACTACCCTGAGCAGTGCCCAGAGAAACTCATGCCAAAAACGGCGACCAATGAAGCACAACAACCCCGGGGCGTGACCTAGGTTAAAACACTAAGGACAGTGACCTAACGTTATGCAACCTAAATCGGCACAACTACGACTTGACTCAGTTAAAATATGGGCAAGGTAGGAACGGGGCGGGAAACAATACCACATATTCCTAGCAACTACAATGAGCAATGCCCACACATAAGCCGAAGAAACAACCAAATATCCAAGTCCTCGCCGAAATAATGCAGGATGGCCCACATTCACAAGGAAAATATATAATAGCGGTCATTGCCGAATGAAACGAAGCCAACACTGTTGGAACTAACATTTCAACTATTTTCTGTTCTTGTCATCTGTTTGTCATTTGATTGGGGGCAGGGAGACAAAGAGAAATGGAGGGGTAGCGTAACTATTATGTTCAGTACTGCAGTATATTGCCAACGCACATGTAACATAATAACGTAATTGTTGCAGCATAAATTATGTTTTGTGTTTTTGTGTTGCTGGCTTAAAAATACTGCTTAAGGTACGAATCTAGTTTCCGGCTTAATTAGATTTATCAGATTCGTGTTTTATCAAATATTTATTCCCCTGGATCTCTGTTTACTGTAACCTAACTACGTACGATATAAAGCATATGGTATAATAATCTACTTGAGTGTCAAACAATCAATTAACGTGCACTGAACGAAACCGATTAAGAAAACGTTGTGTAAATATCTTAGTACCATCTTATCTCTTACTGGACGTAAAGGTTTGTTGATAATCTCAATTAATCTGATATCATATTAATCTGAACTTTTCGCACCAAATGTCCGTATGTTTATAAAAAAATGTCTCATGACACGTAACCATGGCAACTATCAGGTTCCGGAAGTGACGTCATTGTCGGTGTCAGCATTCAATCATAATGTCATACTAGTAAATTGTCACGGTATGCTTATTTATTTCCAAATGCCGCAAAGCGCAAGTATATATTACCAATGTATTATTGAAACTGGGAATTGTGGAGACATCTGTGTGTCAATGCAATCAGAGGAGCAGTTTCCTGTCAATATCCTGCAAACCTGTCACAATGTTCAGGAAGCACAACAGCAAATTCTCACGTCGTTCCAGACTATTGACTGTCGCATGTGATTTTAGACCGTCATTTGTTGTTTTAAACCGTCACTTGTTGTTTTAAACCGTCACTTGTTGTTTTAGGCCGTGATTAGTCATCAAATCGTAACGTATATTTCATTGTGGTACCCGTTATATTTGTTATATTTGTTATATTGTGTCCCGAGTTACGTTTAATCTTCAATATTTTTGCGTAAATGTTTGCAAGTACTTGCGATCGTTTAGTAACACACACTTACGAGTTTACGACCTAATATATCTCGTTATAGGCAATTTGCCTTCAGTTCTTGGTAAAAACGTATCAAAAATATTTTTTACCCCAAGTTGCCAAATGTTTGGCCCCCCAATGTTAAAGACGCTCCTACGCCCACGGGTATGTCGGCATTTTAAATTTTTCGCGTCTCAGAATTAGAACAATATGCCGAGAACCCTAAATTTCAAGATTCAACGATTTTCGGGAAATTACCCGGTAGGTGTTTTGATGTTAATACACGCATGTGATTTATTTCATGCTATTTAATTACCGCGACCATGTCGACTCTAATTAATATATGACTGTTTCTGAAATATGCAGATCTTTGTTCTAGGACACTAGTTCTACGAAAGTTAATGATAGTTAATCGCATAATACAAGACGAAGAACGGGTTATATAAAGAAAAATGCGATACTACTCGCGCTCCAGTCAATTAAGAAGTTTTCATAGCGCGAGATTACGTAGCCCATCTCTGACGTCACAATGACGTCATTTTGCTTACTGGGGCGGAAATGTCGCGTTACGGTGTACTTATTTTTTAATTTTAAACTATGAGCGCACGTTTGTCCCAAAAATTAACAGTGATGTCACGAATCTAAATGAAATTTGTCATCAATCTAACAAGTTTGAAGGTGGGACTCGCGTGCGCTCATATTAAATAATGATGAAATACCTCACGTAAAAGACGACCTTTGCCAAATTTCGGCAAACTGGGGGTCTTAAAATGTTATTTTACTCACTTAATAACGGGTTTTCTGTAGACAAATTACATTTTCATGAAGGTCAAATGTTATTTATTAAATATAGAAGACATATAATCGTTTTATTCCAATTTTCATTTTTCATTATTTCTGGGCCATTTTTACTAGTTAGTGAACCTTGTCCTTTAAGCAAAACAAACTTTAGGCTTACCGGGACCTCGACAAGTGTCGTCTCTTGTTAGAATATGTCCTCTCTCTTGACTGCTCGGGTGGTACATTCTCTTCTTACTCCAAAGCTACATGTAATTGTGGCTTAGTGTAATACCAATTAGCATCAACGGTTGAAAGCAACACATGTTAAATCAATAGTGAAAAATAAAACTAGAAATAAATTATTAATATAATTTTTTTCGCAATATGTTTTTTTTTCTAAATCACTATTTTTCTTTGCTGTATGTTCCATACACGTTTTGTTATGTTTATGGTCGAAGTAAACAATCAAAACTTCAATAGCAATTGGGACGGGTAAAGACATGGCTAGCTAGGGGACTTTTGTACTATTTTATGCCTATAAGTATCAATGGCATCATACGTTGTGGTAACGGGTATTTTAGACTGAAGCACAACAAACTTTAGGCTCTTTCCTTTTAACAAAATTAACCAAATACAATCCGTGACGTTTCCCATGACATCAGGTTTGTTCTGTACTGTTCACCTGTCAGATTAAAAGGAGCAACAACATACCAAGAGCATGTCAACTGCATTTTAATCATTTACGGAGCAATTAAAACCAGTGCTGTTAAGGTGTTAAATTATCTGATCAAAGTGGTTCATTAATCATTTACTAAACAGCCAAGACGATCACCAAGAATAAAGACATTCAGTGAAGAGCTTCTCACGTTGATCTCTGTAAAGGTTTCTTGCATTAGTTATTAACTTTTATGGAAAAAATAAAATCTTGAACAACGTGATACTCAATACCCTTGAAAGCATCTTACATTTCAAATTCCTCACGCCGGTCTCTTTGACCGCTTCTAGTATAAATAATTTACAGTATTTGAACAATGTGAAACCGAATACACTTGATAAAACTGGTGTCTGAGTATTATTTAGTCCACAGAATAAGTCAGTTGTAATTATTGTGATGAGTCTATAAACACCCACTTCAATGGTCAGTACCTTTATATGCACCAGTCCAAAGAAAGCGTCAACTGTCATTATTGTGATGCGTCTATAAACACCGTCTTCAAGGGCAAGTCTCTCAATATGCACCAGTCCACAGCATAAGTCAGTTGTAATTATTGTGATGCGTCTATAAACACCGTCTTCAATGGTCAGTACCTTAATATGCACCAGTCCAAAGAAAGCGTCAATTGTAATTATTGTGATGCGTCTATAAACACCCACTTCAATGGTTAGTATCTTAATATGCACCAGTCCAAAGAAAGCGTCAATTGTAATTATTGTGATGAGTCTATAAACACCGTCTTCAATGGTCAGTACCTTAATATGCACCAGTCCAAAGAAAGCGTCAAATGTAATTATTGTGATGAGTCTATAAACACCGTCTTCAATGGTCAGTACCTTAATATGCACCAGTCCAAAGAAAGCGTCAAATGTAATTATTGTGATGAGTCTATAAACACCGTCTTCAATGGTTAGTATCTTAATATGCACCAGTCCAAAGAAAGCGTCAAATGTAATTATTGTGATGAGTCTATAAACACCGTCTTCAATGGTCAGTACCTTAATATGCACCAGTCCAAAGAAAGCGTCAAATGTAATTATTGTGATGAGTCTATAAACACCGTCTTCAATGGTCAGTACCTTTATTTGCACCAGTCCAAAGAAAGCGTCAATTGTAATTATTGTGATGAGTCTATAAACACCCACTTCAATGGTCAGTACCTTAATATGCACCAGTCCAAAGAAAGCATCAACTATAATTATTGTGATGCGTCTATAAACACCGTCTTCAATGGTTAGTATCTTAATATGCACCAGTCCAAAGAAAGCATCAACTATAATTATTGTGATGCGTCTATAAACACCGTCTTCAATGGTTAGTATCTTAATATGCACCAGTCCAAAGAAAGCATCAACTATAATTATTGTGATGCGTCTATAAACACCGTCTTCAATGGTTAGTATCTTAATATGCACCAGTCCAAAGAAAGCATCAACTATAATTATTGTGATGCGTCTATAAACACCGTCTTCAATGGTTAGTATCTTAATATGCACCAGTCCAAAGAAAGCGTCAAATGTAATTATTGTGATGCGTCTATAAACACCGTCTTCAATGGTTAGTATCTTAATATGCACCAGTCCAAAGAAAGCATCAACTATAATTATTGTGATGCGTCTATAAACACCGTCTTCAATGGTTAGTATCTTAATATGCACCAGTCCAAAGAAAGCATCAACTATAATTATTGTGATGCGTCTATAAACACCGTCTTCAATGGTTTGTACCTTAATATGCACCAGTCCAAAGAAAGCGTCAACCGTAATTATTGTGATTTGTCTATAAACACCGTCTTCAGTGGTTAGTACCTTAATATGCACCAGTCCAAAGAATAAGTCAGTTGTAATTATTGTGATGCGTCTATAAACACCGTCTTCAATGGTTAGTACATTAATATGCACGAGTCCAAAGAAAGCGTCAACTGTCATTATTGTGATGAGTCTATAAACACCGTCTTCTATGATTAGTCTCTTAGTATGCACCAGTCCAAAGAAAGCGTCAACTGTAATTATTGTGATGCGTCTATAAACACGTCTTCTATGATTAGTCTCTTAATATGTCGAAACATGTGTGTGTCTATACAAGCTTTGTTTGGGGATATCGTCAACTGTAGACGCTGCGTATAATGAGTCTACACTGTAGATATCTTATCTTTACTCAATTATATCCATTTGTTTCTCTTAATAAAGTTTTTCCATAATTCAGTTCTTTTTTTTCACACAATAATGTTTTTTTTAAAAAATCGTTTGATATAACGGGTTTCTAGTCATCTAAGAAATCATTGAAGATGTTGTTTGCTAAATAACTAAACTATACTATACGAATGACAATATATTACATGATTCAAACATAAAAAACAGCGTAGTTGAATACAAGGAATAAAAATACAGTTATTCACAGTTGTCTTCTAGGCGTGAACGATGCGCATCCGTTCACGCATATGTTACTTTTCGCCAAGGACTTTCGGTTGCATTCTGATAATGACGGAATAGGCACATGTCACTGTCATCGTCAATAATAGGTTATAAAGCATCGTTTAAAGTACAATTTACTTAGTACGGGAAAGCCATCAATAAGAAGAGTGCGTATGTCATGAAAAATGTAGTTCGTGTCTGCAGAAACCATCAGACATACGTGACAAGTGCTTTGGGAGTTTTACAGTGGACTGGTAACGACATTTTGACAGTGTTTAAGCCATCCTTAAGACGATAATTTTGTAATAACTGACGTTTCACATCATTTCTAGTTCTGTCATCATAAAACATATGGGGTAAGTCTGTCTTTCTCGGGCGATATTTACAAATAGTACCTCTCCAGTGCCATGTCTTTGTCAAAGATCGTAGCAATTATACAATCGGGTCGTCTCATTGGGACCTTGACAAGCGTCGTCTCTTGTTAGATTATGTCCTCTCTAGACTGCTCGGAAGGTATATTCTGTATTTAACCCCAAAGCTAATTGTGGCTTAGTGTTACATCCAATCCATAAGCATCAAGGGTTAAATGCGACGCATGTGAATAAATCAATGGTTATAAAACAATCTAGAAATGTAGACGTAAATTTGACCCAAATGTTTTTTCTATATCACAATTTTTCTTTGCAGTAGTTATCCGTGTCCATATACCTTTTATTTGTTCATGGTCGTAGTAAACGTTAAAAACAATTTGGACGGGTAAAAAACATTTCTAGTTAAGGGGCTATTGTATCATCTGATGCGGAAAGGAGTTTTTATATTCTATAAAAAATGGTTGAAACACAGCAAACCTTAGACTCGTGTCTTGTAGCATGTCAACTGGATGACTGTACCTATGATAACATTGTCAATAGAAAACGACAACAGAGCTAAAACGTGTAAACATTTACGCATTTCGTTTTAAGGTTCTTGTGATGATTATCTCAGTTTATAGGACAAGTAATGCCGTTTTGTCTTCTAGATTAAATGAATCCGTTGCAAGCCTCGTGAAACCTCGTTAAATATGAGTGTACACGAAATCAACTATTGAAATAGAACCAGCTTTCCGGCCAAACGTGTATTTCTGATGGAAGATATAAATTAATAATGGTTAATGATAATATAACCCTGACGTTCCACAGCACGGTGGCGGTAAATTGCTTTATTGGGACTCCGTGAGAGTGTGGAAATTGTGGTGAATCATAAAAAATCCCTGCATGCTGAGACATATATGAAACAATTGTTTTCTTGAGAAAATACCAATCCAATAAAGCAAAAGGCTATGGAATTGACTAGTTAAGGTAGTTGTTCGTTGCATTTACCGCCGTCCAGTCCAAATAAAAATGAGAGTCTGTAAGACAAAGTTGATTTGGCATAAGTGCTCATTATAGATCGGACAAAATCATGTTTTTTTCGACGAGTTTAATAAAACACGTATGTAATAAGTACGAATATACAAAATGTAACATTCAATTTACCACATTACCTCAGAGAACGTTCATTATCCATAGGTTTCATTAAAAAAATAACGTTACAATGCAAGCCATGTAAAGACGACGTTTGCATTTATCCTGACATCACTGGTCGATCAAAGGCGTGTATTGGCTTACGTTACGCCATACTGATCGAACAAACGTCAAACTAATTAATGTATGTACAGTTGTACCCCGATTATTCGACAACCTTTTATTCGAAAACCTGGTATTATCCGTAATAGAATTGCAGTCCCGTTTTACTTCCTATATAAACCTATACAAATTCGATCGGGTTATTCGAATTCTATTTTTCGAAAAGCCCGTGTTATTCGAAACAATTTCGGAGTCCAAAGTATAATATTTCATACGAATTTTACCCCTATTATTCGAATTTGCTTTATCAATGATAATTATATTTTTCTACCAACGTAGTTTGAAAGAGTTTTCGCACCTATTGTTCAAAAGGGGTTTAATTGATGTGATTAAGTGTTGACATTCTCAAGGTGTGAAAAATACGAAGCGGTTGTACGTAATATTTGCTATTCCGTGAAAAATACATATCATTTTGTTTGATAACATGTTTGGCTTTAATTATGTGTTAAAGAGGTTAAACGTGATCACTTTGATGTACAAACTTTCGAAAACATTTAAACATTCAATAACAATGCTATTTCCCCTGTAATTACTTCTTTTTTTAAACAGTGATGACCTTTAACGCAATGACGACTACAACGATGTGAAATATATAGTCGTAGGTTTATTATACTATACCATGTTATCTACTTCCTTGTTGACGAGTAATGCATTTTTTGTCTGTATATTGTAGAATTTCATACATGTTTTATGCTGCATACTATATTTTGTTGTTGATTCGTGTTATATGTGTATATATTAAATAATAAATAAATAGATTAACGCAGGTTTTCAGTTTTTTTATTTCTTTTTACTTCTTTATTATTTTATTTATATTAACAACAAAACATGTACAGAAACGATTATCCTACACGGCTACAGCTAAGATGGAGACTATTGAGTTGAACTGAGGTTTGTCTTCTTTGAATTTGGATTATTCGAAGCCCTGGATTATCCGAAATAAAATTCCGGTCCCGTCAATTTCGAATAATAGAGGTTTGACTGTATGTAAAAGTCTTGGAGTGTCGCTAGATAATTCCGGCAAACTTTAAAGCACTCCGAGACCCCAGGTTATGTGATAAAATACGTGCATGCTATTAACCTGACGTTGCTATAACTCCTTCCCAAAACGTTTCATCGATTATGTTGTTTGCAGTTTGACCTCCGTATCACAGTGGTTAGCGCGTTTGTTGCCTACTAACCTAACCAGGCGACCCGTGTTCAAATCCGGGTGGAGGCAAACATATGCCTGTCATATTCAGCAGCACGCTGGTGGGCAAATAAAGGCTAAGCTCGGTATTGATACAGAATAAAGACTATAGTGGGATTTGCACAAATACTGGGCATTGCCATCCTATAAACAATGCTTACATATAGTACATCATCGGCATACGCGGAAGTTATATAAATTAATGATAATTGACGGTATCATCAATACCTAGGGAGTATTAAAGAGCTTCCGGTAATAGTCGACTGCCTAGTACACATGTAACTATGACAAATGCAAGTCAATTTCAGCATCAAACACCATCTTGAAAACTATGTTCATTACCTCCGGCAACATTAATACAAGTTGCACTTATCTGTAAGACAACATAATAAACTGACGACGTTTGATCAAACAGTTTATACTTCACCTAAAGCTACGAATATCATCAAAATCGACAGATGTATGAACGAAATGCAATACTGTACATTTTCAATAAAAGATCGTGAATTTAGTAAGTGCTCATGTGTGATAGAACAGATCTGAAGGGCAGACGACCTAGTTATCGGAAACAGCGAAGCAGTAAATAAAATGGCAGATATGTATAACTTTATAATTTTTACACTCAAACATTATATTGTTTACACGTCACATAATTCTTGAAATGACATTCTCTTTAATCCGAATTTATTGCTGGGTATTTGGTAGCGCAGTAACACCAAGCAATTCACCAGACATCTCAATATGTCAAACTAGAGCGGTAAATATAACATTTATAACGTCATTAATAATATAGACTCAACAACAAATCGGTTACAACCTACTTTAGAGGACGAGGTTTTAGTTCGTTGTTTACATTATTCGATCCTTCGTTAAAACAAAATTCGACTATCAATACTTTAAACGGTAGCAAAACTCGAATTGCAGTATACTCAATTTAATGTTTCTTATATACTGTATTGGCATTCTATTGATACATCAGCATTGTAAAATGAAATTAGAAAATCTAATATCTGATGTAATACATAGTAACTACGTAAAATTCGGATGAAACGAACAAGAAAGCTAGATGGTAGATACAAGCAGAAATTTGGTATATCCCAAGCTATTATAAGAGTTTTAAATGGTAATATCTCATTGTTTATTTCAACAATGTTCTCGTAAACGATAGAAATGAAGAAATACTGTAAGAAACTGCAGACACGCATGTTTTATTTTATGTCTGGGAAAAGAAATGTTTATTACAACACAGACGTCTGTTCAATCAGGAACTTAATTAACAAGTAATTCTAGAATACAGATAATTGATTAATAATTGGATTTGAATGACAGGAAAATAATGAATAGAGAAACCACAGACATGAATACAGGGTATTAAATAATGTTACACTGATTTTATGTCCGTACCAGTGCGGTTTCCTGACGGCATTTAGTACCTCCGTAAACGGAATAGTACCATGTTTCGATGGCATTTATTAGGAGCGGTGTTAATACGGCATTTATATTCACACACGACATCGGGAGATATTAAGTCTGGTATCATGACTACCAAATTATATCCATTACATGTCAAACCCCTCTAGAGGATACACGTATATTGGCAATAATCATACATTTTGTACCAGTACAGAAAAGCGAATGAAGAAACAAATCCCATTGCGCACTCAGCAAGATATTCCTTGAACACAGAAAGTTTTACACCCGGTAATTAGTTACTGTTATAAGGATGCTGAGTTGGTTTTGGGCACAAAGAAATCTACTATGACCTTTTGTTGAAACATTTTTATTTGTTTGGAAATATTGATTAATATCCGAATATTGAGCATTGACATACTGGTCTCATAAAAAATAGACGTATTACTCGGATATGCAAGTCAGCATCCACTTTAAAAGACCATTGTTAGTCAAGGACAAATAACCTAGTGTATGGAACCAATAGTGTTGTTGCACGCCTATAACAGTAAAAACTATAAAAGTCCATGTAGTTTATGGAAGCAATAGCCTTGATACATTTCTTTAATAGTAATATTAATATTTCGAGTACATTAGAAGGAAAACAAATTTGCTTGCCAACTTTATTTTCGACGATAGCTACCTGTGTGTATATACACTATTTGTGTAAGTAATTGTTACAAACAGTTAATTGATTTATAATATTTATATCTTCTCTTCGTATTTTTGGGTGGTCTTGTCGATGTAATGGTCTAGTTGGCATCAAAATGCGTGTTAATAATATATTACAAAAGGTATATCCCATATGGTATAGCTTGGCGAATTTGACTCGATCCTTAAACTTAATTTACATAATTAAACAGTCATAATAGCATCTATGTTTATAACACCGGTGGTATGTTTTCATTATCGGGCTGTGTCACGAAGATGCTCAAGATATTATGCAAACACAAATTTGAAAAACTCATATTGCACGATTTTCTTGCGGAATTGATAAATTATATTTATAACAGGAACCTTGTAATATATTCACGCA
Organism: Spisula subtruncata; assembly: GCA_963678985.1. Taxonomy (NCBI): domain Eukaryota; kingdom Metazoa; phylum Mollusca; class Bivalvia; order Venerida; family Mactridae; genus Spisula; species Spisula subtruncata. The sequence continues at coordinate 28,734,612 of OY787677.1, read as the reverse complement.
TAAAGGTCAAGAGTAGGTCAAATTTGTCAAGCTATAGCTGTGTGTGTACACCATGTTATTAATTGTTTACAAAACAAATTAATTAATTAATTTATAATATTTACATATTCTCTGTGTAGCCTTGGGTGGTCTCGTCAATGGAATTATCTAGTTGGCATCAATATATATATTGATAAAACTTTACAAAGGTATAACACATATGGTAGTAAATAACATGCTATGTTGGGTGATCAAAAAGTAATGAGACAAACAAGCATTATCAACTGCATTTTGGTCAACATGACCAGTTCCGATCTTCATGAAAATAAGCTCATAAGTAGCGCCTTATGAAGAAGATTTCAAATGTGTATGGGTCTTATAAGGTCGTAAGTAGTATTTACGACCTCCTCATCCTCAGCCAGCGATATATTCGCCCTAGAATAAGAATAATTGCGACGATAAACTAAAAGTAAACATCACTTTGTGAAAGTAATGTTACTTGTATTGGACCTTGAATTAATTGTGCTTGTGGTAACCTACAGGAATAAGAAAGGAATGTAGTTAGAAAAAACAATGTTTAAGTTATTTCATTGGTTTTATGCACGGGTAACTGCATCTTTAAGAAAAAAGAAGCAAAAACAAATTGTTTAGAAAATAATTTACCACAGTATAAATTTTACAAAAAAGATATATTTTCGTTTTGTTTTTGTTTTACCTTTTATCAATGAAAGGCAAGACACAATTCAAGTAAGGCAAATTAATTGTTAGGGATATGTGGCAAAGGTCGGTTATGTCATAAGAACTGAACAACAATGTACATTTGCATCAATTAATTTTGACCTTATCTCGTATGTTAATGTTTTGCCCAATTTATGGCTTAGAGCGTTATCATTGCGTAAGACTTCATAGTTACTTTCTTCAATTACCCTAGTTAATACTTAAGAATCCAATTCCCATTTCGTCGATATAACTACGAGTTCCGGATTATACGGAATTAGAACGGATTGGAAGGAATATAGCCTGTTTTCTAAGATAACCCGGATGAAGACATTATTTGAACAACAAATGACAGGTCAGTGTTTTATCATGAGGAAACTCCTTTGTAACAATCTATTAACTATGTTTATACAGAACTCTCATGGGTCTGTGTGGTTTCTGACTGAATATACATTGCTTAATTTTGCAATATTGATGAATAAACCGAGTGACGTTTGATTTCTCAGATTAAATAATAGGACGTCTGCTAAGGATATGGTTTCACGCAGTTCAATGCACGTAATTGTTGTTGACAACATTTTCGACTTTGTAACATATCGGAAACAATGTTTGGTAGTTACTTGACTTTTGATGTAACTTTTAAATTCAGTCTCTAGGAAATCCTCGACGAAAAGCCAATCAAAAACGCTTGAAATTTATTAACGGAAATAAGTGCGCAAAGTTAACTGTCTACTGTATGATTTAGAATGGAATGATATTTCCTATTCATTTGTCTAATGACGTGAAATTAATACAATATCGTCTGTTACTATGGCATCAATACGTGTCTTAAAATTTAAATTAAAACAAGGTATCAGATTCTTTTCTTGTGCGATTTAGTTCGGAGCGGCGGAGAAGGATCAACGATCGACACTATTTCCTTTCTATGAATAGTGTAGTAGATCATATCCCCAAAGTGCTGTAAGAGGAAAATTTTAATGCTATTGTGAGAATTCGATTCTTCACGAAAAGGTTTATTCGTGAACTTAAATAGGTAATAGGTACAGTACTAGTTTTTTTATCAAAGGTGTCCTCTTACAAGCGTTATAGTATTGTTTGTTAAGGACAAACAAGAAATTGTCCGAGGCGAATATATGATATTCCATTATCCGATTACTAGAAATAATGGACGCCAAATCATACAAAGAGCCGGACAATGCGTTATAAAGTACACACTATATACCATTTGGCAATGATTTGCATACATATTCTAAAAGCCTATTACAATAAAAATAACAGATGTATTAAAATCAAACAAAAAACGTACATTACGTTTCTATTCGTGCAATTTACATTATGTCGCCATTATAACGTTAATTCAGAGAAGCTGAATTATTCGTCTTGCAACGATGACGTGACATCTTAGTGGTTTGGCCAATGATGAAGTGACATATAACGTGCATATTTGTTAAAATGTGACCTATATTTGTGACTTTCTCTTATTTTATATTTAAGAAATAAACTATAAACCGCAGTTTATCGGCTGATATAGAATGGTTTGGAGTTTTTACGTTTGGGAATTTACCACTGTGTCCGTTACATAACTTTTGTCAGGAATTAGATAACTTAATGTTCTATGCACTTGTTTGCCACTGTGATCGTTAGGAATAAGATTTTATGATAAAACTTGCTATGTATTTAGCTTTTGTGAAACCCTGTCGGTGTGACACGTCTTGTGCATTTATCGTTTTCTAGCTTTTGTCTCTATCATCTAAAATCAAATCCGGATAACCTATTTCACAATGATCGAATCGTCTTATACATAAGTGCATCACGAACATTGAACTAGAAAGTAACATAAACCATAGATACTGTTGCATGTACATCGTAAAGTGTACAGTATACATAATTAGCACAATTCAATTTAATTAAAGACCCTTCGATAAGATGACTTAGAATGTTATTTGCCCAAACCTTTATGTACCTATAACCTACAGACAATCCTATGAACGATGTACCTTTTCATTTCATATCCTGTACTTAACGTTAGTCAACATTTGTTTATCCGGACGTATGGCAGCTTTGTTAGATGTTATATCAACATTTATACCACTGTATCAGTCAACAGACCAAAAACTAGACCAATCCGATTACAGAACAACAAATGTCTGTAAAACAAGCCATGTTTATGAGCTTATTCGTCCATACGTTCGTACCAATTATAATTATTCGTCCTTAAAATGTTCGTAACTTACTCTTTTCGAGGAGATCTCCTGATAAATAAGCTACATTAAACTGTAACTTAATGATGGGAATTACCGGATAATGTGTCAGTGAAGTATAGGTTTTGGAATTAATGAGTTTTTAATTGTTCAAAATAACCTTTAATGTGTTTCCAAGCAATAAAATAACAAGACATTACGAAACATTGGCTGTAAAAAGTGGAGCATAAAATAAATGTCATCTTGTGTCTTCTGACGTTTCTGAAATTTGTCAGATTTTTAAGAGAAAATACGCAGTTATGTTCGACTAACCTGATATAAAGTATATTTAATGTACAAATGTGATGCAAATCGCAATAAGAGAGTTATAGTGAGAGTTAAATAAGTTATCGGAGACGTCACATCTGACGTTGCGCTATATGATATACACATTGACATTTATATAAATGTAGAATATGTATATAGTGTCTGTATATTTACACCAACACTATAAAACGGAGAATAAGTTTGCCAATGTATTTGTATACAAAACAAGAACTACTATTTCATATACATGTACATAGTTCACAATTAATAGCTTAGTCATATAAGGTACGAACAAATTCAGTAGGATATCATATCAATGTGAGTGTATAATTAAAATTGAATACTATTTGTCTGTCTTAGAAGAAGAAGGTCGAAACTACAAAATGCTTTTCGAGAAAACAAGATAAAAACTTAAAAAAACCCCAACTCTTTTCTTATGATTATACAAGCTTTTCACATTCCATTTGGTCAACATAATATACCCAAAATTCCATGAAAATAGGCTGATGAGAAGCACGTTTTGATGCATTTGTATATGCTTGAATATGCATTGGTTAAAAAAACCCACACAAAACGTGGATAGTTTCATTCATTTTTTAATGTTAGTATATTATCCAGATGTGGCAAGGGATAACTGTATCATTGACAAAACAGCGAAACAACATTAAAAACATGTTTTTTGTTAAAATTATCGAAAAATATAAAATTTACAAAAACATATTTATTTCCTTTCCGTTTTGCTCTTTATCAATGATACATTACCCTTGGATAGAACCTTGACGAACATGATTCTATACAAATACATGTAGTATAACATATGTAGTCTTTTTGGAATAGCAAGTGTGAATATAGAACAAATATTTACTGGGATCAAAGGGGTTATATACATATCAGTTTAGATCTTCGTTCATTTTCGGCAACTGGGTCAGTTTATAATTAAAGTCTTGTTTTGTTTAATGGTTTACACGAGGAAAACTGTTATAGTATCTTTACCGTGATTTCAAAAAACGACGTTTATGGACGATCATTATGCCGGCAGAAAGTTCACATAACATTAACCCATTTGTCCATATGAACTATCAAACTGTATTTATATAAAGCATCATATTAAAAAAAAGAATTTTCTGATAATCTCACATTTTCCAAAAATGCATCCGCTAACTAGGATTGTTATTATACCATGTTTAAATGTTTGATATGTCGGTTTGAATGAAGGTTTGCGTATGGTAGTCGGTAGATTTTTTTTACAGTTTTGTGTAACATCCATGGTGTTCGACGGCGGGGGAGTGTCAAAACTCGATCGTCTACAAGAAAGTTATGTAATACTATATCAGGACTGTATTAAGACTTTCGACACGAACATTATAGCATCTGATAAAAAATTTAACAATGCGATTACGATCACATGCAAACATATTCTAAAAAATATTTTTTGGAAGTGAGACGTAATTTTCTATTTCCCATATCAGTTAGGGCAATTTATCTTAATGTTCGTTAATTAGGCATTTCATTAACTTTTGTTGCTATAAAATCGCGTATTTCTAACACAGACACCGGAAACCGGACGTTAACCGTTATCCTCGACAATTATCGCAGTAATATTATTATATTAACTTTTTCAAATACGGAAGCATGCTTGAGGTAATATACAAACGTAGTACATGTACATGTTTAACTCCACACATTTCTTGGGAGTGTTAAAGTCAGCTCATCCGACGATAATACAAGTGATATTGGACGTGCACTCAACTGTTTGACTTAATAGATTACAGATATCTCACACGCTATTCAAACATATTCCTAGTTTACTAGGGAGATCAGATATTGATAACGCCGTATTTTAATCTTTAGACTTCCGGTCTTGTATGACGTCACAGATAAATCATTCTCGACAGTTAACGGAATTTAAGAAAGTTTCCCATTCTTTAGCTTGTACGATTATTTAAGGGTATTTGATACATAAATTACTGTTTTTGTTGTTGTTATATTGGCAATACACTCAGGAACAAAAGAAACGCAAAACTTTTTTGGGGGGTAATAATTTCCTAAATAAATGCGATATATTGTTTTCGTTTACTGTAAATGATACATGGGTTACAACCTTAACATCTCAGCACTTTTCTACATAATCAAATGTGTTTTAACCGGTATTTACCAGTTTAGTGTAAAACTCCTTTTTATAGGCCAGTTGAAAAAGGGGACGTATCATGTGAACACCCTTGGCGGGCGGGCGGTCGGGCTGGCGTGCGGGCGTGCGGGCGTGTGGTCGTGCGGCGGTGTCCAGTAATTTGTATGTACTCTAACTCAAACAGTTTTTGACCTATCATCTTCAAACGTGCTGACAATGCTTATGAGTGTAATATCTAGGCCAAGTTCGATTATAGGCCAAAAGCTTTCTTGGTTAATGGTCCTTCTTTTGCCCGAAAAATGTGAAATTGGTCATGTCTGTACTCTTACTAAACCAGTTTTCTCCTAACTCAAACAGTTTACGTCCGATCTTCTTCAAACTTGGTGAAAACAATTGTAAACATTATATATAGTAACAGATGATTGTTTAAAAAATGTTTTGACACAATATAGGCTTTTATTTCATAATCAATATTTTTTGTCACTGGCACAACCAAGACGGGCGTATTTTGTGACATTTTGGCATCTTGTTCGCACATGGAGCACGTGCGAAATCACAAAGCGGGACAAATCTATTGCCGAATTACAGGGTATCCATAACACTTACGAAAACTCATCAAATTGAAACATATAAATGAAGTTTAAACATGACATTTGTGCCTGAACACACACGGTCAGAAGCAGTCTGACTGTTCCAAATGAGTTCGAGATTAAGGATAACCACTGGACGACAAGACGGGACCATATGCATGCTATATCACAGGAACCGCTCCCGACCATCCATACTTACTGCTATGATACAAAGGAGCCCATTGGTACAATGTAGGCAAAAAGGCAATTCGCACGTTTTGATTCATTTTCTTTTCAGTTTACATTAGAGACGACAACGATACACTTCAAAGTTGTTTATGTTTAGCCAATAAACGTCACGCCTATTAAATAGTTTAACAGTAGTATCATAACACTGACTAAATGCATCTATCATTGAGACATTAACACGTGTTTCCTAGTGCATTTTCAAACAACCGAAATCATTAACATGCGTGCACAGTTTGGTAGTTCGAAATTGGTAGATAATAAATAGTAATAATATAGTTTATATTAACAATAATATGAAAATTCGTCAATGTTTCCTGGGCTTAACAGCACATGGAGGCCTTTATTCGTGAGTAAAACATTATCCCGCAACTATACATCACACATATTATTTCATTGATGAGGCGTGGATCTTTAAAGTGCATTCGTGTTCGTGCTGATTACACCAGATAATGACTGTGACAAATTTGCGACTTTTGCGATGCTGTACTGCTAGATTAAAATATATGTAAAAAAATAGTCACTTTCAGAAATGAATGAAAATAATATTAATATCAATATTTCACAAATGATTGTGTTAACTTTCAGTGCAAAAAATACAATTGTATGTGTTTTGCTTTCTTTTGTTTGGATACTTTTGGAATACGTGTGTGAAATGTCTATTGAAAACGTAATCATCCATATGAATGTTGGTAATCAAATGTACTTGATATATTGAAAAGTAATTGTATATGTCAACTATGATGTAATTTAATCCAGTCTATACAGATTGAATGATAAATAATTAACGAAACAATTTTCATTATTGAATACCGTTCGTACTTGATTAATTGATAATTATTTTATCTGTAATAATGTGATTTTTGTTAATAGACACGTGAGACATGTGACAGACATTTCAGATTAAAATGATTGAGATTGATGATATTATTTTATATGGGCATATTGGTACAAAATCTGGAATCTAATAGTATATCGTTAAGCACAAGTTCGGTGCCATATCTCGTCATACCAATATCAATACACTATTTTGCCGATAGAATGCACCAAAAAGGCGAAAAATGTATGTTTTCGTATATAAATAAACAAGATTACAGTATGAAGTGATTTATCTCAAATCATCGGTGGTATCAGACACTTCATCAACAACACATCAAACATGATTGTTATACTTCAACATCGGTGTTTTCGGATATGTGCGGTATATCGGACACTTTCAATAACCTACTTATCTTTACTTTATACAGTCTAGACGAGACAGCAAATGAAATAAATAACATTGTATTAAGTATGCATAAAATTGTATGAATATCGGAAATGTCTATGGAAACTATCCAATGAGATGAATATACCGACCAATCCGACATAAATATCATATAATTCAACATTCATGTTCTCGGATGCCGTACGACTACATGCACGACTTACATTAAATACGGGTTATTGACGTTCAGAGAGTTTATATAAGTGCACTAAATAATAAATTACGTTTTGTGAGTATGTAGGTCATCGAATAAATATATGACAGCTTTCGGTTGAAACGATGTGAATTCCGGTTGTAATGTGGTTATTTCCGGTTGTAATGGATAAATAGGTTCACCAAATACTACAGAACAAATAAACAATTACGTAAAAACATTCTATGTCAAATAGAAGTTTGTTACTCGACAAAAATTGAGTCTTTACATGTAGCACGCTACTTACTACAAGAAAATCAAATATAACTATTTACTTTGTAATTGTTGTAATACTTGTGTGCCATTATACAATCTATCTCAATCACTTTAGATTTATTTACCGCAATAAGTAAGTGGTGAATCAATAACACTCTACTGAATAAAGTTAACATGTGTACTCCAACAACCAAATGTGTCTAGGACTATTCGACAATTCAGTGCATACGATTGACAATACGAAACTTGATTAAAGAGATACTTGGTATTTTTTTCACCACATCTATTTGAAAATTACTGATAATATGTACGTCAGTTTTGGATTCATTTTGCAAAATGTTGATTAAATTATTTCGCATAATAATTTATGCAAATTGAATTATGTAAGTACGCCAAGCTGTTTTTGATTAATATCTATTAGGTCTGTAAAAGATGCATTGTATGTTTTTGCGACATTTTTCAAAACCTATTCAGTTCATATGATAACGTACACACACAATATTCAATTCACTTGATAAGAGGCGTAATCGGGTGTTGACCAGTTGCCGGACATATTCCTGATAATTGAATTTTGGCCACTAAACGTCTCGTTCTCTGTCTAGACTTATTGTGTTAGTGAATGGATATTGTGAGCAAGATATTCATTTTTATCGGATACCAATGTAAACTTGTCTTGACAATAAAGTACTATAGTGTATAAGAGCCTGGACAGTAATCCTATTGGGTAAATATTTTGCTTGTTTTGGGCCGATTAAAAAAAGTTTACTTTACCAAACTAATATCAAACTTTCTCCAAATATAGTGCATTTTACTCCCCCAATGGATTCCTGTGTAAACGCAATTACAAGTATGCCTGGTTTGAAGTCAATACAATATACTTTTGAACTGTCTAGAGTCGCTATATAAATTCTCTTTTTATGTAATTAGAAAGTATCTCAATAAAGTATTTATGTATGGATTAAATTGTCATATTAACTGATCGTTTTATTCGAATTGTATTAGTAAACAAATATTAGATAATTCAATATATTAATTTCTGTAAGATAATAGAAGATTCCTCTGCTCCAATTTATTGCCAAATCGTTTCTATGAAACAAGTTAATTGTATCAATTTGTGTGCCTGGTTGTATAAAACCGATATTTTATTAACAATCAAAATATATAGACAATCGCTTTTACATAATCTATCTGAACAGATACAGTGTAATAGCCTTCATTTGGCTGATTATTCTGGTGCGTCTATAGACACCGTCTCTTAATGTTAGTACCTTTATATTTCTATATTTGTCCACATAAAATTCGTTCGAAGATATCCTCAACGGAAGACGCTGCGTATAATGAGTCTATTCCGTAGATATCATATCTATACTCAATAATATATTTGTATTTCTCTAAAGATAGTTGTTTCCATAATACTAGTACATTTTTTTCATACAACTTTTTTAACAATTTATTTGATACAACGGATTGTCTTGTCAACGAAGTGAGCTACATAAGTACACAAAATTCTTTGCAGATGTCGTTGCTGAAACGTCGTAATTCACATGTCTTTTATAAGACCCATAGTTGGCTATAAAATATACTAGTATTCATTGCTATTCTAGTCGTTGTTTTGTCAACTCTGAAAAGAGCCCTAGAAAATTGGTAACTTTATTTTTTAACTCTAGAAGCTCTTCGTTATGACCATTAGAATACTGATTTTAATATTCAAATTTTGTTCACTTGATAATTTTCTGCACATTCTTTATTTGGAGTATCGTCTGATGTAATTCCTTGTTTGGTCAACTAGAGAAGCTCTGTATGATGAGTAATAGTATATCTGGAGACCATAGTTAGTTAGTTTTCTCATCATATTTCTATATTTTTCAAAACAAGATTTACAGATGTCAACATCGCTTACAGATGTCATTTGTAACCATGGCATTGTTTGGGTATTCAAAGAAATCTGGTCGCGTGACAATATTTATACCGTCTGCTACATGACCAAATTGTATGACATAATGATTATTCTAATAAGAGCAACAAAGTCTTAATGTCATCTCTGTTTTATAAGCTTGCTTCCAAATCACCGGTTTCCTCGCAAGATTTTAGTCATATTTGTCTTTTGTTATTATCGTTTAAAACTGTTATACTGATCCGAAGTTTCTGTCGGAATATTTATTGTCTTGATATATCTGGATAACTGTTCAAATGGAACATTAAAATAGATAAGTTTAACCTAATCTCTACACATTCTTCTTTTGTGATTATCGTTTAAAACTGTTATACTGTTCCTAATATTCAATCGGAATATTTATCGTCTTGATGTTCAAACGGAATATTGAAATAGATTCGTTCAACCTAATATTTGCATATAATGTTTTCTGATTATCGTTTAAATATGTTACAAATGTAAACTGATTCTAAGTTTCCACAGTTGTCCTGATATATCTGAATAATGGTTCGAACGATACGAACAAATAGGTAACTTAAACAAAATCCCGGCACATTCTACTTTTTTGATTGTCGTTTAAACCGTTATTGTTCTTGAGTTTCCAGGCAAATATTTTCGTATATCCTGATACTGATTCGAACGAAACCAAATGTATGCATACGCATCTTTTGTGATCATCGTTTAAAACTGTAAAACTGGTTATAAGTTTCCGGAATATTTCATATGTCTGGAACGTAACAATAAAATACTTTATTAGGTCAGTAGGTGAGGGTACATTATATATTAAAAGTATATAACACGTTTATAATACCCTACGTCAAAACAATTAGTTACCCTGGAATCATGGAAGACAAGGTGGAATTTAAATCTTCTCAACAAGAAAGCATATTTGCGGAGGTTTTAAGGTGTTGACTTCAGAACTGATAGAATAATGAAATGTGTGTGCCTGATATTAAAAGGTTTTTAATGTACAAACTGATGTATCTAAATTGATTGAACACTTTGGGAAAGACATTATTTCTAAGTGGTTGTTGTTAAAAAGGAGTGTTACAGCTATATATTTATACTATATAATAAAGTGATTTTAACAACAACACGTTTTTCTTTTAAATATGATAATATTACTACTAACAGTTCAACATATCTCCTTATTCATATATATTATGCAATAGAATATAACTGGAAAAGCAACACTACCTTATGTTCTTGTCATTAGTTCGTCAATTCATAGGGGTGGGGGACAGGGATAAAGGGAGGGGTCGCGTAACTATAAGTGTTGTTGGTTTAAAAATAGTGCATACGGCACGAATATTCCACCTTACTTAGATTGATCAGATTCGTGTTTTATCAAATATCGCATGATGGTATTTTTATTCCCCTGGCCCAAAATTCACAAAGGATTAATTTTTAAGATCAGGATCAAGTTCAAACATACATCCTTTGAAATTCAGAAGATATGTTTAGGTTATTATTGATATTTTATACGTCTGTATATCTAAACATATCCTTCAATTTCCAAGAAATCAAAATAATTCTCTATGGTTACTTAAAAAATATTTATTTGATCCTCATTTTAAAAATTAATCCTCATTTTAAGGATTAGTTTCAGTCTCAAGTACAAAAATTAACTTCTTCAACAGAGACATGAAGATGGTCTGAATATTTTGAACTTGTCAACTGTAAGTAAGTATGTATTCTCTACATGGCTATATGTTACAATTGCAAAAAAGTTACCAGAAATTCTAAATAATAGAAAATTATTTTCAGGATCAAATTTGATCGAGACCAGTTGATTCTTTGTGAACACGGGGCCTGGATTTCAGTTTACTGTAACCTAGCCACGTACGATACAAAGCATATGGTATAATACTCTATTAGTGTGTCAAAGAATCTATACACGTGTTCTAAACAATACCGATTAAGAAAGCGTTGTGCAAATATCTTAATATCATCTTATCTCAAGCTGGATGTACAGATATGTTGATAATTTCAATTAACCTGATATTATATCAATCTGAACTTTTAACACTCACTGTCCGTTTGTTTATAAAGCCGTTTCATGCAACGTTACCATGGCAACTATCAGGTTCCGGAAGTGACGTCAGTGTGGGTGTCATCATTCAATCATAATGTCATACTAGTACATCGTCACGGTTTGCTAATGCATTTCCAATGCTGCAAAGTGCAAGTATGTTATTATTGAAATTAGGAATTGTTGTGACAACTGTGTACATTTTTTGTACACACTTAGTGTATCTAGCGCATCCATTTGCGCAGGTTTGACTTTTCACCCAGGACTTTCGGTTGCGTTCTGATACGGACGGAATAGGCACTTGACGCTGTCAACATTAATACTATGTTATAAAGAATCGTTTAAAGTATCGCTTTGTTAAGTACTAGAAAAGCATCAACAAGAAGAGTACGTCTGTCATGAAAAATGTAGTTCGTGTCTGTAGAAACTATCAGACATACGTGACAAGTGTTTCATCTGTGTTGCTTGATTTCCTTTGGGATTTTTACAGTCGACTGGTAACGACATTGACATTTGACAGTGCATTTACCATTGTTAAAACGATAATTATGTAATAGCTGACGCCTTACATCTGTTCTTATTTTTGTCAAATTAAAACATATGGGGTAAGTCTGTCTTTCTCGGGCGATATTTACAAATAGTACCTCTCGGTTGCCATATCTTTGTCAAAGATCGTAACAATTACACAATCGGGTCGGAATTCTCATTGGGACCTCGACAAGCGTCGTCTTTAGGTGGTAAATTATTTTCGTAATCAAAGCTAACTGTGGCTTAGTGTAATACCATTAGCATCAAGGGTTGAATGCGACCTATGTGAATATATCAATGGTAAAAAACAAATATAGAAATTGATACATAAGTTTTTCCCAAAATGATTTTTTTCTATATTACTTTTTTAATTGTTTTGATTTTTTAACGGGCGTAGTAAACATTAAAAGCAATTGCGACAGGTAAATACATGGCCACTTTTGGGGCTTGTGTAACATTTGATGCTTATAGGTGTTAATGGCAATCTACGAACGTCAGGGTACCAGGTGACTATATTTCATAAAAAATCTAGATGAAATACAACAAACCTTAGGCTCTTTTCTTTGAAGAAAATTAACCAAATACAATATGAGACGTTTCATTTGATATCGGGTTTGTTCTATGCTGTTAATGCATCGTGCTCTCGAGCCAGAACACTTTGCGATAATGTCAACTGGATGTTAAACAATTAACGAGCAATTAAAACCAGTATTGTTAGGGTATTTAATTATCTGTTCAAAGTGGTTCATTAATCATTTACTAAACAGCAAAGACGACCACCAATTACAAAGACATTCAGTGAAGAACAATCTACTTCTTTTGAGGGTGTGAACCTATTACATGTAATAGATTTATCGTTTTTTGGTTGTAAAGACATACACACACACACCGTTTGCTGTAAAAGCTTCTTACATTAATATTTAAACTCCTGTGGAACAGAATGAAATCTTGAACAAAGTGATACTCAATACCCTTGATAGCATCTTACACTTTAGATTCCTTATGCCTTCTCTTTGACCGCTTCTGGCATCAATATTTTAAATCGTAAGCATTGAGTAATTGAAAAAGTTCAAGCCAATACTTTGATACTATCCGTTTCTTATTCAGCCTGCCAACGTTATGTGAACTTGTTGAACATTTTATTGTGTTTTATGAATTCTTCGTTCAACTGTTTCAGTTGAGTGCTGTATTTCCTACCCGTTGCTTTATTATAGTTTCTTGTTATGTGTGTCGAACTGTTTAATGTACAACGTAATCATACTGTTTTTACACATGTGATTGCTATTTTAGACAAGTATTTTTTGTACTCTAGATTAAATGAATCCATTGAAGTTAGTACTGGTAATACTATGAAATAATTTAATTGCGATGGGTCGAAATGTTCCTGTTCTGGTAAAAAAGACCATTTCAATGGGACCTTATTTCGTTGATTTGCGTATCAGGTAATACATGTAAATACAATGACCAAAGTAGCGTTCGATGGGACTAGATTTCGTGGTTGGAGGTGAAGTTTTATAAAACTCGTATTTAATAAGTACGAATGTAAGATTAAATTTATCACATAACCTTAGAGAATGCACATTATCGCAACACATGTTTCTTTCAAAATTTAGCGTTACAATTACCGCGATGTTATGACGACATTTGTATGGAATATCCTGACATCACGGGTCGATTGAAGGCGCGTTACACACAACCAACCAACCAACGTCAAGTTAAGTTAAGTATTTTATGTAACGGTCTGGGAGTGTCGCACGATATTCCCGGTACGGCTTTCCGTCACTCCTACACCACTGGTTTATGTGATAAAATACGTGTACACTATTAGTCTATTAATCTTACGTTGCCTTTATTACTATCCAAAACGTTTCATCAAGTACGTTTTCTCCTATAGTGTGGTCTCCGTAGTTCAGTTGTTAGCGCGCTTGCCGTCTTATCCGGGCACCTGGGTTCAAAACTTGTTGGAGGCACACATATTCATGCCATATTCAACACCACGCTGACTGGCTAAAGCTAAGATCGGTATTGATAAAGACTAAAGGCCAAATACTATAGTGGGATTGGAATCTATACTGGAAATTACCATCGTATAAGCGATGCATACATGTGGTACGGTAATTCATCGGCATACACGGAAGTTATATAAATTACTGATAATTGACGGTATTGTCAATGTCTAGGGAATATTTAAAAGCTTCCGGTAACGACTGCTAGTACACATTTAACTATGATAAATGCAATTCAGTTTCAACATCATACATCTTCAGAACTGTGTTCATATCTCCGGCTACGCGCACATCAACTTTAATACAAACTTACTTTCGAAGTTCATGTTAAAATTTATGAATTTAAGTTTTTCGAATACAAATTTTTATGGTGTGTCTATGGCTTTAAGCTCCAAAAACACTTAAAAGACAAACGTCATAAAAATCCCAATTTTTGCCTTAATTGTCCGATTAATTTATTTTCATACTTTAAGTCTTTTAACAAAAGTTCCAGTCATAGCAAGTACAAATACATTTATAACTGAACTAATATTTGTCATTTAAAGTTTTTTTTAAAACGATAGTCCCAGAAGTTGGAATTTAACGCGAAGTGCGCATGTGTAACTGAAGAGATTCGAGGAACAGATAACCTAGTTGGCGGAATCAGCAAAACATCGTTTTATGAAACAGAAGAATACATGATTTTTTTTATTTTCTCAAATGAAAAGAAAATGTCCGATAAGTGGAACTTGTGTTTCATGTGTAAACTCAAACATTTGTTATACGAGGGGTGTACCAGAATTACGTAGACTTTTGTCATAACGTTTTTATTTATGCACGTATGTTCACCAAATTTGCTGTATAAAAACTTCAAACTTATGCCAAGTGACCCTGAAAAAATATTTGCTTACATAATGTTAAAAAGTTATCTAATCAGTTGTCATAGTAACCGATAATCGGCTAGGCAGGGCAGTAATTTTTAAAAAAAGTTTTTCACACAATTCAACTGCTAGTACCTCACACATGACAAGTCTAATTTGAACGAGGTTTTGTTAAATAAAAGCGCAATGTACTTGGAATGTTCACTAGTAATTTCGACTTTATAAAGGTTAGCGTAGTTGATTTATGGTATACAACAAGTAATAGTTGCTGCGCGTCATCGGAAAATATGACGTCACCGGAATACGTCGCAAATGTCATCATCGTGACGTTTTGTGTTAATCTCGGAAGGACACCATAACAGACGCTTAAAATACTGTCCCCTGCTGAGACTAAGCATACTGTAACCAGAGCTCTGATTTTCAAATGGCACAATCGCACAATGGTGTTTGATACAGCATTAATCGACATGTGTCGACAGCGAAATCCAATGGAAATGCGACGTCACTTAACGTTTCTGAGCAGACCAATTTTAATCTACTGCCATTTGGATAAAAGTGGTACAGAAAAGGGTTGCTAGCTACTGTCAGAAATAATACGGGTATGTGTCTTAACATTAAGTAAGCATACAGGTATTAAACAAGTTTTAAGACAGTTTCGGAGATTATATTGAATTTAGTTCAGTTAAAACATTCGACTTTGTAATGATTAACGTTTAGCCGACGATTTGACGTCGCGTTTACGTGCCCCACATATCGTACCCCTATCTTTCTCCGGAGCCGACTGAATTCGATCCAAGTAAGATAGAACCTTGAAATTGCATACATCTATGGAATATATGTTGTTTTCACTCTTCACAAAATTATTTCTTTGTATAACGCATAGTATGACAGTTATGACAAAAGTCTACGTAATTCTGGTACACCCCTCGTAATTAAGTTTTTTCTTCACAATAGTTTTGAAACGTGATATACTCTTTAATCCGAATTTATTGCTGGTTTCTTGATTGCACAATAATACCAAACAATTCAATCTGTCAAACAATATCGTTTAATATTACATTGATAGCGTCGGTAATCATATAGGCGACGTTATAAACTGTATCTGTAAAAATAAAATGGGTAATAACGAGATCTCTAGACCTTTTATTAAGTTGAATTTGTCAGGGTGAACATACCAAATGACATTTGACGCAAAATATTGCTTGGGAATGCATGCAAAACACCATATGGTGCAAAATGTACGTCCAGTAAGTTATTTTTACATCATCGAAATGAAATATTTTCTTTTAATCCATACATATTAGCTAATGGCTAAAGTCACAAGTGTATTAGTATACGGATAATGATATTTACTATGTATTTATTATGCCTTCATAATAGGACATTCCACAAAGGTTCAGCAAATACAAAAACCCGGAAATCGGTTACAACCAACTTCAGAGGACAAGGTTTACAGTTCGTTCTCACATTATGGGGTCCTTCGTTAAAATTAAATTTGACTATCAATACTCTACACGATAGCAAAACTTGGATTGCAGGGTCTCCAGTGTTTATGTTTCTTATAAACACAATTGCCTTTCTATTGATACATTGTAAAATGAAATAAGAAATCTGATGTTATAAATAGTAACTACATGTACATTATATTCGGTTAAAACGATCAAGAAAGCTAGATGGTAGATATAAGCAGAAATTTGGTATATATGAGGTTGTTATTAGAGTTTTAAATGGTAATATCTCACTGTTCATGTCAACAATGTTCTCGTTAACGTTCGAACTGAAGAAATACTGTAAGACACTGCAGACACGCATGTTTTATTTGATGTCTTAGAAAAGAGATGTTTATTACAACACAGACGTCTGTTCAATCAGGAACTTAATTAACAAGTAACTCTAGAATACAGATCATTGATAAATAATTGGATTTGAATGACATGAAAATAATGAATGGAGATACCACAGACATGAACACAGGGTATTAAATAATGTTACACTGATTTTATGTCCGTACGAGTGCGGTTTGCTGACGGCATTTAGTACCACCATTCACGGACAAGTACTGTGTTAATACGGCATTTATATTCTCACACGACATCGGGAGATATTAAGTCTGGTATCATGACTACCAAATGATATCCATTACATGTCAAACCCCTCTAGAGAATACACGTATATTGACAATAAGTATACATTCTGTACCAGTACAGAAACACGAAGGAAGTATCAAATCCCATTGCTCACTGAGTAATATATTCCGTGTCTACAGAAAATTTACAACCGGTTATTACTGTTATAATGCTGTGGCGTCGTTTTTGGACACAAACTGTGACCTTTACCACTATACGAAAATCAAAAAAGGGCACATGTCATGCATTCGAAGAAGAACTGACAAATTGAATGCATAACGAAAATGAGCCTGTAATTAAAAATGTAGATAATATTATATTGAAAGTGCATCATAGCTCCTGTGGAAGACCGATAGGTCGAACTATTGAGTTTAGAGTGATTTTAAAGTGTATAGAGCTATATGGGACGATCTTTTTAAAAAAAGTTTCAAAAATGAAAAACAATTATGCTTTCATATCCATTAGATTATTGTTCGCTTCAGTTTTAGCAGAAACTCTCTGTGTGATTTATTCGACATGGGAACTGTCCATTTTCATACGAAAATGTTCTAGAACACTCTATGCAATTATGAGAATCGTCTTTTTTTCGAGGATTGAATTAAAGTACACGGAACCCATCCAAAGTTTTAATTTGCAATTAAGGTAGTCTAGTTTGATACTAAAAACGATGCAAGTAATTATTTTGACATTAAATGACTGTTAAACTATAGCTCTATACACTTTAAAATACTTAGTAAATAACACACCGACATTGTGTGTAAAAGTCAGGGACGTTACTTGTAAAGCATTTGAAGTGAAAAGTGACTTAAGTGAAAATATTGAGTTGCCCATATTTAACAAGAACGAAGATACGATAGCTTATGTTTCTATATGATTTCTGTAGCTCTTCACATAATGCTTCTAAACTATGTAAGTTATTGTTAATATTAGTTTTCCTGTTTAGCTGATAAACTTAAGGAAAAAATGCTAGTGACATGAATATAACTAAAGGACACAACCAGGACAACACAAATAAAAAACATGCACATTTGCACGAAGCAAATGACATAGCAATATAAATTTTTGTAATGATACTTAAAAAAGGTCCAAACTGTGATAAAATTTTGAATTCATCAAATACTTTGTTTATGTAATGATTGTTAAAGTTACGTCAAATAACGCTCGAATGACGTTTGCGACCTCACTATAAAAACTTCTCAAAATAGTCTATAACTTCGTTAATTTATGTAATAATTTTTTCAAATTTTCAGAAAGATTCATAAGAGTCTCGTCCCTTTAACGGTTTATTATGATCATGATTTTCGTATTTTTGTCAATAATTCCGATTTCCTGCTGAAAAACGGCTCATATAATTTCGAATAATACGAAGAAACTTTATACCGGTCGAAGACGTTGTTGAAGGTCACAGAAACACAAAAAGGCACAAAGACCAATTATAATTTGAAATTTTGAGTTTACGAGTAAACTATAAAGTGGACAATAAATACATAATGAAATAATGGTAAAGGGCTTTAACGTGGTACGGACAGGGACATATGGCACTGCATCTGTAAATGTTTTGCGTGTTAAACCCTCACACGCCGTAACTGCATCCGCTTAGTTTTCAGTAGACTATTTGAAGCATTTAAGCATAAAGTCACGTTCGTGCCAGAATCAAAACCGATCTGTGATAAGTAGTAAACTGCATTCTGCCTGTAGATGACATCGACAATATTGTCAAGCCTAATACAATTATCATCAAGAAGAAATGTAAATGCCTCACAAAGTTCGCTGCTGGTCCACATATTCTATTAGTCAAAACTATTATTCTATTCGCAAAAGGGAATTGAAAGGAAAACGGCGCTATTAACTTATCTTTGATAACCACACGAGTCAATGACAATAGAATTATTGATTTCGGCCATCGGTCCAGTGCAATACCAGACCTCGTAGTATATAGTGTTACCAAATTAGAGGTACTAAAAACGAACAATCTTGTTTATTATGAATTTTGTCAAGAATTACCCCCAGAAATACCATAAAGCTTTTTGAAATATTGTTTGGCTTGAACTTGTAAAACAGTTTGTAAACACGAAGCTATACTATAAATGCTTTGTACAATTGGATTATCCTGTTATCGGCTTGGACTTGGACTTTCAATTGTTTCTTTGGCTTATGTGTTGGTATTGCTGAGTGTAGTTCTGTTGTGGTGTTACTGATTTCTGCTTAACAGGTTAGGTTGAGTGCTGCCTTCCCTGTCCGATTTCCTCATACCATAATTAGAAGAGTAGTAATTGTGCAAGCCCTAGAATAAAAAATTGCAGTATAAATATATGTCTGAAAAGAATAAGGAGTATTATGACGTTAGGGAACTTAAGTTCACAGTTGAACTGCAGAATCGTCATAAGACGTTTCCGCACTTTTATTTGATATGAACTTTTAAAACAGTAAATCAAGAAGCTAATGCTAATTGCAGATTTGCAAGCACCGAGATAAGGAATTCAAAGAAATTCAAAAGGGGTCTTTTGCCATTTGGGAACTTAAGTTTACAATGGAACTGCAAAATTCTAATCGTTCAATGTCGCTCATCGAAAAACGGTGTCGGTATAAATTATATCTCGGACGTTTGAACAGACCAAACCGTGACGACATATGACTGTAATAACTATATTGGTAAAATATATAAGTATGTCATATACGTTGTGTATGGGTAGGTGGCCTAAGACGTATTTCTAATAAACTGTTAACTATAATGGTCAAAGAGAAAGATAAATATGAAAATAAAGGAAAACTACTTTATCCGCAGTAATGATTAACATAATTAATTGGACATTTCGTTGGCATATTATTGAAAGGTCTCGAAAGTACAAAATCAATCTTTTGAGAAAACAAGACAAAACTGTCGGAAAATTCCTCAGTCTTTACTTATGGTTAAAGAAGATGTTTCAACTTTACCTTTATCGACATGAATAGTTAAATTCATGAAAAGTTGCTCATACAAGTATATAAGATATACGATGAAGAATTCAAATAAGATGCAGTCTTATAAGGTCGTACGTAGTAGTTAATAGCTTTTCATTCTAAGTCAGCTATATACGTATTTTCTCTACAGCATGTCTAAAATTCAGAATTCGCTAAACCTTTGACCTAAGGAAATTAATTCACGATTTTAAGCAGTAATGATGATTTCTATCTGCTTCCAAGAAAACCTAGATAAACATAATAATGAAATAAACTGAAAATGAAGCCATGTTTATGTTGAAGAAATGTGCTTACTTATTTAAGCTCGTTATCATCGTCTGGTAATCCTATGTATTCATCACCCCTCTTCAATTAAAATGACGTATACCAAGCAGAGCATGAACACCATTAAATTATAATACCTGAACTAAACATATACATTATCATTGAAAGTCGGACTGGAGAGACAGGACGCAACAAAATAGATGAGCATGAACGGTATAAAACTTTATTACATTATTATAATCACTGTTGTGTTTATGTTTATTTTTCTCCATAGTTCAAGACTACACTAAGGATAAGCAAAATACAACGTAAATAACTAATTAAAAAGGCGAAGCTAACAAGTTTATTGAAAATAAAATGAATAAATCACGGCGTTGTTTATGCCGCATTCACTTAAGATACTTAGTGAATACCACCCCAGGACCCTGAATTATAACCATTATAATCACTCTACTCTCAGCTATTGAACTTCATCATTTTCAGGTCAATATTCACCAATTGTGAGAGCAAGAAATTGTAAAATGTTTAATAGGTATTAAATATTATTGTTAGCCTTCTTCATAGTGTAATTTAGTGTAAGCTTTAGGTGTGATTAAGCAATCTTCGTGCTGAGTGTGGCACTCAGATTCAAAACATACATAGTAACAAATGGCAAAGAAAATGTATCAAATATTTTGTAACATTCAAGTAACGATGATATATATTTTCCCAATACACTTACGCACACTTCTAACGCAACACTTATATAATTTTAATTTCTCAGACACTGTTGAAGCTATCAAGTTTCACTTATAAACCATGTTGTTTTAAGTCATTAACAATACAGGAATGTTGAAGTCATTCATCCATGACGCTCTGTCAGTTCTGGGCGTAATGCGATGGTTATTTCTTTCTGCTGCACGTGAAAATGGTAATCACTGGCAAAAAGTCATTGAATTCATCTCTAGCGACAGTCCGACTGAAAAAACAGATTTGTATAAAAAAAATGGCCCGGATGACTATTAAAGAGCGTGGTCGCGCAGTAGGAAAGTCACAGAGTGACCAAGCCATTAGCCAGGTATGCGCTGTAATTTACTACACATTTTTATAAAAGGTTAAAAAACGTTGAAATATCAATGTTTGTCAATATTTCGAATATTATAATAATAAAACTAAAATATGATCAATATTTTCAAGTTTCATGTAGTCAGATTTTTCGGCCGTCACCATGGTCACGTGTCTACAACTCCCCGACCGACATAACGACCAGCTAAGGAAGTCTCACGGTAGGGTGACAACACAATGGCAGTATGTATAAATTGTTGCTGACCATGTTCACGACCCTTTAAAACAGCAACATTGACT
Source organism: Spisula subtruncata (assembly GCA_963678985.1). Taxonomy (NCBI): domain Eukaryota; kingdom Metazoa; phylum Mollusca; class Bivalvia; order Venerida; family Mactridae; genus Spisula; species Spisula subtruncata. Next base: position 28,712,739 of record OY787677.1, on the reverse strand, counting down.
GCGAGAACTACACACGGTCAGCATGGCGGGCCAGTCGGCCGCATTGTGCCGTTTTGTGACTTTTGATTTTACAGTGATACTAAATATTTGTACTTATTTTCACCTTACTGTTTGTCAACTAGAATGAAAATTCTATGAGGCATTTTCCAAGGGTTGGTTTATTTTTACTCCAAATTGTAATCAAATCCCTTTATAAATATTTGAGAAATCATGAAAAATACAGGTGTTGCGTTAGAAATGTGCGTAAGTATATACATAAACAATGTAAAACAGTTAATAGCGTATAATATAAAACATATAATATCTGAGTGCTGAGTGCTGATTGGAAGTATTGGTTATAATTCCGGGCCCTTAGCCTAAAAAACAGATACAACAATGGACAGAGAAGGTCAAGACACACCAAAGCACCAAAGGTACAATATTGGTTGTTGGATTTATTTACCCTCGCCACCGGGATAACCCATATGGGCGAGCATTTTAAAAATGTGCAACCAGACCGGGGCAATATTGGATTTCACGTATTGAATTTATCAACCAGCAGTAGCTACAAAAACTGCATCACCAGAGCAGAAAAAACACCAGAAGCATCAACAGCATAACCTCATACCAATAAAGTTATTACAACTGTTTTATTACTGGTAGCAAAAGCATCACAATCATCATCGGCAACAACATATTGATAAAAGTATTAAAACATAATGGAAACTTCGGGATATCGGTCACTTGGGATCACCGTTATTTTGTAATGTCTTTACGAAATTGGGTCATTTTTTCCGAATTTTTGCTACGCGGAATTGGCTTTTAATCATTTCTTTGGGTTGTGTGTGGGCATTGCTCCGTGTAGTTGTATTGTGATTTTTTGTCTTCTGTGCTTGGCTGGTTAAGTTGAGTGTTGCATCCCCTGTTTGATTTCATCTTATTTTTTTGGTATATTTTGTAGTTTTATAGTTTTAAAGATATTTCATTTTTTTATCTCATTGTTGTCTTACATAGTCAATGTATAAAATGTATGTCGAGCTAGATTTACAAAACATAGCAGCGATAGCAACACATATATGACGATAAATTGATACTTCGTATTGACAGTTTCGTGTATATTGCATACGGAGTTCCTCAATCACAGATCAGGGAATATTCAGTAAACAAAACCCAGATAACAAGTCTCAGACAAGCCTCCGAACCGTTCATAGTGCGTTCCGACAAATTGGAGAAAACGCTCCATAAATTATGGACTTGCACATAGAATGTTAGCGGCCGGTTGCTGGTGATGTATCATTTTCCAATACAAGCACAGTATAACACTATCCATTCACATAACGCTTTAGTTCGGACTACAAGTGACTCAAGTTGGATTTAATCAGTTTGTGTTAATTGGAAGAAATTAATTAGAAATCTAGTAAAAATGCTGATTAGAAACGTTGTGATTGAATATAATTAATTAAAATTCTATTAGATTTTAATTACAATTCGCGAAAATTCTTGGAACGTATTTTATATGATTGCTTCATCGCCAGAAACTAAACATTATTCGGAAAAACTACAGGAGGGTTATGTGGCAGATAGTAAGGTAAATTGCTTTTTGTATACTTTTTAATACTAAAACAATTTGAAATTTATTTTGAAAAAAATATATATTTTTTTATATTATGTATTTATTTGTATAGTGCCTACGCCACAACGATAGGAAACTGTTCCCAAGTTAGTTTTGATAGAAATTTTACATTGTAGAAGATTTTTTTAAATTATGTATATACATGTATTTGTATAGTGCTAACGCCACAACGTTAAGACTTTTTTCCAAGTTTGCTTTGATATTAATTAATGTTTTTGAAATTATATATGTATTTGTATAGTTGTTCTTACACCATAACTTTAGGAAATGGTTTTGATATTGTTTTTAAAATGTAGACGTTTTTTTTAAATTATTTATATTTTTGTATTATAGTTCTGACGCCATAACGTTAGGAAATTGTCCCCGAATTTGTTTTGTTCTAGTTTATATTAATTTAATAATTAAAGCATTTTGAAAGTACCTTATTATAGGCCGTAGTTTATATTTTAAGCTTCATACAATGTAGAGCACAGGTGAGTGTATCATTCAGAATAAACATAACGAAAACTACTATCAAAACATACAAAGTTTACCTCGAAAAATAATTTTTGATCGGTCTTTAATCAATGATACAGTTACCTGTGAAACAAATGTCAACTTCCGAACTTAAATAGTCAAAAGCCATCAAACCTTATTTCGCCAGTTTACCAACGTTTTTGCTGATCCAGCAATTCATATATTGTTATTTAGTTTGATTTTTGCAATAAATCAGATTTGTTATTTAAATGTTTTATGTTTTTAAAGTGTATAGAGCTATATTTGACGATATTTTTTAAAGGAAGTTTCAAAAACTGAAAAAAAACCCATAATTATTATGCTTTCATATCCATAGGATTATTTTTCACTTCGGTTTAACAGAAACTCTCTATGTGATTTATTTGACATGCAAATTGTCCATTTTCATACGAAAGTGTTCTAGAACACCCTATGAAATTATAAGAATCGTCTGTTTTTCGACGATTGAATCTAAGTACACGGAACCCATCCAAAGTTTTAATTTGCAATAAAGGTAGTCTAGTATCATACTACAAACGATGCAATTAATTATGTTGACATTAAATGACTGTTAGAATATAGCTATATACACTTTAATCTACGTAAAATAGGTATTAAATTATCACTGTACACATTCTATAAAACTTCTTTTCTATGATGTTTAAGGGTTGTTTTTAGCATAGCATACTTTTATCAAGACTCGTGGAACGTCAAGAACATTGTCACATTGTCAAGTTAAATGCTTAAACGCTAACAAACTTACTTATATGTGTACCTAAATCAGAAATGAAATATAATCAACTATCAAAATACTGTAAAATCACTTCTAGTTATTTTCGTTAGGAATTAAATTTCGTGGATTTCGTGGTTTACTTTCAACAACGAAATTAGATCCCATCGAACAATAGTTTTGACACATTTATTTATTACCTGAAATAAAAAATCCAAGACAAAAAACATCCCATCGAATTTTCATCCGATCGAAATTGAATAATTTTACAGTATAATGCATATGCTATTTTTTTACAAACGTTTTTAAAATATTTTATTTATTGTTTTATTATTGCGTGCTGTTAAAGACGCGTTCCCTATAACTTTGATAGTTTAAATCAATTTAAGAATAGTATACATTAAATGAGAATCATTCTTTAAACTCATTAAATTTCCAGCAAAGTCTCTCACAAATTACCGAGAAAAGAATGAAAACATATTTCCGTTACGAGCAAAATAGACAAGAGTTGTTTCCCTTTGATCACATAATAATTAATCGCTGGAAGCTTATTATTGCTTATCTAAATATATTTTTGACATTATATAGACATTTTTGCGCATACGTTCTTCTGACAAATTATAATAATTGATAGTGTTTTGTACATTAAGCTCTTTTTATGTGATAGTAGAGAAAAATATGCTAGTTATAGGGAATGCCTCTTTAAATGTGTCGCCCATCAAAAATATAAAATAATGCAGAGTTTGTGAAAAATCACAAACGTTTCAAAATGTTTACATTTTGTAAGGAAATATATAAAATACTACTTAAAACCCGCTTGTAATCTCTTCTCTGACATAAATGTTTGTGTCAAAATATGTAATGCAACATCTCTAATTTATATACGAATTGCTGAGTAAATACAATTTTTCAATTTTACAGTTTTGATGAAATTACTCAAAATCGAACAATC